>CM051459.1:280515191-280957691 GCA_028095005.1 Rhynchospora pubera | reverse complement strand
TGTTATTTTAGTATTAAATTTTTTTGACATATACAATATTGTAAACAATAAAATTGTTGTCTTTTATATTCTTTTTATTGATTTGAAACAAAATATGTCTTGAAACTCAATCTATCATATGTAATATTATCTAAAATATAAATATAGAAGAAGAAAATTATTTTTATTAATTTATAAATTTTTAGTACTCATAAATTATGTTAATAATATATATTTGAAATATAAATTTATTATGTCACGAGTCAGCTCACGAGTTGCGAGCTGAGTTGACTTCAACTCAAACTCGACTCGTTAACCAACTGAGTTAGTTCAGCTCGAGTTCTTCCAACTCGAGTTCCGTTTGCTTGAGTTGCAATTGAGCTTTTCTGAGTCGAGTTCGAGTTAGCTCACGACTTACGAGTTTTTTGCTCACCCCTAACGCAGACAGGTTGCTTGATGTTGGTCGTTGGTTGCTGTGGACCATCCTTAGGCCTGTCAAACGTGGCCCAATGGCACGGAATGGGCCCTTACCGTTTCTGTTTATGTATAATGAAACGGTACACCAACTCATTTCGTAAACCGTTTCGTTAATGAAACGGCACAAATTTCCGTTTCGTTAACCGTTTCGTTTCACAAATAACACATAAAACAGTTTGAAATGAGGCTGAAACAGTCGAAACGGTAGAGTATGATATTTCGTTTACCGTTCCGTTACTCAAACGATACAAAAACCTGTGTCGTTAACCGTTCTGTTTCGTTTATACGGAACGACATCACGTTGAAACGGGAGCCGTTGACACCCCTAACCATCCTGCGCGTAAAATCAATATCAATGAGAAAGGAATTAGATTCATGAGAGTAACATGCGTCTTTAGGTTAATCACCATCATCCACCATTTGTAAATTTTAATAATGTCTAACACTTACTTGAGCTGGATTAATACATGATAGCGAAGTTCATATTGTTGAATAAAACCTTCTTTTGGAAATATGTATTGGTTAGACATATCTGATTGTGTACAATTGCTGGCATGTACTGATGTACATGCTAAGACAGGCAAATGGGTTACAATTATCCAACAGGTATTTTCTTTTCTCTCCTATTCCTTCCCCTTTTCTTCTGTAGCATTTAAGATATCGGTTTCTAGAAACTTTGGTGTTGCTTACAAATGAAAATTGTGTTTGGTAACAAACTCTAAACAACTTCATTACACAGAAGAAAAATTGTTTGTCAGTTCATAGATTTTTCGTACTTAAAAACTTCCTTCCCTAAGTATCTTTATTTTATCTAAGATTTTCTTGACCACAATTTGTATTTTGGACATCATTGCTAAAATGCTATGCATAGCACGAATGGTTTTCGTGCTACGGATTCGTTCTTGAATTTTATGCTTCAAACAACCGATCCAAATCGTTCATTATCTTCTTCATATTAAAATCTCATTGGAAACCAAAATTTACATATTTTTTAAATTTTTTTACTATTTTTCTCAGTTTTTTTAAAATACTTGATCTAATAAATTCTAGACCCTCCAATAACAGTGATTTTCAAAAATCTGAGAAAAATAGTAAAAAAAATTCAATAAAATGTAAAATTTGGTTTCTAATAAGATTTCAATATGTAGAAGATAATGAACGATTTGGATCGGTTGTTCGAAGCATGGAATGTAAGAACGAATCCGTTGCACGAAGGTCATATGTACTCTGTATAGCATTTTAGCAATCCTCATTAAAATAATGTCTGAGTTTTATTTTTTTTTTTCAAACTCCTGGACACTCTCTCTCTTGAGTCTGAGGCTCTGAGCCTTCTACTTAGACCTGTCAAACATTCCAAAATAGCATGGAACAGCACGGAACCGTTTGCATTTCGTTAAGAAAAACGAAATGAAAATCTATTTCGTTAATCGTTTCGTTTTCGAAATGGCACTGAATTTTGTTTCGTTCCACTTCAAAAATAACACATATAACGATTTGAAATGAGGCTAAAATGATCGAAACGGTACAATTTGGTGTTTCGTCTACCGTTTCGTTTTAGAAACAGAACATTTTAGCATTTCGTTATTCATTTCGTTTATATCGGAATGTGGTGGCAAACGGTAAACGAGTATAGTTGACAGGGCTACTTCTACTACATAGCCTCTGTCAAGTTCATGTGGTTGACGAGTAAATAATGGATGAGACCAGAGACCAGCAGACAAGAACCATGACATGCAGTTTGAGTTCTATGTATTTCAATTTTTTTCTATAAAGCTAGTAATTTAAGATTTCATTTCATAATAATTATGGAACTCCTCGATAACAGCGCACTTGTACTATGAAATCAGGACCGCAGAAATCCTCGGTTTCTATCACTGGCTGCATGTGCGGGAAGTTGCAACCAATCATCCAACTTTTGAGGTTTAGACAAATGAAAGCAGTTCTAATGACTCCGTTTGGATGGCTTCTTTTCGGAATAAGGAATAAGGAATAACCACTTTTTACTAATAAATTTATTTCTAACCATCAAAACTCTTCATAAAAGTTACACACTTCCCAATAAATTTATCCCTTCCCAATAAATTTTTTCCCTTCTTCCTTCTTCCTACCTTATTCTCAACGCATCCAAACGGAGCCAATGATTCGTGAGTATAATTTTTTTATTGAAAGCAGTTCCAACTTTTGAGTATAAAAGTGCTCAAATGGTTTTAATACAAAAAGTTTGAATTTTCTTTTGAACCGGCAGCACCTTAAGCAGGGTGCCAAAATTAAGATTTTGAATCATTAATTTTATTTAATTATGTTTCAAGGTAAGTATTTATGATTTTTACTTTTTTTTTAGATTTTTTTTTTATATAAGATCAATTTTGTATAAGATTAAGGGGGAAAAATACTAAAAGACAAACGCTGATTCAAAATTAATTAAAATAAAATCTGCACTTCTTTGAAGTAAATGAATGCTCGATAAAAAAAGAAATACTTGTCTATTCTTCAAAAATAATAGAAGATATTTGGAGCTAGAAACTTAGAGGTAACTATAATATTCCTAACCATTTAATTTTATATCATAAAAATGAGTACAGCACATGTGAACTCGTAGGTTCTAAATTCATCAAGACAACGAACAAATAACTTAAATTAAAAAAAACGAACAAATAACTAACAATTGAAGATGGGCCCCAGCGATTTACTTCCTCTGCAGTTGTATTAATATAATTGGGTTCAAAAGATGGTTCCAGACCAATCGAACCATCCAATGAATAACACGCTCTTTTTTTAAAAAAAATCTTTTATGGCAAGTATGACGTTGAGAGGTGAGGTTATTCATATTATGCGGCTGGTCAATTTCGTCACTCCATCTATTTGATTAAACTCCCTGTTTGGCTGTTTCAATCTTCTTTCTTAATTCTCACCATTTGTGTGTGTGTGTGTGTGTGAAACTGCTTCAAGCAGGCTTCTCGACCTTTCACTTCCACACCGAACACAACAAGTATCGCTTCCTAATTTTTATATGGTGCCTCTTTGAGTGTCCAATATGTAGAGGACAGGGGACTACTGGACGAGGGGAGTTGTGTGTTGACATTCAGTTAAAGGAAGAGAAAACTTATGCATGTGGTTGCTCTTGTTGTACGATTACTATTTTTTCTAGAGTCAATGACGTGTGTAGTTTCAGTTTCCTCGTTTAGTTTATACAGTACAGCATCAGCCACAAGTTCTTTTATATATATGTCGAAAAGTAAAACATAAGTTAAATAGAAACGAGACAAACCATTGAGATTTGAGTTCTTTCTACAATGAAATTAAAATTGAAATTGAAGTATTTATAATTTTGAACTTGGTTAGTGCCAAGTGTTTATACAAGTTTAAATGGATATGTGTCAATATACTCAAATCTGAAATTTAGAATGAATGAAGTCATCAAACTTGTCTTCAAATTAGATTAGTAAGACTACTTAAGTGCTGATTAAAATTCATTTAAAAATTTGCTGATGTGGCGTTTAAGTTACTACTCTAAATAGATGTCTTAAATTTTTTTTTTTAAAAAATAACTCGCTGTTACAATTTACACTACTGACCTCCGATTTCAACACATCGCTGATGAACAATGTTCTCCGCTTCTGATTTTTTTTTTTTCCAATTTTAACATGTCCTAATGAATGATATTATTCCGTCTTCTTTTTTAAAAAAAAAAACAATTTAAAGATGTCACTATCCGATAAACATAGGAATTTGTCTTCAAATTGTATTTTCAATCAACTAGTTTTGGCTGGCATATCTCAATATATTTCTTAAAAAATAGAGGAACAAATTTTTATGTTTATCAAAGCGTCAATTGCTCATGATTCATCCATAAAATTTCATGTACGTGCACTTAGAATCCAACTTATATTTCACTCTGATATTAAAAATATATATATTGGGTTAGAAAATATATTGCATTTCTATAGTGACTGTAAATTGACCTATTTAATTAACAATAGTTAACTTTAACTTTAACTTTATTATTCATATGTTGCATTGAGGTGCTGATATGTTATCTGAAAACTTTTTAGAAAAAAAATGACATTATTTGTTATTTATGATGATCTTTTTGGCATAATATAGATGATCAGAAACACTATAAAAATCAATATAAAGCGACTATGGAACTTACAGATCTGTGGGGTTTAACTTTAAATATTTATAGAAAATCACATATAATGAAGAGTTTTTCCTTGAGCAAATTAAAACCATTTACGGCGCAATAAATTTATTCTCCAATATATATTGGACTCAGGGTGAAAAAAAAATAACCGTCGGATAGCAGATATATAAAATCATACAACTAAATACAAATTATTGGGCATGGTTGAGAGATTAGAAGATCAAGCTTTGAGCTCTCTATACATATTATAGATTTTTTTTCAGAAAAAATTTGAATAACTGATCCTTGCGAATACAACTAGTAATCTGTGCAATAATTATTCCTACAAGAAATGTTAATCATCAACCATCGCTTATCACGTTGTCGTGGAGTATTACGCCAAATATGCTTATATGCATCCCTTTGACTGTGTTACTATTCAATAATGCTGGCATTATTTCAGATCAAATGGTCTCATTAATTTATAACTTATAAGACGACTTAAGAATCGAGGGGAAAAAATAAAAACTGTAACTTGCCCACGAAAGAATAAATTAACATCGGCAACATGTCCGTGCGCAAACGCAAGCATGATTACTCAGTCGCAGTAAACACCGACTTCCCCATTGGCAAGCCGCCCATTGGAAGGGAAAACACATAGTTTATTAGCTTTCCTAGTACCAAAACAACACTTTTAAATTTTCATTTCCTTCCTTTTAGACTTTTTAAGTTTATGGATTAATGGAGACACCCAATCTAGAACCTTCTCACCTCCGGCTGTCCCTATCCAATGCTCGTTATCCGTGTATATAAAAAATATGAAATCGAGTTCCCCATATCCAAGCACTCAGTATGTCTGAATGCCCCTGTAAAATCATGAAAACTAAATCATGAAGTGTTTGGTTGTGTTGATTTTTCTAATATTTTAAAAAATATTATTACTTAATCGGAAAATTAAAATTTTAGTACTTTAGATACCGAATATACAAAAGATAATTTACAAAGTTAGTGCAATGATTCTTATTAATTTAATTATCAACACAGGGTGTAAATTGATAACGTTATAAGAACTTTCATGAAATTGTTATCTGTTATTCCCAAGTTCTGAAGGATGGTAATGAAAATGTTGCTGCAATTGTTTAATATAATCAGTCATCAGACCGGAACAGCAACATTTGTCAGATACTTAAACAGCGTTAACTCCACCGTTATGATTTTTATCCGACCGGTCTATGCGGGTCCCACTCTGAGAGCGACAGCTAGGGCTGGTGAGTGTCATGGCCCAACTCCGCAATCCTCTCTTTGTTTAAAAACTCCCTCCTCTCCATTCTTCTAGAAACCTCCCTGCACCTCTACCTCCACCTCAAACGACTGAAGCTCTAACCCACGTGGGTGTCACATGAAACGGACTAACCTTTAATAAAGTGAACCAGGTGCGGGCCAATTTTGATTCTATATTTTACGAGACTCATGTGGAGAGATCGCCACGTGTCCAAATCCGATCGGGAGGATCAAGGGGATACGGAGCGGGCTGCTAAGCTTGCGGCTTTTGATTTCGTCCCGTCTCGCGCTCCACGTAGGACCCCACCAGGCCCGCTCCCCACCTCGATTTGTGCCACGTCACCCCGAGCTCTCTCCTAATATCTCCCATCTCTCCACCGCGGCACCGCCTCTTCACTTCTTTCGATATCTTTTGCTTCATCTCTCTCTCTCTCTCTCTCTCGTCTTTCTCACACCATGGTTTCCTCCACCTCCGTTTCTCGCCTCTCCGTCAGGCTAAATCCCTAGCGAAGCTTACAACGAAACACTCATACACTTGCTGAATAAAATATCTCGAATTTCTCGTTACCTTATCCAGTTGAGAATTAATAATTGTCCCTTCTTGTGCCTTGCTTCCTTCCTCATCCATCTCTCTCTCCTTTACTGGTTTGTTGTAGATCGCAATTCGTTTCTTGATCCGACGATTTGAGATCCGTTTAGCACTCACGGTACGGACTTAATTCCGTTAATCCTAAGTTTCTTTTCTTTTTTAAACCAATGGATTATTGAATTCCAAACTTTCCAATTTTGTAATTTTTTTATTTTTTTCTTCTATCACTATTTAGCCCATAGTTGCTGGAGCTGACAATTGCTAGCTGAAGTCGGTCAATTCCAACAACAGAAGCAGTTTAAGGTTTCTTCAATACTTATTGGAAATTTCTCTTTCCCTTCGGTTCTCTTTTATCTCCAATTGTTTTTAGAAGTACGTTTGTGTTCAATTGTTACTAATTATTGCTAAATTTTGTTTTATTTCAGTATTTTTTTGGTAGAAAGCAGCATTTTGGGGGCAATTTCTCGTGCTTTTCTCACACATTGGTGTGCCAGTCATAGACCATATTGAGTCGGAGCGTTTTCTAACCTATGTAAGCACAAAAAGTCTTAACTAATCAGCTCATATTATTCATTTTGCAGAAGTTTACAAACCAAAAGGTCTAATTATTTCTGCTATTCACTCTTCCTGTTTACCAGATCTAAGAAGCAGCTTTTAACACTTAGATGTAATACTTGCTCCACCGAAAATCACGAGAATATGTGCCAGCTGTACTCATACATAACAGAAAAAAACCTGTCATTGCAACCCTCATCCAATAATAATAATAATAGCCATTTTGAATCTGGTTGATGGGAAGTGTTCATCAACTCGTCGGTGAAGGCACTTCTCAGAGGGCTTTAGTTGAGATAAACACCACTAACCATGGGCATCCAGTGAACCCTGGCCCCCACGAGGCGAGAAATAATGAAGGAGGTTCGGAGGAGGATGAATCACGGGTTAACGGGCCTGAAGTAGTTCAGAATGGCCATGTGGGCCCCGGCAATGCTCCTCAGCTGCCAGTACAACAAGGTGGGGCCCAAAAGCAGGGTCCTCAGGTGCTTGGGCCCATTCAGTGGGACAGGTTTCTTCCTGTCAAAACACTGAAGGTGCTACTTGTAGAGAATGATGACTCTACCCGCCAGATTGTCACTGCATTGCTCCGGAACTGTTGGTATGAAGGTATGTTTCTTTCAAGTAATCATGCTGGTAATTAGTGTGTATTATATTTCAAATCCAAGTGTTTGTTGTGTTTTTTTTTTTTAAAGTGTGTTTTGGGAATGTTAAAGTTTATCCAGCACACGCCTCTGAGAGAATATTCATTAGATACCAATATAAGTAGGTTTCAAGAGCTGCAATTAATTAGTGGATTCAGGCAAAACATGATTCTTGCCAAAGGCGTGTTACATTTGCAAATTTCCAAATTTTGCTATTGCTTAGCTTCATGCTGGTTTTTGTTTTGTAAGTGCTACTGCTGCCTGAAATTGCTCACAGCTCAAAAAGTTATTTAAATAGGACTCAGACTTTTCACCAGATTATCAAGGAATAGTATTTCTTGTCTTACCATTTTATTTCGAGGGCATCAAGTCTTGCTTACTCGACTTCTGCTGACCTCACCTTCAGAATATTAATTTGCTACAACCACGTGTGCTACTAGCTGTTTGTTTCCCTACTTGTTTATTTTTGTTATAAGATATTTATTTCTTAGAAAATTATGAAAATCCTTTTCATATATAAAAAGTGTACTCGTTATTTCATTCTTCGAACAAATTTCATTTTTACTGGAATCAAATTATATAACTGCTGTTATGCACACAAATGATCAAATTCCTTTTTTTTTATGTTATTTTCATATGTAAAATTCCTTTTTCTTTTTGCCTGTTTAAGTCTAATTAGCCCCCTTGACACTGTGTGTTCCTTAATGAAGGTAAAAGTTGTCAAAAGTCACTCTAAGTACAATCTGTTGAAGAAGTCAAGTGGACTAAGTAAAACCATATATGGCTGGAAATTAATAGTTTATCCTGAGTATTAACTTAGTCTGAAAGTAATAGTGTATCAAGTACTTTTGAAAGTAAGAAATCAATCCAAAAGTGTACTTGCGATGTTTTCTTCTGATCCTGGTTGCGAAGAAAACTTATGTATATAACGCAGGCCTGATGGGTCCTGAACTCAGGGCAAGTGGAGCTCAGACATAGAACTTATGGAGAAGTTCTTTCTTTAATCACTCTTGATAAATATAAGACTCTCTACAATTAAAAGTGAGCATAAAACTTCATGTAGTAATAGTCCGATGAATGTCCTTTACACAACAACAACAACAACAACAACTGAGCCTTTTGTCGCATACAAGTTGGGGTAGGCTTAGAAAATTTAAAAAATAGTCAACAACTGTGATTTTCGGCTCAGAAAATGATTTCTTTAAAATTAGCCACAGGCCTTCAACATTGCCTTGTTGGAAACTACTTCTTCGGAAGAGGTGATTTCTAGATTTTTTTTTTTATTACTGTCGTAGTTTCTCCCACTGCGACCCTATTCCATCAAATCCTTTGTTTATGTTGCCCGGTTTCTCATTTTGAAGAATTCTGTGCAAAGTTTTTAGTCAAGGTAAACTATAGATTGGGTTTCTTCTTTTGGAAGTTTGAAAGTCCTTTTGTTTTTTAACTGATGGAATAATAATTCTGGTGAGTTTGCTTTCAGTTGACCTGCATGTTAGATGTTGCTTGGACAATTAAAATTATTTGGTTGTCGAGTACTAGAGCTTGTACTTTCTTAAAATGAATTTTCAGATGGTTTTGGCTTTAACGAAATATTAAGGACTGAGATTTACTTGAAGAAATGCAATCTATCATGTAATTTGTGATAAATTATTTTATTAGTGATACGAGCTTTGGTTTGCCGTAGGTTGTACGGGGTTAGGTAGGTTTTGTCGTGATGAACAGGTAAAAGGGTAGAGAGAGAGAGAGAGAGAAGAGAAGAGTAAGATAGAAGGAAATATCTTATTATTTTTTTCTTAATTTCTCATACAACAGAGCATTTCTAATATAATATAATAACTAAAAATATATCAACAACTGTAAACTAAGGAAAGATGCATAAAAATAAGGAAAGATATACAATATATTTAAAATAAATAGAATCTAGTATATCTAATTGTGATGCAAATTATAATCTAATTATATCCTAAATTCCTAATATATTATTTCCTTTTAAGGACATATAACATTTCCCCATCCATGAGAATCAGCTTGTCCTCGAGCTGAAAAAATGAGGTAAAAATAAAAATGCAGATATTATCAAGGAGCCTAAGTCAAATATGATGAATTCCCATATTCATCATCGTCCATGACCTCTAGAAAGAATAGTTGCTTGCACTTATGGCCCTTTAGAAAGAATGTTGATCAGGTCCAGACTCCGGCGGTGCAAGTAGTGCCACTGCCAACACTTCAAGGTTTAGGAATTGCGCGTCTGGTTGGTTTGCCAAGTATGCTAGCGGTTGTGGTGTTGTTATAGCGGCGCTCAAAAGCAGGCTCATGGCATGCTGGGACAGTGCAACTCGACATAGCCCTTTAAACTGGGCCCAAGGCAGCAAACCCTCATCTCGCTCCACCTGATAATATCACTACCTGGCAATACCTATGAGCAGTGGCGGAGCTATGTGCAAGAAATGGGGGTCAATTGACCCCCATTTATTTATGAATAATAGCACTTTGGTTTAATATTTACACTTGTAAACTGAAATTTTTTATAGATATATAATAATTGAACCCCACATATATTCAAAAATATTTCACTAGTGAACCCCATATCTAATTGAGACAATTTATTTCTGTTTGGAAAAAAATTTCATTAAGTAACATATAAATATTCAACTGCCACAATTATTAACTTTTTGTTCAAGTATTTGTTATCGTTTATTTCTGAGCTTTTCACATTAAGTAATGATTAATATTGATGTAATTTTATTGCTATATATATTCCCAAAACCTAATATTTTTGTGAGACGTTTATGCATAATACTTATTAATTTTATAAATTTTAGAAATATATTTCTAAATCTAATTTGATTATTTAATTTTGTACTCTATTTTGTTAGTGATCGCCATTTATATATAGATATTTATTTATTATATTAGATGTGCTAAAAGATAAAGATATAATAAATTACCATAATTCTTTTCGATCCGAGCAATTTAGCTTTATAAAGTACTGTTTAATTTTCAATAAAGGATTCAATCTTCTGCAAAAATAAAAGGCTAAAATAACCTAGAATTAATTAATCATTACAGCCTTCATTATTCATTTAAACGGATATACTATTGATTAATTATTTAATTATTCTTAATTAAAATTTTGAGCTTGTTTTTATATTTAAATTTTGAAACTATTATATTTAAAAAGTAAATTTTATAATAAAAAATGTAGGGGAAAATTTTTTACCATGGATGAATTTTTCAAGGCTTATTGGAGCCCGAATCAATCATATATATAATCGTTCTTCATTATGAAGTATAAATGTAAGGACTAGATTTCTGCACGTACAAAGAACTCATCGATGAGAAAAATTTCCAAAAATATATATTGTTTGAATTTATTTAATTTTATATAATTTTAATATCATAAATTTATTGAACCCCATTCTAAAACTTTCTGGCTCCGCCACTGCCTATGAGATGATAGGAGGCGAGGCAAACCTTTTATTCATCCATAGTGCGTTGTCCCCGAAAAAATTGCTCACAGCGATTAAGCCATCCCAACAAATCATCTTTGCTGTCAACGGTTGGAAAATCCAATTTGTAGTAGCGACGAACGCCTTGGGTATCGTGCGGTTTCGGATTAAGGTGCTCATCAGCCTTCGAATTAGGGGGTTGCTCTAGAGAGAGAAGGCTTGCTTCATGCAGTTCGAGGCGCGCAACACCTCGTTCTGACCCTGGAGTTGCTGCTGGTTGGTTTGGAGAAGATTTTGGAAGGTGGCTGCGAAGTCAAGAAGGGGGATTTTGTCAGATTTTGGAAGGCGGCTGCCGTGATCCCATTGCTTGTAACCTATTTTGTCGTTTAATTTTAGTTCATTGACTCGTTAATGTTGTCCTGCGCAGAAGTATAAATACAGGTAGGGTATCCTTGTCTAATATTCTAGCTTTTTCTTCCCTTTCTTTATTTTCCCGTCACTCTGATTCTCTCTTCCCTTATTTTGTTTTCAGTAATACACTAATATGGTATACGATTAACCTGGTCTAGCTTACTTCATTGTAGAAATCATTCTGGTATCTTTTGGATTCCATTTCCTTCACTTTCTATACTCGAAACTAATTTGTAACTTAGTACTGGGTCATCTTGGTGCCAATGTTTCCATGATAAGGTATATTCTTTGACCTGCTTTTGGACACCACTTTCATTGTAAGGTATTTGTATCAGATGGTTTTGAAAGTGCCCTTTTCATATCTCTCATATCAATTAAAAAGTCTCTCTCACAGTGTTTAGTTTGATTTAACTTGGTTGCCCGTACTTTTCATAAAGACGCAAGGTAAGCTCCAGATTTGGATTTTTATCTTTTAAAAAAAAAATGAGATCACATGCGCTGTGTAAATATTTAAGGACTAAGTTGAGTTTATTGAATAGAAATTTTAATCTGTGATGACCTTTTGAACCAATAAATTTTGAGTACCACAGGGGACCTTGCCTAGTAATTTCAGGAAATGCTTGCCTGTAAAGAAATATAAATAAAAAAATAAAAAGAAAAAAAACTAGAGCAGAAAAATTGATAATTATATTAAGAAAACATATACTACCTGATCAAAATGTTTTTTTACATGGGATTTCAATTTATTTAATTTCAGTTCAATTGATTTCACAGGATTTCGTAGGATTTTGTTGGATCTAATTACATGAGAATTTCGACCAAATGACACCAAATTCATTTATTTTGATCACGAATTTTACAACGAAATGAAATGAAATCCCATGTTAAAAAAAATGGGATTTTGATCGGGGCCTATGTTCAGTGCTGATCCAGTGATGACTTGATAGACAATTCGAATATTGATTCATGGTCAACATGAAATTTAAGGTTGTCATTACAATCTGGCATCAATTTACCTCATGGAGGAGCCACTCGTCATGAAAGCACTTCTGTCAGATTAAATTTTTTTTACAGATCTAATCTAGTTGGAGACAAATTTTCTTTTTTTTTTCCCTCTATATCTCTTGTGGAAGTTAATTATCTAAAATTTATCTATGTACTCTCCTTGTTCCTTACACTATACATAGTAAAATACCATTTTAAAGGTCAACAACAATAAATAGGTCGTGAATCAAATATTTACAAATAACAGTTAATCATAAAACAAGAAACCTACAATCATGCAGCATCTTGTAAAATATCACATTGATAGACATTGAGCTGAAAAGTAATCTTATGGTTAATGTTCAGCTAATCAACTTAGTTTGCTTGAGAAAGAAATAGTACTAGTTTAGGGTTGAAAAATGCTTTAAACCTCTGCCTTGCTGTTAATTGCAAAATTAATCCCCATTAGGATCAGAAACTTGACTGATCATTTTTCCTAGATTCTCGCTTTGTAAACTAATCAGGGTTGAAAATCCAATAATTGGTAGTTCCATCTCCCAACCAACATTTTGGACTCTCTAAATAACTATGCTACAGGGTCCAATTTGCCTCGGGTGTATAGTTTAATGCTAAATGGTTCATATACAGACTTGTTGCGCATCACAGGCAGAAGTGTAGCACCAGTTGTTGTTAGGATGTGCTCACAAACGAGCTTATTTGTTTTAGCTTGACCCCCCCCCCCCCCCCCCAAAAAAAAAAAAAAAAAAAAAACACGCCGATTGTAACAGATGTTCCCTTGAACATCTTCTCCAAACATCCAATTTTCAATACTCCAACGTCCAACCATTAATTTCATACCGACATTAATTATTAGATAAAGAAGATAACAGCTTGTCTCTTGATAATATCTGTTTTTTTATTTTCTTTCAGCAGTAAAATATATGCTCTTTTGTTAACGGATTATCTTGTTGAAAATGCTTTTCATTTTTTATTTTTGTGTAAATTTTTTCCTTCCAAGTTCTTTTCTTCAAGAACTTTCTCTTGGCATATAGAAGATAGAGACAATTCAGCGAGTGTTTTTTCCCCAGTTTAAAAAGGACTACAAAGAACATACAAGTGTAAAAAATCATTAAAGAGAGTGTCAAGAGTATGATAGTCATTTCTGGTTAAATTGCTTCAACTAAAACTGACAACTACGTGCGGTTGCTGCAAAATGAGAACTATGGCTCTCTCCAGGGTTAAGGAATCAGATAATAATAAAATAAATGAATAAATCAATCAATAATCAAAAAATAAAATAATATACGAAAGAACTAATGATAGTAATAAAACCTACACTTTCAGCCAGAATCTAATATTGTGGCCTACAAACCTGTGGCATCATTCCTACCCCTAGATTCCTATGTCATGGCTCAGCTAGATATATTGGCACTTAAATTTATAGCTATGGCTTAATATAATCTTAAATGGAATCTTCTTCCTTTGTTTTGTTAAGTGTAAGTTGAACAATTTACTTTTTGTCTGCTTGGATAGTTATGTTTGTTTTGGATCATGAGTGGTGGCATCTCGTTTCATAAATATAAAAAAAGTGCATTTGTGCTTCTTTACGAACATCTGTGCAGTTCTAGTGTTTTTGACTGTATAGTTGCTGAGAATTTTTTTCCTTACAGCCATCCCTTGTTAAACACATATGTGAGCCAGAAATATGACAAAAAGGATAGAAATATGAAAAAAAATGTAGGATATATTGAACTTTTTGACTTTGCAACCTTGAGTCTGAACTAGCTGATTCTGTCTATACTTTTAAAACTGAAGAATCAAAAGGTAAAAATTTTAAGTGCTACTTCCCATTGCACTTTTGTTGACTGTACCTCATAACATCCTAATGATTATTCTATTAAACCTGACTACTCTGACCTGAATCATGTGCAGTTATAACTGCCGTAGACGGCCTACAAGCATGGAAGATTTTACAAGATCAGACAAATCATATTGACCTGGTGCTGACCGAAGTTGTCATGCCTGTCCTGTCTGGAATTGGTCTACTGAGCAAGATAATGAGCCACAAGACTATAAAAAATACTCCAGTAATTAGTGAGCATCTCTTTTTCTAAAGCATATGTTTTACAAAACTTGTTTTGTTTTATTTGTTTCTTCAAGTAATTTTCTGGATTATATGGACACTTTAGCTGCTACACCTAACGAGTTTTCATGCAGTGATGTCATCAAATGATTGTATGGGTATTGTATTTAAGTGTCTGTCGAAAGGTGCTGTTGATTTTCTGGTCAAACCTATCCGCAAGAATGAGCTAAAGATCCTTTGGCAACATGTTTGGAGGAGGTGTCATAGTGTAAGTTAGATGTCATGCTATCCTCTCATTTGTACATAAGGATCCATATTAAGTTTTTTATCCTTGTTGTAATTCAGGTATTGGCACAGGTAATTCAGGATCTATATTAAGTTTTTTTATGATAAACATTTTATTATTCATCAAGTTCATTACCTAAATAAAAGCCGGTACTATTATTAGCCTTCAAACAACAAGATGGGAAAAAAAAATCTGTTGCTAACGAGTTACTACCATGCTCACATCATTAACATAAGGAGGTCCTGAGTTTTAGCCTGAGCACTATTCATTTCACAGCAAGTCAGGTACATGTATGATGTAATCATGTAATATAATCAATATTGGACCTTTTGGTTCCAAAAGACCAGCTCCAGGTAGTGAAGGACAGTAGTACACATACACTATTATAAACTCTTCAATGTGAAGTGTAGTGAATTCAAAATTTATAGTACTAAAATTCCATATATAAAACGAAGCTTCTTCTAAGCTATGCAATAATTGAGGGGAAGGGGGGGGGGGGGGCGTGCAGAGGTGTGACCCACTCTGGCTGAACACCTTATCTTGTTCCAAAACTTAGTTATTTTGAAGGGTGTGAGAGCCTTTAAGCAAGTCCAAAGCTTTTGCACCCTGAATTTTGGGTTAATTTTAATTTGTGAGCACCTTTCACAACTGTGGATGATATTTGTCGTACTGTACAACTCCCATTGTAAAATAATTGAGTAATTGGACTGTGTTTTAGGCCAGATCAAGTACAGATAGCTTAGATACAATTACCTGTTAATTTAAGGTCTTATAAGAGTAAAGAGAAAGAGAAAGGAAATGAGAACATACTTAAGCTTGGTGATGGGGTTCTTCTCAACTGAGTAAAAACTATATACAAAAAATTCATAAACATTGAAATTACATTTATGCAATAACACTCTTGTGATTTTATATATTATCACAAACCATTTAGGTATGACTGCTTCGGCCAGTCCCCCTAAGTAGGAGGATAGATTTTTTTAAGAACTGTTTTGCTTGGTACAAATATGATCTAGTTTTTGTTGACGAAACTCCGATGTTAAAGATATTGGACAATTATGCAATTGCACATGCACTTTCACAAGGAGTTTGTCTAGCAATTAAAAATCTGCTTCTATATACTTGTTCCTCTCATGAAAGAGTGGATTACTTAGGATGCTGTACCCATCATACTGTCAGGCCAAACTATTCTACCTATTTCTGTTTGGATCTGGGTTGGGCCCATAATCCAGTAATTGGTAGTTGTGTAAAAGAAGCACATATAGTTATCAAAAAGTCATGCTACTTATTTCTTATCCATAATGACCTCAAGTTCTTTTGTATGCATACTTTTCAAGAAATTCATTTTGTCATACTGTTTGTCACTGAAGTATTAGTGTTGATGATAGTGCAACAATCTATAATTGTTTGACCAGATTTCTTCAATCTTAAATTGCTGTTGCATGACTTTCTCCCTTTTTTCCTTGTAATTGAACTGTGGAATTATTTGATTGCTTCAGTCCAGCGGCAGCGGAAGTGAAAGTGGAATCCAAATGCAGAAATGTGACAAATCAAACAGTAATGAAGATTCTGACAATGACAGCAGCAGCAGTGATGATGAAGAAAATACGAGTGTGGGGTTAAATGCAAGGGATGGAAGCGATAATGGCAGCGGTACTCAGGTATAATCTGATAATAATTTGAAATTTCCCAATCTCCTAATTTTTCCCCAAAATTTCCAGATTTCTTTCATGTAAATAGCAATGTAGTTGCTGAAGTAACACAAACCGGCTGTTCTAGTTCCTAGGGTTCAAAAGGTCCTTTTTGGTTTCTAGACGTACCGGAAATAATATTAGTGGGCTTACTAAAGACTTTAAATGCATAGAACTAAAGAGTTAACTTGCATCAATGTAATAATCGACTGGTCTCGAGTTCTGGAACCAGCTAATCAACTTTTTTGGCAAATATTACAACCTACTTAACAACCCTTCCCAAATTAACATAATACCCAATCTGTACCCTGTAGATGTCGTTGAGATATAATAGTACAAATACACAAAATGCTTACAAACAATATGTGCCATATGTTTGTCTGTACAGTATCTTCAACCTATAGAAAACTATCAGTTTCCCACTGTGATCCATGCACCCCCAACTCAGCTACAGTATGTGCAGCCCTTGCCCCTTCATATCAACTGTGACTACGCTACCCTGATTCCCTGAACACCAGTCTAATTTGTTCTAATTTTGTGCATGCTATAATTCATTAGTGAGCAAAATCTTAGCCAAGGCAAATGTTTTGTTGGACGAATTCTTCTAATTTTTATTTATTTTTGTACTGAAAGAAAAATGGCACTAGGAACCAAATTGAAATTAAGTCGAGTTGTAGAGAGTTAAGTTGGAAATATGATACTATAGGACCTGAACAGAAAATATGGGACTCGTTAAAAAGATCACTATGAAATTTTCTCTTTTTGTGAGATATGGACCCTCTGCATTCAGACTTGCTTTTGCTTTATTAGTGAAAATCCAATAGTGTTGAATCTGTTAGTCATTTTCGTTTGCACGCATGATTCAATGTAAATCCAGCCTTTTTGATAGTAGCAAATGAACCAGGCACCTCTTATTAACACGCAGAGCTCATGGACCAAGCGTGCTGTGGAAGTAGACAGCCCGCAATCACTTTCCCCGTCTGATCAGCTAGCAGACCCACCTGATAGTACCTGTGCTCAGGTCATCCACCCCAAAGCTGAGAATTACTGCGATGGCTGGCTGCCGATTACCAACCATAACAGAGATCACCAGGCCCAAAAGGAGTCTGACGGTAAGAAAATTTCACACCGTTATACTTCCAGTTCCATGTAATTTGCACCACTGCCACTCCTAATGTCCTGCTTCAGGAATAAGGATTGAGTGGGGAGGGAAGGGGTGTAATGCAAGGCAAAGAAAAGGGGAATGTTATAATTTTGCGGGTACCAGTCCATCAAACTTACATGTTGTTGTTTTCCTTCTCTCCCCTTCCCTCCCCTTTTCCCCTTCAATTCTAAGTTTATGGAGCAAATTATAATACTTGGTCAGGATCAGTCACCCCTTTTTCACCCTTCCCTCTTCTACCCTTGTCTGGAACAGGCCCTTAGTAACCTAATGCATACTGGAATGGACTTAGCTTTCAAATTTTTGTTTCAATTATGCTTGTTGATTTGTTACTTATTTTTTAATTTAATGTGACCTAATATTCCTTGGATAGACAGGGAATTATCTGGAATGTTCCTGTCAATCTGCACATGCAGGTGAATTAAAATAATAAAAAAGAATGATACGAAAAACTTGAATTACTTGCTCTTGGCTTTTTTTGGATGTTTCTGCAGATGAATTCATGGGTAAGGACTTGGAAATAGGCGTACCTGGTAACCTGAATTCAGATTACCCAAATGAAATGGTCCCTGCCAAACCAGCTGACAGGAGCACAGACAAGACGCCTGACAGTGGTCCAAAGACCGAGGGGGTCACAGATGGCAGCAACAGTTTCGATGAGCCAACCACTCAAGCGGCTGACCTGATCGGCTCAATCGCCATGAGCATTGGTGCACAACAAACTGCCACAAGGGCTGCTGATACCCCCAACAGATTCGTCAAGATTACTGAGGGGAAGGACAACGGAAGTGATGAATTTTCTGAATTACCCTCACTGGAGCTGAGCTTGAAGAGGTTGCGGTCGGCTGGAGATGGAGTGAACCTACCAGTTGATGATCGAAACGTGTTGAGACGATCAGATTTATCTGCTTTCACCAGGTGCAAAACATAAGATCAGTGTGCTCCCAGGTTTTGTATCACCAGATAAAGTTGCATTCTAACTGTTTGTTCGTGCTTGCAAGGTACCACATGTCGGGCGCAGCATCAAACCAGGCCCCAGCAGGAGGCTATGCAGGGAGCTGCTCGCCACTTGATAACAGCTCAGAGGCTGTCAAGACAGATTCAACCCAAAACATGAAATCGAACTCAAATGATGCGACTCCCATCAAGCAGGGTTCCAATGAAAGCAGCAACAACAACGACATGGGTTCCACTACTAAGAACGTTTTCACCAACCGCACGGCCCCCACCAAAGAAAAGGTAGGTCTGTTAGGCCAACTTGTTGCATTACACTTGGCAGAAACCGATCACCCAACAATTGGGCATTTATATATTGGATGTTGAATTAAAAAAAAAAGTACCAAGCAGGTTTCATCGCCATCAGCTGTTAAGAACAATCAACACACCTCAGCATTCCACCCAGTTCAACACCGGCCAGCTACAACAGTGCCAGTGGCTAACACACAAACCATTCAAGCCAAATCTAAAGAAGCCACCCTGGCCACGACATCAACGAATATGGCTGTACCAGCGCAAACAAAGGAGGTCTATATGGAACATCACCACCACCATCATTATCACCACATTCATCACCACCTTGACCTTCATGGAATGCAACAACACCACCCACCTCCACCACCTAAGGACCGAAGCATGCCCGTGGGGTCCACCGGCATAACAGGAACACCATCTCTAACTATGCTTTCAGTACCTGTTGAAGGTCAGGCTGCCAATTACAGTTTGAATGGGAGCAATTCAGGGAGTAACCATGGGAGCAATGGACAGAATGGAGGTAGCACTACTGCAAATGCTGGTGGACTCAATGTGGAGAGTGCTAATATTGTGGCCGAGAAGAGCGGGGCCGTGAATGGTAATGGAAACGGGAGTGGTAGTGGTAGTGGCAGCGCTGTATATCAGAACCGGCTCACGCGAGAGGCTGCGCTGATCAAGTTCAGGCAGAAAAGAAAAGAGAGGAACTTCAATAAAAAGGTAAAACTCTTTCAGTTACCAAATATTCTGTTACCATTTACATGCTTTCCGAATCTGTGGGAATTACTGCTAAAGTGTGCTTCCTTTGAGAGATTTTTCCTACAAATTTTGAAACATGATTTTGTATAAATGCTATTACTGGATTTGTCCAGCAAAATTTTATGTGCTAAACCATCATTCAAGTATTTGGTTTTTCATAATTAAAAATAAAAGAAGACAAGATTCTATATTTTTCTACTATTATTCATTGTGCTAACATATTTATGCACATTATAAACAATGAATCAAGACTGGGAAGGAATGGGTTTCTTTCTGATGTTTTGTCGTCTGCATTTCAGGTGCGTTACCAGAGCAGGAAGAGGCTGGCAGAGCAACGGCCGCGCATACGTGGGCAGTTCGTGCGTCAGTCAGTGCACCACGACCAACCAAGTGGGGATGCTGACAGATAACCCTGATCTCAACTGCTACTTGCCGACTCCTACCAAGTAGGCAGTTGAGTGACAATTAAAATCTATTCAATTGTGTTGCTCAAACCAGCTTATTTTATGATGATCCTGATCTCAGCTTTTAGGCACTACCCCTGAGTTTAGAGTAATTTTAAATAAAGGAGTTTATAAGTCATGTTTGTCAAGTGTGTGCGTCTGTCTGTCTGTCTGTCTGTCTATCGTGTGTTATTTTGTTAACAGACTTCTATAGCGATTATCAGAGACCCTATAATGGGTAGTTATCAGCTGTTTGTATTGAGTGTAGCTGTGGTTCTATTTGATGGTTTGTGCATTTTTCATTTCAATCTGTTGTCCTTACTTCTTTTGGTTTGCTCTTTGATGGGACCAGTTTTAAAAATCTGCTTTTGTCAATGCATTGGATTCCACTCCAAAGGGATCTCCCCTCTGGCTTATAGGACAAATGGACCTTCACCTGTGCTATTGTGGCCCAAGATTACTTGAATTCTCTCATTGGTACGTTGCAAAACCAGTGTTTTTGTATTGGGTTACTAATGACTTAATGTTAAAGCCATGTTTCCTGCAGTAAGATCTGTGATGAATAGCAATTGTACGAGCTTACTGAAATTGTTTGTTGTTAAATGGAAATCTCAAAGACAAGCATAATTGTTAAAACAAAGTGTTAAAATGAGAATTTAGAAGAATAAAAAAAAAGAAGAAGAATGAAACCATTGGAGAGTCTCAATGAGAGGTTAAAGACCACATATTTTGTCAAATATTTTCCAATAAGTGGTACCATGGTACCACTTTATAACAGAAGCCCATCCCACTATCCTATCCCATATAGCTCGGGCATTGCATCGAATTAAACCCTACCAACGATCTATCCAGGCCGATACCACCTAGTGTCAATATATAACTATTTTTCAAATAAACTTGTTAAAATTGTCATTCCGTAGAAGCTAGGCATGACGGTTTTGTCGCCATAAAAGTGAAGACCACTTCCGTAAGGCTTATGGACTAATATTTTTTTTTTCTCGTGGGAGAATCATTTTCAGATTCGTTATTTCGGTCTCAATTTTGCACACACAGAAATCATTCCACATTATTCAAGCCTATTAAAGGCACACACCACCTATCCTATGCACACGGTTTTGCAATCCTACAAACTCGTCAGCTTATATTATCTTACTTACTCTCCTGTTAGTCCTATATACAAGACTACCCGACTAGCCATACTCTCCTTACCCAACCCAACCTGGCTTTTTTATTCATGCTACAATATTATTAATATTATACAAGCAAACTCATTCTTCTTTAGGCCCTTGATCCGGCTCCTCGTTAGATGCGGCACCACCACCACCAATATTACCATTGCTCCGAAAGACGGGGACTGCCCCTTTGCCAACTTTGTGCGTCACGCAGATACAATTTGAACTAATTGTGTTACCGTCGATAGTTTTTGCCGGAGATTCTCCATATTTAAACATAATAGGGAAATGGATTTTCTAATTACCAATCTATTCGACTGCGGGTAGAGGTGAAGGACGCAAGGCGCGATTCATGCAGAATCCAAATCTTGAACAAATTTATTTGGATGATTATTTGCACATGTTTCCTACATGTTGATTAGAGGAATAAGATTTAATTTGTCGGTTAGGGCTGTCAATGGGTACGATACGGTAGAAGGTATTTTCATATCTGCAACCGTTAAAATTTTCTTTAATCATACTCGTACCCGTACTCGTTAAAAAAGCTTTACCTGTACCATACCCGTATCCATTAAGAATTAACGGTAAGGGTAGGGTAACTATACATAATGGGTAATAGTAATATTATTAATTTAATAAAAATATATAATGTGATAAATAAATAATATCAAATAAATATATAAATAAAGTAAAACATTTAGATAATATTTTAGATATAACAAAATCATGAAATTTATTCTCATATCAATTGAATTCAAAAAATCTATATAATTAATTATAAATTATAATATAATATAGAATGAAAAATCATCATCATAAATAAATTTGGATGAAGATCGAAATTAATAACATATTTTACGAAATATGCTAAAAACATGATTATATATATATATATATATTTGTAAAATATTATCCGTTAGATAATGGGTACGAAATAACCCTTATCTGTACCCGTACCCGATAAGTTAACGAAAATTTTTCTTTACCCGTACCCATACCCGTTAGTCTAACGAAAATAAAACCTTACCCATACCTGTCTTATCGAATATGGTATGGGTAGGGTAAATAGGTAAACGGGTTTCATTGACAGCCCTATTGTCGGTGAGATGTTTGGAACTCTTGGAATAAGATTTCATTCGGAATTGCTAATTCTAGGGGTTGCCAAACACATTTCTAGAACAAACAGAATAACTCATTCCGACCCTTATTCTTGTTCCAACAAAATGTTGGAACTAGCTAATTATCTAACAACAAATTATTATTTTATATTTTTTTCATTATTTTTATTCTTAACTAACCACCCAAACAACATCTTTTAATTTATGAATAAATAATTTTTCACCATTCCTTATTCACCACCCTTATTCTAAAATAAACTATTCATTTCTTATTCACCACACTTCCAAACAATTATTAATGAACACGAAAATTGTATATGACGCAGTGGTATTCCTACTATTTTGCTTTTACCATTAAGGCCCCGATCAAAATCCCATTTTTTTAACATGGGATTTCATTTTTTTTCTTTTCATTGGAAAATTCGTGATCAAAATAAACGGATTTGGTATCATTTAATTGAAATTCTCATGTAATTAGATCCAACGAAATTCTATGAAATCAATTGAAATGAAATAAAATCCGTGTAGAAAACATTTTGATCAGGGCCTAAAAATTTGAAAATTTTGCTTCTGCTTGACTATATTTTTATTTATTAATTTCGTGCAAGAATGATCTGAACCTCAAAAACCTTTTATTGCTCCATGCATTTTGGCTTACAGCAAAAAAAAAAATAGTAATAAATAAATAAAAATAATAAAACAGAACATAATTATATGAACATATCAAAGTTTTGTGACAGCATTTATTTCTTAGGTTTCTCGTCCTAAATTAAACCCCAGAGTTTTGGATTTGTTCTTGAGACCGGAGAACTTCACCAATTAATTTCAGGTTAATCCGTACAATTCCAGTTTCGATCTTATTTATGTTCTGTGTAGGTTCTCGTCCAGTAATCCCTTGAAAGGAAAAAAGGTTCTAGTCTAGTGCTCGTCTGAAGCAGCAGTACTATCGCATAATAATGGTTTACCTGACCACGAACAGGAAATGGTGAGTTAGTGACTCGGCATTGCAATAGAAAATAAATTGGGAACAAAATTGCACCGTCTGTCATCAATGTGCCGATCGATGGCGGACTCATGCGCTCCGAAAGTTTGGAAAAAAAAAAAGGAACTGACAAAAAAAGAAAGTTGCATGAGATTTTTTGACTTGCACACGAGTGCTATTCACGTCACACAAATGCCATGAGCCAATGATCCGACGGGCCACGTGTTCACAAATTTTTTAATTACTATTTATTTACTCAACACTTTGTTTGCTTCTGGTACACGTTTTTTTTTTTCTATGTTGCAGTGATGGTTCCTTTAATTTGGTTGATTGTTGTACTTTTTTTAGAAAACATGAGACGCTTTACATCAAAACAGAATATAAAAACTTCCGAGAATCTTAATTGAATGCTGTTACAAGTTATGCGTAATTATGTGCGTCATCTTTTTAATTATTCCATAATTGTTGGGTGCGTTTGGATATGTGTGAGAAGAAGAGAAGAAGGGAAGAAGTGAGAAGAAATATTGGGAAATGTGTAACTTTGTGAAGAGTTTGGATTGTTTATAATTTTTTTTCTTCTTCTTCCTTCTTCTTCTTCTTTCTTCCAACGATCCAAACGCCCCCGTTATGAAAAATATTCGACCATGCATTGTTGTTGAAAGGTTTTAAAGAGGTGCATAATTAAGTGTTCTGTGTTGAGATAAAGCAAGAAGCGGGGCGGGCTAAAGAGAAGGGGGAAAATTTTGAAGGGCAGGAAACGTTTTTTTTTTTCCCTTTTTGTAGCAATTCGTTTAGCAGGTACTAATGATTTCAATTCCTTGTAAACTTGAACAGATGGAGTTTAATAAATCATGAAGTGTCTGATAAATACTTTGGAAACTTGCATTGTTTTATATTTCTGAAAGAAAACATCTATTCTATTTTTTATTTCTTATTTTAGTGAAATTGGTAATTAAAATCGAGTAGCACTGATATAAGATATGGATTATATTAGGAGACTTGACCACGCGTAATAAAGATGTATAGTTGTTGGCAAATTTTACTTTCGGTTCCTCCATCACATGTGTTGGTCTCTTAAAACGAATTGAATGCTAACATGGTCGAATTTAGACACCAAATACATCATCATTCATCAAGTTATAATAATATTCATTAGACATACTTGGACACGTGGAGCCAAAACCGGACGCAATTAACGTTGACGACAGCATATATTAATCCGAATTATTCGTTCCACAAATACGCCACCCTATATTTTATTATGTTGTCTGTACGATATGGTATGATATTTTGACTTTTTTAATCCATCCAAACCACCTTCTAGAGAACCCAAAAAAAAAAATCCTATTTAACCATTAACATTTTTCATTTTTTTTTTTGGAAGAAAGAGGGAGGTTTTTGCCATCCAACTTTTTTTTTTGAAATTAAAGGTGCATGCGGGACTTGAACCCTTGACCTCATGGAGGTCAGCCTAGTGCTCTTACCACTGAGCTACTAGGCCACATGCATTTAACCATTAACATTATAAACACTCTTAATGCTAAGTTTTTCATAAGTGATACGCCTTATAATACAGACTCATCAATTACTTATTATATCATTCCATCTTATTTATTTTAATTACAATAAAACTGTCAACAGCTATTATGTAATTCAAAACATATTTTGATTACTATCATATAAATGTTTAAATTTATCTTTTGAACCACTCAAAATACTGTTCTCAGTCATTACGCCGTTAACACGTAAATATCGAGGCAATGCAAACTTAAAAAATAAATAGACAAATTTATTCATTTTTTTCTTTTAAAGATCATCGAAAAAAAAGTTGGGTAGTGTTTAGAAAGTTCATAAAAAAAAAAAGGAAGATATATGGTGCTTGGAGAATAAAGTTTTGGAGTTAAGTAGTACGACATATTCAAAGAAAAATAAAGAAGAAAAAATATTTTGATTTTTTTTTTTTGTGAAATATAGAATCACTTGTGAGTTGTGAATTGTTAAATGTCTCGTGGTCATCCGGTTTAAGTGGGGGATTTGGCGATGTGATTGGCGTGCATTTGGGAATAGAGATCTCTGTATGGTGAACTACTTTTTGTACATAAAGTTGAATATTGCGCCGGCCTCGAAATTGCACCAAGTGTGTACAGGCAGAAAGTTGCACGGTGCATCAAAATTGCCAAAGCCTAACCGCATGAACCGCATCCTCAGCAGTCAAAAAAAAAAAAAAAAACTGTTTGAAGCAGTTCTTTTTATTTTTTTTAATTTTTAAAAATTATAAAATTCAAATGAAAAAATCTAAATCGTTGATTTTGTTAAGTTTTATCAGCGATGCGTTTTTATATAAGTTTTATAAAATTTGAAATTGATTTGATACTAGATCAAATGGTCAACAAATGAACGAACATGGTTTGATTAATTCTAATACGTTCATAATTTGATCATTTAATCAAGTATCAAATCGACTTCAAATTTTATAAAATTTATATAAAAATACATTGTCGATAAAACTTAACAAGACTTCTTGGAGCAGTCTTTTTTATATAAATTTTATAAAATTTATATAAAAACACATTGTCGATAAAGTTTGGATTCTCCATTTCAGTTTTACAAATTTTAAAAATTAAATAAAATAAAAAGGACTTCTTGGAGCAGTCTTTTTTTTTTTACCGCTGAGGATGCGGTTCGAACCAATGCTTCCAATCTTTCAAAAAGGATTAAGAAACGGTAATGTTGTGACCTAACCAGTCAATCTGTCAAGCTGTCAGGTAGCCACGTCTGCTAATTAAAAACAATTAATTTCTGTCTTTATACCTTACGGAAACAGGACGACAAGACATCATAACTATTATTATTATTATTATTATTATTATTATTATTATTATTATTATTATTATTATTTTGGAATAAATAAGGGAAGATTGGAAGGAAATTAAAACAAATAAATTAGAAAAGATGAATTTTTATATTTCAGATTGCCAGGTATAATTTTGATTCTCTCTTCGCTTTCTCTTTTTATCTTATACTGAAAGCCTGAAACACGCGTTAATGCACGCAGTCTTCAGTAACGGCTTTCTTTCCGATCAAAACCAAGTGGAGTATGTTTCCTTGGGAACTGCTATTGACAACCGGAATTTTGCTACTTGCAACAAGATTTTTTTCTTAATGACCAAACTCTCATCGTCTCCGTTTGGATGCGTTGATAAGAAATAGAAAGAAAAAAAGGAAAAAAAAAATTATAAACAATCCAAACTCTTCACAAAGTTACACACTTTCCAATATTTCTTCTCACTTCTTCCCACACCTATCCAAACGGAGCCATCGTGATTTTAAGTTTCAAAAGAAAACAAAATAGATAAAATCTTATTAATTCATGCTAAGGGGCAGTTTAGTCATTTTGAAAAAAAATGCGTTGTGTCATTGTGTGTTGCAAAATTGCTGTTGTCAAAAGCAATTTCCGGTTTCCTTAGGTATTCATTATGCTCCGTTTGGATTGGTTAGGAAGAAGAAATATGAGAAAAAAGAAAAAAAAATTTATTATAAACAATCTAAACTCTTCACAAATTTACACACTTCCCAATACTTCTTCCCTTCTTCCCTTCTTCCCACACCTATCCAAACAGAGTTTATTTGAAGTACCTATCTACTGACCAAGATTTAAAGTTGCATGAAAATTAAAATGTCATATTATGATGTCTGCACCCGACTTCTTTGAGCCTCCGTTTGGATGCGTTGAGAAGAAGTAGGAAGAAGTAAGAAGGGAAGAAAAAAATTAGAAACAATCTAAACTCTTCACAAAGTTACACACTTCCCAATACTTCTTCCCTTCTTCCCTTCTTTCCACACCTATCCAAACGGAGCATGACGTGTTAATTCTAGAAGGAAACGGCTCGTAGGAAGCTGTTTAAATATATAGTAACAAAGTCCTGGTGCCCGGTGTGAATATTTTTCCACCAAATATGCACTGTTATATGTGTTATCATCAAAAGAAACAAAAAATTATTTTTTCTTGCACCAATTCGATGTATTTGGCGGAGAAAATTAGAAGGATCCAGCGTGAATATGCATAATAACAAAGTGGTAGGATCCAGCGTTAAAAAAGCACCTCAAAACAGTGCATGTTCTTTTTATTTAAAAATATTTTCAAGTGGTATACAAAATCAAAATGTGATAATCATTTTATGAATTAGAATGTAATCGATTTACGTGATATTAAAACAAAATCAAAATTATGTGATCCCTTTACAAGAAATGTAGGTAGCAATTTTGGTGATTATTTGTTTGGAAGAGGATCGATTTTACTCACAAATTTTCCCAATTCTAAATGTAGTTGAATGCCACAAATTCTAAATTAACATTTTTCAATTCGAATGTCGAATTTAAAATCATCGATCATGTTGTTTTTTTTTTGTGAGAAATTCGTCAATGTGGAATTTATAATTTTAGGAGTTCGTATCATACAAAATCGAAATGTTAAAAATAACAAGGGCACACAAATTAATTTATCGCATTTAACTGAATCTGTTCAAACAGTTGATAGACCTCAGGCAAATATTGTTCAAACAGTTAATATTAGATAATAAAAATATATTACTTAATCTAGCATCGATACAAATAAATATGTTATTTAATTTGTTTTTTTATTAGACGGAAAATCAAAATATATTGTTACTTCGTATGACGATTAATTTCTGACCGCAGATCAAATCGATCAAACGACACAAACACCTGTTTACATACTAGATCTAGTGTGTAACACCTCCATCCAAGCTTTTATATATATATATAGAGAGAGAGAGAGAGAGGGGATTGCTAAAATGCTATGCATAGCACGGATGGCCTTCGTGCTACGTATTCGTTCTTGAAATTCATGCTTCAAACAACTGATCCAAACCGTTCATTTATCTTCTTCATATTGAAATCTCATAAAAAACCAAATTTTACATTTTTTTTTAAATTTTTTTTACTATTTTTCTCAGATTTTTTAAAATACTTAATCTAATAAATTCTGGACCCTTCAATAACAGTGATTTTAAAAAATCTGAGAAAAATAGTAAAAAAAAGTCAAAAAAATGTAAAATTTGATTCTAATAAGATTTCAATATGTAGAAGATAATGAACGGTTTGGATCGGTTGTTTGAAACATGAAATGCAAGAACAAATCCGTAGCACGAAGGCCATCCGTGCTATGCATAGCATTTTTAGTGATCCTCTATATATATATATATATATATATATATATATATATATCAAGCTTTTAAATTTCGGTTTTTTCGATATGACGGTCCAGGTCCCCTTGTTATTTCGATGTTATAACGGTGTAGTATTTTTTTCAAAGTTTGACACACATCAATTCTATAACTATCAATTTATATGTTTATACATCTCCAATACTCCATACAAATAGCATACCGCCATACCAAATTCAATATACTGCAGTGTACCAATATTGAGTAGCAGTAGCAGCTTGTACCAATTTAACAATAGTTCAATATTGAATACACAATTTAACAATAGTAGCAATAACAGCTTTTTATTTCGCTGAAATAACTGAAATAACGCTTTATATCGCCGAAATAACTGAAATAACGCGTTACGTCATTTTCTCAATTAAGACTGTAACGTTCATGCGGCTTGACACATATATGTAGAAAATTTAAAAAAATAGTAAAAAAATTTAAAAAAATAGTAAAAAAATTTAAAAAAACCGATCCGAACCGAACCATAACGTTCATGAGGGCATATTATGCTTCAAATAACCGATCCGAACCGTTCAATATGTTCTCCATATTGAAAACATATAAGAAACCAATTTTTACATTTTTTCGAAATTTTTTACTATTTTTTTGGTATTTTAGAAAATCGTTGTTATTGGACGTTCTATAATGTTTATATCATGAATTTTCAAAAATAAAAAAAAAATAATAGTAAAAAAAAAGCGAAAAAATGTAAAAATTGGTTTCTTGTAACTTTTCAATATGGAGAACATATTGAACAGTTCGGATCGGTCATTTGAAATTTAAAAACGTGAAAATGATCATATTGGACGATACCATCTGTCCTATATATAGGACACTAGCATTTCTCTTGATGATATCTTATTCTAACTAATATAGAAAAATATAAAATTATGAACTTGTTTATGTATTTTTCTTAGTTTGTTTAACAAAATATTTCGTTAGATGTTGTCCTCTTCATATACGAGGGAGTTTATCTATACTATACTACATATTAAAGTACGCATACGGAGAGGTGTAACACGTTAGATCTAGGATGTAAACAGATGTTTTTGCCGTTCGATTGGTTTGATCTGCGGTTGGATATCAATCGCCAGCCAAAGCAATACTATTGATTGGTTTTCCATCTAATATAGAAATAAATTGAATAACACATCTATTTGTATCGTTGGTAAATTAAGAAATATATTTTTATTGTCTAGTAACATTATTTTGTTTCTTTATTTACCCACATATGAGGGCATATTATGCTAGTATAATTAAAATTAACAAAAAGTTTAACACCAACATTCTAGGCAAACCAATCATGTAATTAAAGTTGTTGGGTTTTTTTTCCCCCTAATGTAACTCGTCATATTATTAAGTTTATACTTCCGTTGTCAAAATTAAAGACTAAATTAAAATAGGCTAGAGATTATGTGATGGTCGCTCCTAAAATATTTAATTATTTCTATAAATTATCAATATCACCGTAATTGACCCCTCAACAATCAACATACACGCTCATTTTATTTGGAAAAGTAAAATATTACAAGATTGGTTGTCTAGTAAGACTTGGCACATGCATGGTTACAATTTTCACTCCATATATCTCCAAAATAGAATGCAAACAAACCATTCCAAAAGGACAAATACAAAAAAGTACAAAATTGTTATTTTATGTTTTGGTCCTAAGTCGCAAGTTATATATATTGAAAAAGCAAAATTACTAATGTGAAATATAATCATACTAAAATATACAAATTACGTTCAATTTCGTTTATTATTTTATCTCATAATGGCTACCTTCCAATTCTCTACAATACATTAATTGGATGAATTAAATAAAAATTTAAAAAATTACCTAAAACATCCACAATTATCTGATTTTGTTAGTTTATTTATACGTACATAAGAACGTCTACGGTCGACGACTCGCTACATAAATAATTCTCCTTAAAACAAAAAAAGAAAAAGAAGAATTTTGCAATATTTAGTTATTTACGAAAAAGAAAACGCTGTTTCTATAATTCTATTTTTACAAAAATAGGCGTATTTGGTTGGGTTGCTTGGGTACGATGGCGGGCATTACAAACAGTGTAGAAACAGTATTAAAACTACGAGTACGAGGCAATAATTGCTTCCATTGAAAGTAATTTCCAGTTTTTTATTTTGTTTTCCTTCTACCACAAAATGTTTCCTCATTTCAATAAAAAGAAATATTTCTTTAATAATTTTGACTCGTTTATTATATTTTATTATTTCTCCTCTCTATTTTCTCTCTGGAGGCCGAGAGAGAGGCGAGAAGCTTCTTCCTCTTTATTTCCTCTCCACTCTCTCTCTCTCTCTCTCTCTCAAAGTCTCAATCTTTGGCTTTTACCTTGCGACGCCAGCCGAGTACTCCCGTTAGTGAAGTAAGTGAGGGAGATAAATAAGAGAGAGCGAACACGAAAGGGGGGAGAGAGAGAATGGGGTGCTTTCTATGTTCAGGAGAGCCAAGCAAGAAGCTCAAGGGGAAAAGTCAGATCGCACCTCCATCTGGTAATTTTCTTATTTCTTTTTAGAGAAAGAAAGATGGTTTGTTGATCTGATTGCATTTTGTTTTCTTCTTCTTTTTTTTTCAAAATAAAATTGAGTAATGCGATTTGAGATTATTTCTCTTTTGCATCCCTTTGGGGCTGTTTCATGTATTTAAATTCGAACTAAGGTATTACGACTTCTTGCAAGCGAAGTAGACGTGTAGATAGCTTTGATTTGATGGTGTTTTTAGATCTGATCACTGCGAATTTTAGATCAAAATAAGCATGAATATTGATCTATGTATGGATCAATCTTCGGAAGAATTAATTTTATACTCTCTCATTTGATTTCATGTTTAATTTTTTGTCAGTTGCATTACTTTCGATTATTCATTGTGAAAGCTAAACTTGGGATTTATTCGTTTATATTTTTCACTTCGGCAGAGAAAGAATCGAGTACAACAGCAGAGATGAAGAAACAACAACAAAGTCTGATAGAGATAAAGAAAGAGATTTATCAAACTGGATCAGAACATATTGCAGCCCAAACGTTTACATTTAGAGAATTAGCCTCTGCTACTAGAAACTTTAGAGCAGATTTTCTCTTGGGAGAGGGAGGGTTCGGTCGAGTGTACAAAGGCCGGCTTGAGAGCATCAATCAGGTCCGTTGTCGTCTGTAATTTACATATAATGTGTACTTTTTTTTTTTTTCCTTTTGTGCACTCTTTCCTGTCGGTACCATTGCTTGAAAGCTGTAAATTTTTTAGTATGGCAACAACAGTGAGAGCTATCATTTTGTTTGATGAAATTGCCCTTTCTTTCTCAGTAGATGTGGTGAGAGATTGACTGAGGAAGGAGGGGCATTTTGTGCAATTTTTGAAAGGTGAGGAACATGATGATTATTCTCATGTGTTGTAGGGTAGTGACGAACTTAGAGCCTTATTAGCTGTACAACAAACTGCATTAAATTGCTTCAAGATAAATATTCTCTCTTTCTATGAACAAAATTTTGTTATCCTTCAGCTATTTTTTTTTCTCTTCTTTTTGAACAATAAGGTGGCCACTGTTATAATTTTTTCCTGTGTGCTGTTTTCTGATAGGTTGTGGCTATAAAACAGCTTGACAGAAATGGTTTGCAAGGAAACCGTGAATTTCTAGTGGAAGTGTTAATGTTGAGCTTATTACACCATCAAAATCTTGTAAATTTGATCGGTTATTGTGCTGATGGAGACCAGAGGCTCTTGGTTTATGAATACATGCCACTTGGCTCATTAGAAGATCACCTTCATGGTAATTTTCTGTGTTTTTGTCTTTTAATCTTGATGCACTTACACCCTGAAAATGCATATTGCATAAGTAAACTACAATGCCATCATTTTTTTTGTGCATGATCTTTCAGTGCATTTTCAAAATATAAGGGAGGCCTTTGAACTTTTGTAACTAAGTTTTAAGTAATTCGAATGAATTCTAGGAGCTAACTGTTACTGGTATCGGAGTCGATTCATGCTCTAAGGTGAAGCTACAACTAGTAAACTTTTGTATAGATGTAAATTCAGTTAGAACACATAGAAGGAGAACAAGTTTTTTTCTAGCACAGTGATTGGTACTATCCAGAATAACTAGGTAAGTACCATTACCTACCTAGACCCGTATAGTGATAACAAGAAATATGGTCCTTTCAGTTCTAGAAATACAGGCATATGTTTTCCTCTTTGAAAAGCTACTTAACAATTTGCCCTGCTTTTATTGCAATCAGAGCCTTCTCCAGATATGAAACGTCTTGACTGGAACACTCGGATGAAAATAGCAGCTGGTGCTGCTAAGGGGTTAGAATACCTGCATGACAAGGCTAACCCCCCTGTAATATATCGAGATTTGAAGTGCTCTAACATATTGCTTGGAGAGGGATATCACCCAAAATTATCGGATTTTGGGCTTGCCAAGCTCGGCCCGGTAGGAGACAAGACACATGTATCTACTAGGGTTATGGGAACATATGGGTATTGTGCACCAGAGTATGCCATGACAGGCCAGTTGACCTTGAAATCAGATGTATATAGTTTTGGGGTTGTTTTGTTGGAGATCATTACCGGCAGAAGGGCTATCGACAATACTAGATCAGCTGGAGAGCAAAATTTAGTTGCATGGGTAAGATATCACCTCCCCAACCTCCCAACCCTTTGGGTCCCCGTTTCAATACTGGTGTTTCTGCTTGTTTTGGATGCCTAGTATAAATATCATTTTTTTTTAAGAAAAAGTACTTCCGTGGCAGCCAAAACATACTGTTGCTTGTTTTATGTCTTTTGCATATACATTTTAATGTGCAGTACAGGCAAAAAGTATTTGTGATTGCAAAATTATCTACAGTTTAACCGTTCACCAACCCAATTTATTGGACCTGTGCATATGGGCCCTGTCTTTACAATCAACTTCAAAAGGTTTTTAAATTTTATTTTGGTGTCATTTTCAGTCTCTTTCATTGTCTAATTATGCTCTTCTAACACAAGCATAAATTTCTTGGATGGTTATCTGGTGCCACCACTGTCCCATTATCAACCAACAAACGACCTTCTTGGGCCTTCATTTCAAAATCTGGACTGTTACTAATTAGGTAGTTGTGGCTAGAATATTGGGATACTGACGTTTTGAATAGTTTGAGTTTCTCTGGGATGTTAAAAATTATCTTTAAGAGGATATGTTATAAATATACTTGACAACAGTGATAACTGATCAAACTGTTATAGAAATCAAAATGTTGTTTGATTTTGATTACAGTTTGTTTAATTTGTTGATACTTGATAATAGTCTGTTATTGAAATGAAGAAGTTGTTGATAACTGATCAACAATGAACTTATTGTACAGATTTGTTTAATTTGAAAATTGATTGATCGTTCAATTTACATTTTTGTTTTTGATAATTAATTTGTTGGTTGTCACGTCTGCCGTACAAAAATGGGTGAACATCTTTGGCATAAGATGCATTTTGATCCTGTTCTTTTTTCTCACTAATCCTGAAAACTTGAGATTTTGTATGTGCAGGCAAGGCCATTATTTAAGGACAGACGAAAATTCTCTCAGATGGCAGACCCTGCATTGCAGGGACACTACCCACCAAGGGGATTATACCAAGCTCTTGCCGTGGCTGCCATGTGCGTGCAAGAGCAACCCACCATGAGACCCCTCATAGCCGATGTAGTAACAGCTCTCACCTACCTTGCGTCTCAGAACTACACCCCTGGCCTTGGTGGTACGGCCAACCCTGGCTCATCTCGACTGAGTGCACCTGGCACACCACCTCGCTCTAAACGAGATTTAGAAAATGGAGATTGATTCAGTTGCTGAAAGTTGTGTGTGCATCTTTTTGCAAAGAGTTTACTGTGTGGTGGGTTCAGAAGTGCAGCAGTTGCGAGCTGCATGACAGTTTTCTAGTGTACCAAAGAAGAAATTTTTGTACCAATTATACGAGTATTGATAGTTGTATGCACCCATGGTCGGTTTCTCAATAGTTCTTTAGGTAGGGTTGTGGTTGTAAATGTGGATGTGAGTTCATGTACTTGACCCTGTGCAAGACAGTTCGTTTAAACGCTATTATTGATATATTAACTAACTTTGCTGCTTTTTTTCTGAGATATCAAAGGTTTTGTGGGATTGCATGTTCTTTTTGGTAATATAAGAGCCGCTTTGTACCAAATAATTCAGTGAGAGTGACCCTAATTTGGCCATGTTACGCCTTAAAAACATGTTCCCCGAGTAAATGGATGTATTAAAGCATACCAATAAGTATGCGCAAATTAAAGTATAGCAGCCTACTTAGCTGCTATCTATTTACGACTGCGGTCTCAAATTGATCTAAATTGTCATTTGGAACAGCAGTAAATGTGTAATTAATTGATTTTAACTCATTTATTGTGACCTGTAAACAGATGCATTCTTCTACTTGGTATCCTAAATTTAATCGCAACGACCGATATCAAACTTATTAGTCATAAAATTATCATCACACTTACTGATGTACTTAACTTGAATACTTGAGGGATCGCTGTCAAGGCTTCTGGAAAAAAAATGACAGCTGGGAAAAAAAAAACTTACATATATACTGTTTTCAGAAGAGGGTTTTCTCCTTTTTGTACCTTCACTTTACTTTATTTAAAAAAAAAAATTAAAACTCAAATATCAAATAAATTTGTTATGCTTTAATTTTTATTTCCTGATCACATATAAAAATTTATTTCATTTTTTTATTGGCATCGAGAGTTATTAAAAACGCATTGTAATTTTAAACATCGATTGTTCAAAGTATCGTACTATCAAAATAAAGTCGAAATTATATATTTTCCTATGTGCAATAGACATGTAATATTGATCATATCTAACGATTTTATTCATTATTAAGTTTAAAATTTTGTCATCAAGGATTTAAAACATGGCGTAATATATTTAAAATACTAATATTTCTCTGGAATAGTAATACAGATCATATCTAATAATGAATATATGGCGTCAAAAATTAGAAAAGAAAATATATAGTTCCTTGGAATGTTTGAAGCGGGATATTCTCCGGTTCTAGAATCAGGAAAGGTCTTAAATAAGGACTTCTAATATTCAAGAAATATTCTACGTTTAAACAAAATTCCGAACCCAAGAAAAGGTAGTTTCGAAATTTGGAACTTATATATACATAAAAGTTTTTCTAAAAAAAATTTATATATACATAAATGTCGAATTGTTGGAATTTAGACGAGATTTTTCAGAGTTGGAATTACATGAGTCAGAAATAAAAAAACAGCAATAAATTGTTTAAATGTGAAATTCTAAATGGATAATGATTTTTAATTAGATGTTCACAACCTTTTGATTGAGTTGAAAAGTGAAATTACAAAGCAGTAATGATTTTGTTTTACAGCTTAGGTTTCCCGAGATTTCTCCTACAAATCAAGTGTTCGCACAGTGATTTGCTTTTAATTATTGTCGTTGATTGTGTTTTAAGAGGCTCAGAAATAAATGATCCTATCACATGTTTCTCAAGTCTCCTTTCTATTCTTCTCTAACTTTCTGGAGTTTCTACAATTTGCGTAGATGGAAATTGAGTTTATTTTACATTTTTTTTTCTTTTTTTTCATGTGGACACGTAGTAGGATCATATTGAAGAGTTTCTGGTTGAAGATTTAAAAAGTTATCTTATATGTTTAACTTCATTATTGAAGAGTTTCCGGTTATTGGTTCATAATCTATAGAAATGCGTATTATATTAACTTTAGCTTGGGCAGGATCTCTACTTGATTAAAGAATGAGTCCGGCGTGAGAGAGAAAAATGTATACATCAATAAGTAGCTGTCTAAATAATAACTGTTGATAAACAAACGTATTTGTTTAGCTATTTAGTATCAATTTTAAAATTATTTATTAGAAAATTGTTGTAATGATGTTAAACTCAACTTGTCTAGTATCATCATGTGTACCAATTAAATCAAACTATATAAAAACGAAGCATATATGAACTTCGGATTTTTTTTATTGAGTTTATGATGCGCTTACCGTTGAGTTTATTATATATTTCTCTTCGTAATATTTTTTATATCGTGTTTTACGTCCGGACCACAAATTATACCAGTATAAAATTTAACGATGAAAATCTAATATTGTAGTTCGGCAAAACGTTGCGCTGGCTTACTTTCTCACTATATTATTGCTTACTATATCGATAAAGTGTAGTGCCGATTCTATTTTGCATTCAAACTACCTTTAAATCCGCCACGTGCCTCTTTGTAATTTGTTTGAGAGCCATACATGATTTAAATTTGAAATTGGTATTGAATGCTACAGTTCTTCTTTCACTTTTTAGTATGTACTGGCGTATTAGAGTAAGAGCCTACTCATGAGAAATGAACCAGGAAACAGGAAACATAATCTTATCTATAATCTTATCCATCAGTAATAAAGTAGAGTAACTTTATATTTCATTATCAACCTATCGAACAGAATTTAGAGTAAAATTGATGCATCATATTTGATAAATTCTGATAGTTCTATTTCTTATTAATCAAGGACAATTGATATTTTTATTATTTATTTTAATAATATAAAATACCAATATTTAAAGCAGTTTAACACATTTTATTTTAATTTTATTTTTCCGAAAGGTTGGATCTAGCAAGCAAAATCACTGTCGTTAGGACCGTAAATCATTGCTGGCCGAATTTTTTACCACTAATAATAAATATTATAAAATAATAAACAGTTTTAGTAAATCGAATTTTTTTTTAATATTCATAGTAAAGTTGGGACGCCAGAGGTACTGCCTGCCTGAGGGGAGCCAACGGCGTCTCCTCTCTTTTTTTTTTGCCCATTTTTTAGTTCGAATTTCGGCAGATTTTCTTGCTGTTTTGTGCAATTTTTGTAGATCAAACGGTTTGTCGGAAAATTTAAAATTGTGAGGACATGAAAGTAGGTATGGCAGTGAGCATTTGAAAATTTTTTTAGATTTTTTTTTAGTTTTCTTTGGCTGTTTTCTAGAACCATACATTTAGTACCATGCGCAGTTTTTATCGTTAGAAGATGGTTTTCTTGCTGTTTTATATAATTTGTGTGGATCAAACGGTTTGTCGGAAAATTTTGAAATTTGAGGACACTAAAGTAGATATGACAGTGAGCGTTGAAAAATGTTTTTTAGATTTTTTGAGTCTTCTTTGGCTGTTTTCAAGAGCCACACATTTGGTACCCTGCGCAGTTTTTATCGTTAGAAGATGATTTTTTTTTTTTCTGTTTTGTATAATTTGTGTAGATCAAACGGTTTGTCAAAAAATTTTGAAATTTGAGAATAGAAAAATAGGTATGGCAGTGAGCATTTGGAAATTTTTTTTAGTCTTCTTTGACTATTTTATAGAGCCATAAATTTGGTACCCCAGTTTTTATCGTTAGAAGATAGTTTTCTGTGTGAGAAACTTTTGTTATGTAACTCAAATTTGAACGACAATAATACAAATAATAAAAGTAAACTAAGTAAACTACCATCACAAAACTAATAGCGGTACATGCAACATAGTTTGTATAATGCAACATATCATGTACCGCTATTAGTTTTGTGATGGTAGTTTACTTAGTTTACTTTTATTATTTGTATTATTGTCGTTCAAATTTGAGTTACAATTTACAAAACAAAAGTTTCTCACACAGAAAACCAACTTCTAATGATAAAAACTACGCATGGTATCAAATGTATGGCGCTAAAAAACAGTCAAAGAAGACTAAAAAAAAATCTTAAAAAAAAACTTTTCAATGCTCACTGCCATACCTACTTTCGTGTCCTCAAATTTCAAAATTTTTCGACAAACCGTTTGATCTACACAACTTATACAAAATAGCAAAAAAATCATATTCTAACGATAAAAACTGCGCAGGTACAAAAAATATGGCTCTAGAAAATAGCCAAAGAAGACTCAAAAAAATCTAAAATTTTTTTTCCAAATGCTCTCTTCCATACCTACTTTCCTGTTCTCAAATTTCAAAATTTTCCGACAAACCGCTTGATCTACACAAATTATACAAAATAGCAAAAAAAAACCATCTTCTAACGATAAACACTGCGCAGGGTACCAAATGTTTGGCTCTAGAAAACAGCCAAACAAGACTCAAAAAAAATTTTAATGCTCACTGCCATACCTACTTTCTTGTCTTCAAATTTCAAAATTTTCCGAAAAACCGTTTGATCCACACAAATTATACAAAACAGCAAGAAAACCATCTTCTAATGATAAAAACTGCGCAGGGTACTAAATGTATGGTTCTAGAAAACAACCAAAGAAGACTAAAAAAAATTTAAAAAAGGTTTCCAAATGCTCACTGCCATACCTACTTTCATGTCCTCAAATTTCAAAAAATTTTGACAAACCGTTTGATCTACAAAAATTGCACAAAACAGCAAGAAAATCTGCCGAAATTCGAACTAAAAATGAAAAAAAAAGAGAGGAGACGCCATTGGCTCCCCTCAGGCGTCCCAACTTTACTATGGTATTGGCGTCTCCCCCCTTTGGCGTCCCAACTTTACTATGAATATTAAAAAATTTCTCGATTTACTAAAACCGTTTATTGTTTTATAACATTTATTATTAATAAAAAAATTCGGCATTGCTGGCCTTGTTATGACTTATGAATAAACTTGCATCAATTTACTCCAAACGAATGTTCCAAGGACTTCACCTTTTATTGGAATTTTCTTTTTATATGTTTCACTGTTTGTGATTTGAAATCGACATGAGCCCTGGAAAGGATTTTTATTCCGTATTTCATGAATCTTGTTCCCTGTAATGAAATTCATTAAAATCACAATGTTTTTCGCTATAAACATGAAGGCTTTCGGACTTTCTGGTGAGGCACGAAATAGCATCTTTTAATATTTTTAATTTAAAATTTAAGAATTAAAAAGAAAAAGTCTCATCGCAAGTCATCCTTTTTACCTACTAGCATATAAGCCACCCAATGTGTGGGACAAATTTTATTTTTATAGAAAATGTATCTGTCTAATGTGAGGGCAAATAAATCTCTCCAAAAAGAAAAGAAAAACAAGGTTTTATATTTGATGATTTTAAAGCCATTTTCTTATTGTCTGGATGGAATGAGACATTATTTACAGGTACCTGGATGTTTTGAGAATATATTTGTAATAAATAGTCCGCATTCTCTATTTGGGTGTTTGTTTTTCCCTGCAAGCAACATTACAATGTTCGTTTAAAAAATTTTTTAGTGAACAAAATTGCCTTTCCGCCAAAATTTGTACACGTCTGTCAATCATTTTCACCTTATATTATGAAAAGTAGTCTCAAACTTAAATTTCTCAAAAAGCAACATACATTATTAAACTTGTGCTTGTTAAAGCTATCCTCGTATTTTATATTCTGCATATAGATAACAACGTTCTTAAGTTTGTACTCCTAAGAAACACTATGAAGTACATTCTGGTTATAGTACAAAGACAATATAAAATTGACCCTAAAAAAAAAGACAATATACAATAAGGTACACAAAATATTAGTCGTCTAAAAAACAATAATGATTCAGTACCAAAGTTGAAAATCATCAGCAACATAGAAGCATTCATCCAGCTCACTACAACATTCGCTATTAATGGAGCTTCAACTTCAAACATAAAAGACTAATAATATATATTTTAGTGAGTTGACACCTTTGTCAATGGTTCTCTCTCAACTGTTCTTGGGAGAAGCCTTTGGCACAACTCTCTACGTCAAAATATTAGCATTCTCATTCTCGACAAACCAATGAGTTATGGTATTTGAAATGAATAATATGTGATGAAAGAAAAGTACCTTAAGCAGGATCTCTTCATAAGTTATGTCAGCATATATCAGACAAAAATTATGTTGAAGAGGACTGCCTTGAGCTCTAACTTATACTTAGTTTTCCTTAATTATCTAATGCATTTTTCCATTCGACATAATTAACAATAAGCATTTGTAATCAAACGTAGCATATGATCTTTTAGTTTCAAGGATTTTATTGATCTGAAAGAAGGATTACTTACTCTCCTCGACCACCAGCTCTTAAGCAATAGACAACATGAATTGTGGATTCATTGCAGATGCTATAGTCAGCCAGAGTCTTGTTGTCTTCCAATTGTTTGCCTGCAAAAATAAGTTTTTGCTAATCATGTTGTTAACCTTCTACGTCATGCACCTTATCTTTAATATGGTGAAAGGTGTCTGTGAAATTCCATTCCAAAGTTATAACATTCCCAATACCTCCCTTATAAAAATCTTCATGGAACTCTGTAAGCCTTTGATACTGATACAAACAAAACAGTTCAAGAAAAATACACATGTTATTTTTGCTGATTCACCACTAACTCTAGTTGATAAAATTATGGCAACAATGTCTATCTTTCCTATTTATCTGCCAAAAATGATCTTAATTGGAAGCTACAGTGTCTAGTTAGAGCAGGACATTAACTTTAATTACAGGAACAACCGGTGATGCAGCTCTTAAATTAGAGAATATAAAAAAAGGCCAAATGAAGAAAAATAGCAGGTCGAACAAAATTTATGCAGAAAGTTATGAGAAATGAAGAACTTACAATTCTTAGGAGACCACCAGAGGTATTGCCAATTGATTTGTTATGCAAGCTTCAACTAATGGATACAAGAAAACAAAAACAATTAAGTTTGTTACTCATGGACTGGTAATAAGAAAGGGTCAAAATATTAGCTGAGGTTGGCCAACTGACCGACAGCACCACAGTTATCTCCTTGAAATTGAACAACACCATCTAAACCTCCCCTCCTTTGGCGTGGCGGGGAAGAATGTGAGGAGGTCTCTGGTGTGGCGTCCACCATGCGCACAGGAGGTCCGGCCTTGTCCCTGTGAAAGGGATTCTCACACCAATCGAGAGCACCATCTCTTTGGAAGTGGATAGCGCCGTCGCTCGTTCTCATTTGAGAACTCCCCAATGAAATTCGAACTGAAAATTAGGACTGAGAACAAATCATCACACAAAGGAGATCTGATTTCAGATGGAAGAGGCAGAGACTTTCTATTTCACTTATTGGGTACTGGTAGGAGGGTAAATATGGGAGAGAGGAGAGGGATGACATTGGAGAATGAAAGCGGTGGTCACAACTCGCGAGAGAGAAGGCGATCTAAGTTGAGGCGGCTGATTTAGGTCATCGTCTCATCGATGGTGAATTTTGTAATCGATTGGGCGGCATGGAATGAAGGAAAGATATATTGTCATGTTTTGTCCACGCTTGGCAAGATATCTTGCCAGATCAGAGTGTATTGAGCGAATTTTGCTAGAGCTTTCGAAAACCCTAGGGCGGAGAGGTATAGGGAACGACTGGAGCGAACCAAAAAATTTAACGAAAAGAGGAAAAAGAAAAATATATAAGTCGCGAATAATCGAACCGTCGCTGTATTATTAATAATTCCAGCGCAATTTAGCTCCAGCGAAAGTTAACACAGTCTAAACCAAAAGTTGAAATCATTTATTTCATTATTAAATCTACACCACTAATCTGATCAAATCATAAAAAATAAACAGTCTATTTTTCATTGAGTAAACAATTGTTTGCATCTTTGAACTCAAATTTAGATAGACCTTTAGACTGATGCTTTTATAAGTAAGTATAAAAGATAAAGATTATTACTAAATGTTAGTGACTCTGCCTTTGTATTAAAGAAAACAAATTCCAACCTCTGGCAAAAGATTAAAATAGATTTTTATTCCATATTTTATGAATTTTGTTCCTTTAGTAATGAAATCCATCAAAATCAGTGTTTCTCGCCATAAACGTGAAGGCTTTCTCAACTTTCATGGGTCGTGTGTTTGCGGACCCCCACAATTCGGTTAGGTTTAAAATAGTATTTTGTTTTTAATATTTATGCAGAAATATACAGATTTTAATTTAAAACCAATAGGCAACTATTAACTGATATTTTTTTTATCAAAATAAGATAAACTCTAAAAATTCAAGAAAACTTTTAATGTTCCTTAAAAAGATAGTCTTTTTTATTATTAGGATAAATTTTGTCTATTTATCTTGTTCTACAAGATAGTCTTTTCACTCACTCGTTCATTTCTAAGGATGCGCATAACAATCCATAATTGCAAAATTTCTGACAAGTTCTAATGAGGAAAACAAAATCTTTTAATTATTGTATTCTGTGGGGACTACTTTAATGGAAGTGGCTGATTTAAGCCTCTCTTTATAATAAAATAAAATGAATTTTTCAACTTTGAGATTTCCTAACGAGGAACGCCCGTACCGTAATGGTTAATGTTCGGTATTTGATATGATTGTTTTTTTTAATATCAAAATCGACAATATTTGATTTTTCAGAAAAATTGTAATTAAAAACTTAATACTGTCCATATCCTAAACAAGCAGCCTTCTTCTTTTTTTTTTTTTTCCTTTTCCTACATTCAGGTTGCGGAAATAAAAGATTATTTTACTTATTTATTTATTTTTGTGCTGTGCACAATGAAGCGCAGCGGACTGTAGTTATCATAAATAGAGGGTTCTCAACATACGATAGTTGGAACCAGATCAAGGCATCACCATGACAGATAGCATGTTTAAATAAAAACAAACCGATTAAAAAAATTTCTAATTTATTTTTATTTTTCCTAGTGAATGAATGCCATAAATTGAACATAAGATGCACGTTTGTATATACACAAGCCACGAAAGCATTCTCTCCTCTAAACTATTGACAAAACTAATTTTTAAAGAACGCACCACCACTTTTGTCCCCTTGAATATCTACATCTTTGTGTGGTACTTGGTTTATAGAAGCTGAACCATTAACTTCGCTTGTCTCAGCAGTATTGGCCTTACCCTGAACATATAATTAGTTGAAGTTGGTGGTTGCACAAATTGAACAAAAGATGAACAGCAGGTACTTGAAAAAGAGAAGGGTAAGAACTAAGAAGAATTTTGAATTAAAAATTTACCTACCTTGTTCTTATCATTCCAACCGAATCCAAATGGTCTAGAAAGCAACCCTCCTTTCTTAGAACCATCTGTTGATGAGTCTTGACTGGTACGCACATTTTGATCGGCAAGCAAAGCACTAAACAAAGCAATGAAATTTTTAGCAATCTGGTTAACTCCTTTAAGAAGACAGGTAGATATTTACATGTAATTCCAGGTTGCAGTTCCTCTATTTATATTTTATATTAACAAATATAGTTCCATTGCATTTTTTGCTTTAGGTTTTATACCTGATGGCAGCTATATCAAATCCAAGAAAAAAAAATTATGTTCCTCATTACATAAGTTTTTAATAATTCAATATTCCCCACAAGAAAAATTAAGCACAGTTGAACAAAATAATATACAACAAACAAATTAAAAATGAAACAGTTGGGAATACCTTGGAGAAAAAGGCTGTTGAGCCTTACCCTGACCCGACTGGTATTGTATAGTGGCTTCTAACATTGTCTCTGCCATCACTGCTCTCTTCTCCATCTTAGTAATCAGCTCCATTGCTTCTTCATACTTTTCCTGAACTTCAACAATTTATATTAGTATTTAATAGTAGTCGATACAATTGAAGACTCAAAATTTTTTATTCCTTCCTACTATATAACATAATTTACAAGGAAAAGGTTGTTTTTATTTGACTAAACCTGCAGCACACGAGCTGCCTGTCTCTGAGCAGCTGCATCCCGCTCGGCAGCCACACGTGCATCCTCAGTCATCTTCTGTTCTTGCTCGACTCTCATCAATACCTACAAATTTACCATGGTTTTCAACTTCCACACTTAAATTTTCAAGAGGTTGATACTATTGAGTACTCAAAAAAGCCAAAATGACCTTAAGCATTGCTTGCTCCTGCTGTTGCTTGTCAGTGAGAGCTTGCCTTAATTCAGATACCTGTTTTTCCAATTCCTCCACCTAACACATATCCACTATATCAGAATTGCATGCTAAAATGACTCACAAATAGAAAATATTATTAAGCAACAGTCAAATAAAAAAAAATTCAGATAGTGTATTAGCCAAATCAAATTAGTACAAGGCAATAGGCACACCTGGGCAGCCAAGGAACGTCTGTTATCATGCTTGACCATCTCCATTAATGCTGTCTCTAGCTCTTCAGCTCTAAAATTAGGAAAAAAAAAGAAAGAAGAAGAGAAGTAATTATAGTCCTTATTCCAATCCAAGTACAGAAAATAACATGAGAAATGCTAGTGTCCAATATATAGGACGGATCGGTTCCGTCCAATACGATCGTTTTCACGTTTTTAAATTTCAAATAACCGATCCGAACCGTTCAATATGTTCTCCATATTAAAAACTTATAAGAAACCAATTTTTATATATATTTTTTTAAATTTTTTACTATTTTTTTAGTACTTTAGGAAATCGTTGTATTGGACGATCCATAATGTTTATATCATGAATTTAAAAAAAATACCAAAAAATAGTAAAAAAATTAAAAAAAAATGTAAAAATTGGTTTCTTGTAAGTTTTCAATATTGAGAATATATTGAACGGTTCGGATCGATCAAATGAAATTTAAATACATGAAAACGATCGTATTGGACGGACCCATCCGTCCTATATATAGGACACTAGCATTTCTCAAATAACATTGAATGAAGGCAATAAAATATCATGATAATACAACAAACCTCAAAAGAGCTGATCTTTTCTCTTCTATTAGCTTAGATAACTCAGCTTTCAACCACATCACTTGATCCTTCATATCACCCAGAGGATCACTCGGCGAGTTACCAGAATGCCCATCCACATCCTCATTATTCTCGAAATATCCTTCACTTGATTTTCTTGGAGATACTAACAAGCTAGGGTCTTGTTTAAAGCTATAAAGCTTAGTTGCTAAACCTTTGTTTTTGGAATCATTCCAAGCATGTTGATCCCTCAACCTTTCTTCCATGGCCTCTAATACATCTGGCCTATATTTTTCTCGTAGTTCTTGTAATTTGCTCTCATTTACAAATTGATATCCCATGCAAGCTGTCAGTACTAATTGACTACTGTCAAAGGTGGAGCCCGCTAGAGACTGTAGTAGTGTTATCACATCTCCTGCATCCTTGGTTGTAACTATTGCAGGACCTATGTTTGCAGTGGAATCAACGAGATTAGATGTAAATCAACTACCAGTTATAAACATATTCTGATGGATACAATGAAAGATACCGTATAGCTCCATCAGAGCAAGAGCAGTACGAAATAGCATGGTACGATTGCCTTCAAATAAAATTACATCCCACGCACGAAGAACTGTAATGTGTTTATTATAAGTGTGAGAGGTAAAGGTGTCATATTTGAACATTTTCACAAAGTATGAAATGAAACCTGACCACTTTCCCAAGGAAGCATGTTAACAAATATTGAAAGGAACCATGGCCCGGTAACCCATGCTATCTCCACACCAAGGAAATTTAGATGATTTGCTGCAATAAACAAACATATGCATCAACTAAGCAAATATTAATTCGGGAAATACTATAAGGCAAACATCTGACATGTACACAATGCACATACTATAAGATACAGACCCAGCTTAGGAAATCTTTCTGATACAAGTTCGTCTAGCACAAGCTGATCCACCTACAGGTAAAAGCAAAAACAATTAAACACAGAAACGGGGGTAACAATTATTAGTTACATATAATCATTGTAAAGCTGTGATTGGCACCTGAGATTCAATCATTTCTTCAGAATAGTAACCATCAAAATAGTCGTCAATCATACCCACCAATGTCCTGGCAGAATTTGAAAATTGTGGTAGGTAGTCAATTTGATGTTGTTTTGTTCATTTAATTTATTATGTTTTTAGAACCACATTAGGTTCTTTCTAATTAAGAAAAAAACTCTTTGCTCCAAAACCTTGAAGAAAGTAAATGCATAATACTAAAACAGGTTATGTATTTCATGGGTACGGAGGGGTCCTTGAGCAAAAGCATAAGCTTTTAGAGATTACTGTAATATGCGCAAGGTTCAAACATTGAACTTGCCAGAAAGCATTTTCTTCAGGCATGAGCAACAGTAAGAGGCCCCCAAAGAAGTTCATAGCCTGAAATTGCATGAAAGAAGAAAAGAAAAGAAAAGGGAGTACTATAGGTTAGAAAATTAGAAAAGGAAAAGATAAAAAGGAAACATAATAAATTGATAGACCTAACTAAATGCTGACCTGGCAGTACCCCACCGATGGATTATGTCTTGCATAAGCTGTGAGTAAACGTCTTAACGCATTTCTTCCATCTTCATCTAACGCAGGGTGTCCTGGGAAGGTTCTAGGCAAATCCTGTATACAAATGAACAATAAATATAAAATAATAAATTTTTCTTTACAGAAAAGTAAAAAGGATAAAATTCAGTTAGAACAGACCTTCTCAATCTGGCCCCTCCATTTCTCGCTTGTTTTACAACTTTCCTCCCGAGATGAAATCTTGGAGTCGCCATTAACAGCTGATTTAGGCTCTTGGCCCACTAATTTGTTGTAATAGCCTTTTATTTTTCTAGCCTTCACACCCACAAAGGCTTGCCATAGCTGCAAAAAAAGGATTCCTCAATTTCAGGATAAAAAAGAAAACGAAACTTAAGATATATTAAGGTTAAAACTTTTTTTTTTTTTGAATTGTAGGATAAAACTATGTACCAATAGAGAAGCAAAGTTTGTCGAGAGGGAAAATAAATGATATATATAATATATCCATAGCAATTTAGCTGTTATAAAGAAATATTCAAATCACACTGAACATGTACTCCAATGTCCAAACGATGAAAGTTAATCATCGACAGATAACCTAACCAACATAAGCAAAATATTATTTTTGGACTGGGGAAGTATTTACACAGATTTAAGATATATGTTACCAGCAAAACTATAATATGTATTATTAGAAAGGTTATTGTGTTTAGTGAATCATTCAAGCCTAGCCAAAGATCTCAAAAGTAAAGCTTCCCAAAAGAAAAGGGAAAGTGCACCTCTCCTCTAAGAGCCATAGGTACACCGCCTCTAACCAAACTTTCAAGCTCTTCTTTCCAAGAAAAACCAGCATCCTCTTCTGTCTCGTCATGGGGTTCGGCTTTTCCATTGGTCTCAGCATTTTCATTTTTCTCACCTGTCCCACCTAGAGGAACATCATAAAAGTCTTCATCTGACCCTTCACTGTGGACCCCATTTACAGTTCCTGGCTTTGACTCGTCTTCAGTAGAGGAGAGTTTAGGATCCTCTTTTTCCTCTGCTTCCTCATCTTCAGACCCTTCTTCAACAGTCTCCATTTTATGGCCTTTAATTTTGTGACTCATCATCTGTTCAATTGCACTGAGAGATGCACTTACACTGTCCCATGATAGCACATTTGGAGATTTATTCTCATCTAGAACAGGGTTATTTTCAGATATTTGTTCCAAACTATCGATCTTTTCGTCTTTCTTTTCATTTTTCTCTTTTGATATCTCATCAGATTCGGCAAGCCGCTCAAAAAAATCTTTCCATCTATCAGACCTCTCTTCTTCCTCTTCCTTTAAAGAAAAAAATAGATATCTTTGATGAAGTAACTAAGAAAACCGGTGATGGGTATTTATCTTTTTCATGATTAATGACAATTTACCTTGTAAATCTTCGAATACTGTTTATAGGTTTGCAAGTGCTGGGGACGAACCATGAAGCCGTATGCATCTCTGATCAATCAAAATTAGACTTAATTAAGCATTTTCAGAAATCCAATGATACTAATAGCTAATCAGAAAGTGAAAAAGGAATTGAACAGATAGAAAATTCACCGTGATTCAGCCTCCATTGGGACCATTTGGAAACAAAAAGGCAAAAGAGAACAATCTAAATTAGCATGAAAAGGGAGTCTGAACTGAACCAGACATGGCACTGAACTACAAAAAGAGATGGCACCCTTTTTTCATACCTAAACCCCTAGACAGTACCATAACCCAAGATCCAATTAAAACCATAAACAATTCTTTAAGCCCCCAAATTGAAGCAACGAAGGATCGAAAGTCAGAGAAAGCGCACGCCCCGATAAATCTCACGCGTAAAAAAAAATTAACAACCGGCGCGAATAAAGAGGTGAGAAGTACAAATTTTATAAGCATTATTAATTAGAAAAGAAAAGAAGGACCTATGTGCAAATAGTAAGGTGAGGTGTTAAGAAGAGATACAAGCCAGTTCACCTATCCATATGATCATCTGGCGAGTCGTGTTTTTCATCTTCGCCCCTCATCTTCTCCGATTTCGCACGAAGCTCCTCGAACAAGGACCGTTGTTGAATTAAGATTAAGAAATCGCTGGAGCTTTGAGTGCGGTGCAGTTATCGCTAGCTAGATTTTCACATGGCGAGGAGGAGGCGACAGTATAGTAAAATTCAGAGATTTGAGAGAGAAAAAGGAGAGTTGACGAGAAATAATTAAGAAAGGGGACAGGGACTAGGGGATTTGCACCCCGAATTAATAATTATTTAAAAATTTGGGGTTGCTTAAGCTAGTGGAGTGGGGCTTTCAATTGGTTCAATTGGTCTATGGTGTTTTTTATGTATGTATCCAGTTAATTATGATGTTTTGCTCGTGTGTGTCGCCGTGTCGATGTTTAGACTTGATACGATGATGACAGCACCAGACCGCTGCTTCGGGTTCGGATCTAAATTTTATCTGGCAGCCGGTAAGAGATGGAACCAGATCCTCTGGTCGGCAGACCACCTGGTCGTTTTCGATCTGGACCGTCTGATTTAATCTTAATGGCTATAGATGTCCCGTGCTAGTATCACGATTGATAGGCCCGAAAAAATGTTAACCGTTGAGATTAAATCAGACGGTCCAGATCGAAAACGACCAGGTGGTCGTTTGTAAAAAACGACCAGAGGATCCGACTCCGGTAAGAGACAGCCAGCCCGAATACTGAATATGCTGGTGCCAGTTGTTTTTAAACTGTGGCAACATTTTGTGATCATCTGTGTTCCTATCTCACAGAGCTTCATGTCAGAGAGTTGCTACGTATATGTGTCATGTTTTCGGCCGCATAAGATCTGAACTACTATGGCGACGTTGGAGGGGAATTGGTCTAAGGACCTGGTCTATAGTTGATGCGTGCACGAACTTCTCCTCCATTAGTAACCGACGCATGGGTCCCACTTGACTGTGCTTGAGGAACTAGGTGAATCTAAAAGGCAGGATTAGAGAATACATGGAACAATGCAATTGGGTGGACTCTGAATAGAGATTGTGTTGTCTAGCATGCTTCCAAGCGCCATCATTGGAAAGATATATGGGGGCGCTTGGATCGCTTAGGAATTGGGAGAATTTGTTATTTCTAAGCATAAATTTATTGGAAAGTGTGTAATTTTGTGAAGAGTTTGAATTGTTTATAATAAATTAAATTCCGGAATTTGCTATTTTTATAAATTCCGGGTTCATCCAAACGGCCCCTATCATAGTATTTCCTGTATCCGTGTCCGATGCACGTGATACTGGCGTGAAATTATTTCTTGTGCATAGCACGTGTTTGATGAGCCGGAAATAGAGAATAGAAATAAAAAATTTCAATTTGCGTGTTTATTTTTATTTTTGTACAATTCAAACAACATAAGAATAAAAATTTTGGGCCTTTATTCCTATATTAACAAAACCATGATATAAGAATAAGAAATAAGGATAAGCACGCAAACTGAAATTTCTTATTCTTATACCGTGGTTTTGTTAGTATATAAGAATAATGGCCCAAATTGATTATTTTTATGTTGTTTAGATTGCACAAGAATAAGAAATTTGATCCTTATTCTTATCCAAAATCTTATTCTCCACCATCCAAAAAAAAGAGAAAATGAGCAAAAAAAAAAAAGTTTGCATTTAATTAGAAGTGGAGGCAGAATTATGACATTGGAGGAGTCAAGGCGATGAGTCACCATTTCAACAACGATGCATAACTTTCTCTCTCGTGCATTTTTTTTTTTTGGTTAAAGCAACAACAATTTTAAAAGCATATACTTGTTCAATAGATGCTGGAAACTTTCTGGCACCGTCGAGAATATTAATTCGTCAAGCAATAAATCAGATAATTTAAAAAATATTAATATCTGTTTCACAATTATAACTGATGTAATAATGAAAGATCCTATATATCTGTGATTGATACTTAGGCCTTATCAGAATGGCATTTTTTTAAAATGAGATTTCATTTCATTTCATTAGAAATTTTTTTTTGCCAAAATTGAACAATTTGATGTCATTAGAAAATTTTTTACTTTTTTTTAGAATTTTAGAAAAATCGTTATCTAATTTGTTTTGAATACTTAAAAAACTGCAGTTTTTACAAGTCTTATTGAATGGACTTAAGACTCAATAAATAACAATTTCATAATATTAAAATATTTAATGTTACTCGCAGAGGAATATCAGAGTGAATTGTAACAATTAAAGCGGTTTGACAACATATATAAAACGTCTAGTACTATTATATTACTCTTCACATTCCTATTACATTAACTCATCTCGCTGCATTTGTTGATAAAGTCGTCTGGTAATGATGGCTTTCTCAAACTCTAACTTTAGGGAGGTTTTAGTATTGTGAATATACAATTTAAAATATTGCTTCAATGTTTAGTTATGAATGAGAAGAATTCTGAGGACTGGGGACTCATAGAATCAGAAAAGGTCTTTACAAATAGAATAAGGTAATGATACATAAACTAAACTCTCACACTGTTTTTTTTTTAAATTTTTAAGATGCAGCTGAAAACGCCAAAATTCATTTAATATATGACAAAGTTATTTGCTTTACTCAATCGACAATATTATTTTTCCTTCGCTAGAATAGAAAAAAAAATGGAAATTTTTTTGTTAAAAGAAACTAGCAAAAATGCCCCAATATGTTGGATAAATAAAGAAACAAAATAACGTTAAGCAATCAATTTGTATTTATTTTCTTACCAATTATTATTTATGTATTGTTGTTATATTTCTAATTCTAGCTTGGACTAAATGAAATGTTTAAACATTTTTATCTCGTTATTAAATCCATACTAGTGATTTGATCAGATTTTAAAAATTCATGGCCTATATTTGTGTAATTTAATATTTGGATACATTTTTGGAACCAAAATTAAATAGACTTTCGGATTGATGCTTTTATAAGTAGTAGAGATAAGCACAGTGCGCATCTATACTCCACAAAGATACACAATAACTGGACACAGTGATAATATATGTAGAATTAGGTACTTCGTTGTTTTGTTGTTTTAGAAGGGACTTGAATGGTTGTATATGAGCTGAGATCGAGCGAGTTGGGGACAATTCAAACTCAGCTCAACTGTAACTCGAGCTGAGTTGAGCTGAGTTAGAAATACTTTCGAGCTTTTTAAGCTAGCTCAAACTCGACTTGTTCCAAACTCGAGCTAGCTCATTGGCCCGTGAGCTAGCTTGGAATAAACATATATCATTCAAATTTTATTTATTTAATCCATATGTTATTCTAGTATTAAATTTTTTTTGACATATACAATATTGTAAGCAATAAAATTGTTGTATTTTATATTAAATTGTTGTATTTTATATTCTTTTTATTGATTTGAAACAAAATATGTATTGAAACTCAATCTATCATATGTAATATTATCTAAAATAAATATATATAAGAATAAAATTCTTATTATTAATTTATAAATTTTTAATACTCATAAATTATGTTGATAATATATATTTGAAATATAAATTTATTATGTCACGAGTCAACTCACGAGTTGCGAGCTGAGTTGACCTCAACTCAAACTCGACTCGTCAACTAACCGAGTTAGTTCAGCTCGAGTTCTTCCAACTCGAGTTCAGTTGGCTCGAGTTGCAATCAAGCTTTTCTGAGTCGAGTTCGAGTTAGCTCACGGCTTACGAGTTTTTTGCTCACCCCTAGACTTGATGCTCGAAAGATGATCACTTGATCAGGGATTCAGGGTACAAAAGATCACTTCTACGGTAAATTTTATAAAAGGCCAAGTACATGGGCCTAAATCCAATCCGGTCCAATAGTATTGTTGAGCCCAGTTGGACCGAAAGCCCATGAACATAAAAACGGGCTGAAGAATCTCGGACCAGGTCAAGGTTTGAGATTCTCTGACTCTGAGATTCATGTAAATTAGGCCGAATCTCGTGCTTGATTGAGGCGCGAGCATGGTTCCAGATTTCCAGCATTTGATCAAACAGGTCCCGCTCAACTCCCATTAATCGCAAATCTCTGTTCTTTCGTCTAAACAGAAACCTTAATCCTACAAATCTCGCGCATCTAACCTTAACCTTTTTTATATTTATCAAACTTTTGCTTCTCTTTTCGCGAGATACCAATCACGAACCGAAATTTGCCATTAATATCTTGTGCTGATAGAAACGGAACAGATGCCCCCACCCCTAATTCCTTCGCCTTTCCTCAAATCTGTCACCTCTTCTCTCTCGTCGCACCACCCCACGATCCCATTTCTCCATCCACCTCGCCTCTTCAACCAAAACCTAAACCTAGCAACCAAACCCTTGGGCCCCACCCGCACCAACCTCCCACTCTCCGGCGTCGGTGGCCGAGGAGGTGGTGGACGAGGAGGTTCGTCCTTCTTTGCCTTTAACAATAACAGGTTGTATTGGTCAGGTTGGATGAACCGTAGATCCATGCCCGTTGTGCGCGCGCTAGGTCCCACTAAAGGGGGGTTGGGTTTTGGGTTTGGCTCCGATTCGAGTCTGATCAAGCGGGGGAGACGGAAAGGAGCTGAGGCAATGGGGAGTGGTGAGGATTTGGGTTTGGATCCGGTTAGCCGGGTCGGGGAAGGGGAAGTGGTTAACGGGTTTTGTCATAAGGAAACCGCTCCGCCTCGGTTGCTCACTCTGCCTACTCTCCTCACAATCGGAAGAGTAGCTGCTGTTCCACTTCTCATAAGCAGTGAGTTTTTCGATGTAATTTGATCACTGAAAACATGATTATCATTTTTTTAGATGTAAAATGATGCAATGTAGGTTTCCTTCAACATAATTAGTGAAGTATATATTGATATCTTTAACTCTTAAAAATGATTAACCCTTTTAACATTAATTGGTGTAGCATTTTACATTGAGGGTCCATGGGCAACAACTGCCACTACCAGCATATTTCTTCTGGCAGCTATAACTGACTGGCTTGATGGTTATATTGCTCGTAAGGTTTGCATTTTTTTTATTAATTGTTTAATTCTCACGTAATATAGAATGTTCGATCTATCATATGTGTTTGATTCCATGTAATGAGTGACGTCAATTTGTTGCATTCTCAAATGTTAGATGCAATTGGGAACAGCATTTGGTGCATTTCTTGATCCTGTGGCTGATAAGGTTAGCTTACTTTGTTAATTACTGTACTTTGGTGACTCATTGTTGAATTATTCATATTATTTAATTAAATTTGGTGATAAACTAACTTGGATTGTATGTTTTCTCTTGAAGCTTATGGTGGCCGCCACACTTGTACTGCTATGTACAAGACCCTTCGAAGTGCCAGGACTTGGTGAAGTGCCGTGGCTACTTCCAGTGCCATCGATAGCTATAATTGGCAGAGAGGTTCGTATTGCTATGCAATATTTGAATGATCAAGATAATATAATGTGATAGATTTACCTCGTGAATTTTTTTTTTTTTGGGTGCATTTTATCCTACTGCTGCTCATTGACTTTTTATCCTTTGTTTATGTATATTTGTAATCGTCCGTGATCTTGGATAATGGTTTTTCATTTTGTTAGATAACAATGTCGGCCGTAAGAGAATGGGCTGCCTCTCAGGATAAAAAGCTTCTTGAGGTTCCTTTCTCTTTCCTATTTCTTTGGTTCTTTTTCAAATTTATCATTGCAACTACATCTTGTTTATTTCATATTTTATGTTGAATTACCATAATCAGGCTGTTGCTGTTAACAAATTGGGAAAGTGGAAGACTGCGACACAAATGACTGCATTAACCATTCTACTTCTTACTAGAGACCCAAGGTTGTAATTTCATCTAAACTTGATCTATTTAGAAAATGAATGTAATTTCCCAAGTGCTCACCCTTCATGTACCCTCAACTACTATAATGTGTGCCCTGCCATGCCTGTATTTGCCAATACAGCTGTGTACTGTTAAAAAATCCAAATCTAAGGGAACGGCATTTCTTGGCAGGATGTGCGAACATGTGCCTGACTGCCTGCACATATTGAGTTTGAAAGTGTTTGGCACTTTTCCCCGTTGTGCTAAACACCCAAATTTTAATGCACACACGACATGTCTATGGCACCCATGCAATCTGTGTTGTGTCCACAGAACATCAGGATAATACTAGGCACAACAATGTTTAGCGAGCTTTTGGGAAATAATTGAAAATAATCAACTGTGCATTTTAGGTTGGTTGAATGTGTATGAATGCTCGAAATAACCGCTCCCAACTGATTCTTACACTGAAATTAGGAGGAATGCATCATGCGATAGATAAGTGTGCATGATGCAACAAGCCAAGTGTGTATGGTGCAATAGCTATGGGTGGATGCCAATGTATATGGAGCACTGCGTAGGGTTTTTTTTTTTCTGGGATGGGGGTTTCTTCATTGATTGCAGATGTTTCATGAGATATTGCATGTAATGCCTTTATTTTTTGAATGCTTGCAGTCTAATTGGGCAAACTACTCTAGCTGCCTCTGGCGTGGCACTACTTTATGTGTCTGCAGGTCTTGCTGTCTGGTCCCTCGTAGTGTATATGAGAAAGATATGGAAGGTTCTTGTTAAGTAGAAGCCTTATGAAACCATTCTTTATGCACGGAATTAGAGGACGTCCGAGAATAATTGATCGAAGCAAGATGCCTTGCCAACTCTATACATAGACAACCAAGTTGAATTAAGTGCTCGCAAGTACAGAGCTTTGTGACTTGGGAATGCTTTATAACGAAATTACAACACACTCTCACTTCTTATACTGTGTATGTGTGCGCTTGTGCTCTTATTTCTCTCTCTTTACTCTATTCTTGCTGTGCATCCTCGTGACTATTCTAGCATCCAGCATGTATTGCCTATAGTTGCCTTATAGCATTTTTATAGTTTTGGATAAATGGTGAAATATGATTTGCGGCGTGCGTATTAACAATGAATATTATAGAGGTTAAGATGATTACGTCTCCTTGTACTTGGGGTGCTTGTTTCGGAATGTAATTTATGGTTATACACTTATACTACTTAAGGGGGGTTTCTTTTAGTATTATTTTATTTTATTGTTTTGGGGTTACTCATGCAATTGTGATTTAAGTTTTTACCATTCTGAGTCTGGTGTTCTGAGTAGGCACAAAGCATGAGATGCAAACAAGCACTTAAAACTCTAGCAGTAGCAGCATCTGCACTATTTATTCTCTCTTTTTTGAGAAATTACGACACCGTTTGGATGCGTTGAGAAGAAGGTAGGAAGAAGGAAGAAGGGAAGAAATAAATTATAAACAATCCAAACTCTTCATAAAGTTACACACTTTCCAATATTTCTTCCCACATTCAGAGTTGCTAAATTTTGCTTAAAATTTATATTGATCACGTTGATCTATTCTTTTTCGCATTGAATACATGTCATGTAATCTGACGTGAAGGAAGATAAAGATCATGTTTCTGATTATCTATTAGGCAACAGTAACATGATAACTAAATCTAGAGCTTTGTTAATGTGCTGGTGTTAACATAATAAGGCTTTGATCAAAAGGTTGAAAATAAGCGCACGATTTGGAAATGGAATTCAGAATCATGAAAAAGTGTGATTGGAAGAGAGGAGAGCAAAGGAAATGAGTCAATTTCATGAGATTTCACAAGCTCCAAATCGCATACGGAACTCCAAATTCGTCGGCTTTCTGCTTTTCCTCCCTCTTTCTCTCTCATGTGATCGATCGCTAATAAAATTGCATGAAAATTCCAGCTTCCTTTGCAGTCGCTGGAAATCATTTCGCGTGAAAAGTCTTCTCTTTTCTTTTCCTTTGAAATGAACTCTTTTCTCATTCGGATTAGAGCCTAAAAGAAGTGCTGATGGTTTATAATATTATTGGTCCAAATTTTGCCTTTTTTTTTTTTGCTTGAACGATTGATCCATGCTGTTCTATATCAATTTTTCACTATTCTCGTAATGATTTTAACCTTTTTAATATGTAATCACTTTTGTTTTTTAATTACTTTTGCGTCTTAAATTGACTTTCAGCCTACAAAATGTAAAATTCAGACCCCTAGCAATTCGTTTGTAAAGCTAAAACTAAAAGTTAGTACATTACAAAGACTTCTTGATCAAAATATACTAGATATTCAACGTTTCTTTTAATTATAGGTCAATAACAAATGTCGATCCAATTTAAAGAAAACCATTAGAGATAATCTCAATTAAGTATAATATAGTTGTAGTTCAAAGTTTCAGAGATTTGAGGAGAGTAAAGTTGAAGGACGTGAGCGGATAATAAGAGGTGTGCCAACTGTTATGGAGTTAAGTTAATGGTCTTCCGTTTATCCGCGTCATTACAGAGAAAAGTAGAAAACAAAAGCCTGACAAACAGAGTTGGGCTGGATACAGCCTGTATTATATAACAAAATTAAATAAACTATTTAGGCCTTTCGATACCCGTTTCAAGGATCCTTACCGAGCCTGTTGGTCCCTGGACTTTAGTCTTTAGTCATCTCTTCATTTTTTTAACACTTCCTTTTCTTGTTGCTTCTTGTGAAAATTAATTTAATAAAAGGAATCAATAGTAGCATCTTCAAGCTCTAGAGTTGCATCAGTCAAACGAAAGCAAGAAAAAGAAACGAAAAGAAAAGAAAAGGTGTTTTTGGATCGCTTGAGATTAATTCGAGATTAAAAATGTTGTTTATAAATAGTTAAGAATAAATAACTTTATATCAAGGTGCTATTTTTAAATGGTTGTGAAGTAAAATTTTAACTAGATTTTTTCTTTCCGTCTGAATTTCTCATCTGACTTGTATGTTCAAGTCAAATCTAAATTGTTGAATTGTGGACAAATAAGGTTTGGTTGGAATTATAAACATCAAAGAAATATTTGATTGAAAGAATCCCAACATTATCAGTGGCATCACCTTATTTCATATTTGGGAAATTGTAGAGTAAAAAAAATTTGAAAGTCTCACTCACCCAAACCTAATTATGATCAGTGAGCTTATCCCCATTAATTAATTTAAAAAATTTCGGAAAAAGAAAATTTTAAAAGCAACCGTCCCTAATTATGATCAGTGAGCTTACCCCCATTAAAGTCTCACTCACCCTAGATCGAGGTAATTTTGGACTTGCGACCTCTGAGGTCCTACACTCTAATCTCTATTACCTGCCCTCAAATTTCAGCTGAATATGAAGCTGGAGTAAAACTTCCTCCTCTAGACCGAGGTAATTTTGGACTTGTGATTCTCCGAGTTCCTACACCCTATCGATGATAATTGCTTCATACACTCTTCAAATTTGGAGATCCACTCCTACTTCAACGAAAATACTCTTCTCACACTTTCAATTTACGTCTTTTAATTCACCCCAGTTTGAAAATGCGAAGGGTATTTTCGTCCAATAAAAGTGGGGCTCCGAGTTTGAAGAAATGAAAGAGTGTACGAAACAATTCCCCTATCGATGTTCGCATATCCATGGATACAGATTAAATAATTCATTTACAGAGATGCAATATATTTTTTCCACAAACAATATATAGCATCAATATCCGTTAAGCTTCCATCCTAATTGAGGTTCACGTGCACTTATATATACTTATAAAGTTCTCTTTTTAACCCGTGAGGCATTTGCAACCGTCCAATCGTTGGCCATTTTTCATTTATTACCTTTCCTTGTTCTAAGTATGGGACGTGGTAATTCTCGCGGAAATCAAAGAGAGAACCCATCTCTTGTCCTCTTGCTTAAAAGTTTCACATGCAGTTGCAACAAAAATTTAAATCACACGATGCACTTCCCTTTTGAAATATGTGGATCCCACTCGCCACAGTATTCAGTAGTCGTGTAGTGCGGATGAAGGTCATAAATCATATGGTACTGCACTTTGCATTATTTTTAGTGCATTTCAAATGTACTAGTAGCAGTGCCCATTCAATGTGTGGGCGATTTTATTTGACAAAATATTTTATACTTTTAAAAAACATTAAAAAGAACATGGAAAAACCAATTTGATGAAAATAAGTTTTATACAATTTGAATATTGTTTTAAGATACACCAAATATTGTTAATATAAAATTCTGGAAAATTTAAATTAAATTTAATTATTGAATGTAATAATATATGTGTTTCAGCAATTCTATAAGTATGATAAAAAATTCAGAGCCGTAAATAACATTGACTGGATGATTGATTAAGAAAAACAAATTAAAATCTGTTATCTGGAAAAACCAATTTGATGAAAATAGTTACACGTTTCTTTGGGTCAACCCCTCTTCCATTTGTTCATTACAAAACAATTTCAAGAGCAGTGACAGACGAAGGATGATAAGATGGGCCTTCTCTAAATTGATATGCTAAGATCGAACAAAAGCGATATGTTTTTGCATTTCTGTCACTTTACTTTTGTTTGTATTTTGTAACCATTGGTACGAATACGATTGATTATAGGTGAAATTTTTTTTCTTTTTCCACTGATGAAACTAAACAATTTATATGCCAACTGCTTAGGTGCTTAGAGAAATCTCATGGGATAATTTCAGAACTGCTGAATAACAAACTTTCTTATGATGCGTCTTTGCTAAGGTATCTGCATTGCTTCCAAGCACAGATGCAGATACTGTTCTAAAAATAAAAAATAAATAAAAAAAAACAGATGCATATCAGTCAATTTCTCAATTAATTCAGCAAGTAACAATTTTCATAGTTAAATAAAGTTGTAATTTCAAATGATAATGATTTCATGAAACAAACAAAAATACAAAAAGCACTCAGCTTACTATACAACTTGTGTTGAAACTGGCTTTCTTAAAAGTTGCAACAAGAATATCACTATTAATAACAAAATAAAACAAAGGGCAAAAAAATTTACAAAGGCCACGATAAAATTCAAAATACGTTGCCCCAGCCCAATTAATTTTTTTTAGTCTGTTCTGCATATCATTACGAAAATTAATTTGTTTTCACGTAATAAGATTGGATAATCTGCACATTAAATTTTGCATCCTCAGTATCTCTTTAGATTTACCTCTCTTCCCTGTCCAACATTCATCCTACTTGTAACCAAAATTAAAGTAAAATATTAATGACTAAATATTTTATTAATTAAGATTTGTTTTTTTTATTCTCCATCAGTGGAGGTAAAAAATTGATATGCACCAGTACAATTCTATGAGTACGATTGTGAATAAATATGCTGAAATTGAGGAATAACCATCGATAAAGATAATATATATTAAGCTGAAGTTCTAGAAATAAGTTGATGCTGAATGCAATGCAACCAAGGAATCTTATGGATTGATCTCAATTTCTTTTTTTATAACACAACTACACAAGGGTACCTGGAGGCTGTCAAACTGAGTATGTCTTTGCCATAATCAACTGACGAGAGCTGCTCCTAGCAGATACACAGTGAGAATTCTGACATAAGGCTCCAAAAAAAAAAGTTCTAAAAGTATATAAAGTAAAAAATATATGAAAAGGATTTGAAGAAAAATAAAAGCTTATGCCCTTTTCTTTTCATTGATTAAACTTCAGAATTATTGCTTAGCAAGGACAACGGAATCATGCTACTTTGCAAGTGCTTTCATTAGACACAAAAACTATTGAATAATGCATAGGTAACCAATCGATCAATTGACACTCTATATGTACCATGAATAAGGCCATTAAGGCGGACCCAGTCCTCATTTGGTTAATCCTTCCTGATGGCCCTGGCAGTTTGAAGCAAGTGCTTGATTTGTGCATGTCGAGATTGGGATCGCTATCATTGATAAATTCATTCAACTCAATGCCTTCACATATGCTTATCTCGGTGGTCTGACTTTTCATAGTCCTTTCTCAGTTTCTTCACCTATCTTCCATCAAATATTAACATAAGATGGTTTAGAACTTTTTTCTTTTGAAACAAATGGGCAGACCCACCGCCTTTTCCATTAGCATGAACATAGTTTAGAATCCAAGGTACAACAGCGTTCCTTCACATATGCTGCTACCAGTAGAGTCCATGCCTGAACGGGAAGAAGACCATGGGTTGCACGACATAAAAAAATAATACACGTACACCTTTCTAAACTCTCTACAGTCTATATATTACACGTCTAATCTTAAAATGCCCTTTTTAACCAAAATAACAACTCAAACTTCAATATCAAATTGTCCCAAAAGAAAACTGAAATATCCATTTGAATGTAGAACACTCAAAAATGATTTTACTGGTACACTGGCTCATTTTAAACATAAGACTCTCTTTTTACGAAGCAATCATTCACTGTACCATTATCTAATTAAAATACACAAACCGCTTTCTGAAGAGCATCAAAATTGCCACGCAATGACACTAATGCACAAGAACAAAAGTACACACTAAAAAAGACAAATATTTATCTCTGCATGGTCTCATTTGCATTGGTGAAATCAGCATTGTGGCGCTCAATTAGACACTGTACTATGTAGGATGATTCTGAAAAAAATAATCTCGTAGTTGGAAAATATAAGTCAAATTGGGTGTATGTTCTGAAAAATGAAACGGCCTTCTAATAGTGTATGTCAGATATTATAAGAGTTACTAAAAGTCTGACCACAACTAAATACTTCCCTACTGAAAAATAAGTATACTTAATTGAAATGCACAAAATACAAAGATGGGAGAAGTACCATTGGCCTTGAGGAATAAGTGCCCTTTTTTAATTACTTAACTTAAATTGGTCCAAAGCATGTTTATTTAAAACAAATGCAAAGAAAAGAAATTGACCAGCTTTAGGTGATGTTCTCGCTCTCAGTCTACTGACAACAACCGCATAGATGTTGCAATGCAGCTGAAGGGGTTGTGTGCAAGACCACTGGAGTTCATTCCAATACAGCATCCAATGCCCCCAAGTTTGTAGGATTTTATGTTGCTATAAAGGGATTTGATGATGATATGATATCCATGAGGTGGGACACATCAGCTTGGAATTCATATTTCTCAGCATTGGATCTCAAAATCCTTTTAGAGATAGACTCATCCTCCCTAAAAATAACCAATGCAACAACTGTTCAAAACTGTACTAAACAGAAATATTATTTCAATCGAAAGAAATATTCACTCAAATTGAATATAACTTTAAGTGGAAAAAATATTTTAAATTCTGATATTGCAAGGACCAAAACTGGATTGTGCCGAATCATCTCCAGAAAATCCTTAACATGGTACAGGATTACATACTATCCTACATTATCACCATCAAATTTTCTAATCGAACACAAGAGAAGTAATGATCCCATCACTCACTCTGAGATAAACCAACATTAGACTATCAATAAACAAAGAAATTGTATGAGTAAAAAGTAAAATCAAACCTTTCAGAATCTGCGGACAATCCATTGGGCACAACACCAAACTTATGTTCCCTTTGGACAATCCATTCGATAATTCATGATGTTATTTACTATTTTTAATTTGTTACATCTTTCTATTCAATTATTATATACACTAATTAGTCATTTTTATGATTATTAAATATTAATAGTGTTGTGGCATATTCTTGGTCTTAGAAGTAGGTTGAATTAAAGAGGTGCAGTAGCATCACTTAGGTATTTCAAAGATTAATAAAAGTAGCACATAAAAAGGAAAAAGACAATATTCCAAGACAAACCAAAAACTGAGCAAAACATGACTTCTTTCAAAAATTCAATGATTCGCCTGCATCGATGGAGTTGGTGGCCGCCTTCAAACGCAGTGTGATCCTGACAGACGGAGAGGGCTGGGGAAGAACCTTGATATCTAACTCATTTGGATTCTGTCAAAGGTTAAATACCAATCCATATGTCAACAAATATGTTTAGATACATGCTCCTGTTTTTCTTGCGTGTTCTATATTTGTTCCTTATCTGTTCTATATATTATATTACAGTTCAAATATTTTTCGTTTGATTTATAGACATAAGATACACAATGCTTTGCTGAAACTTGTAGTCAATTACAAAGAAAAGAGATAGCATGCCAAATGTTCTATATAATCCAAATTAAATTAACCCACAGTTTCATTGACCAAACAGCAAGTTGAGAGTTGAGACCCTTCTATTAGCATATAGAAGATAAAATATATTCCTTGATGGCTCTTTCGAAACATGAAACCATCTTATTTTATGATCCAGCTATGTAAGTACACGAAAATTTAGTTCTGTGCCAACAGAGGTGGACTGTGTAAGTGCAACGCAATCAATCTATTTAAGAACTTAATATTTAATATTTAACAGGAAATTACAAGAAATTTAAGAACTTTTCATTTAGAAATTACAACAAAACACTAAAGGTGTTAATTTGAATAATCAATTGCAGTTTATCAGTGTAATTTTAAAGTAAATGATTAACAAATTGAGTGGTTGGACCTTAGTAATTACTTCATTCAAACATGCAAGCTACTGAGTTGGTGTACCATGAGTGGCAGTTTTAGACTGTCATCATGGTCATAAAATCCAACTTTGTATATTACAACAAAAACAATTGTAGCAGTACAAAAAAAACCGTAGATTAGAGAAACAAATTGAGCAAAAAAAAATCAAATAGAGAAAGATAACAAATAGAGGATGATTGAAGCAACTCTACCTCTCAACAATTTTTGAAACACCAGACAACACCTCACAATCACGCGGTGGCGTTGGTTAGTAACACTATCGGGCTGGCCGATGGTGTTAGTTTAATGCATAATTTTTATTTTATGATTAAATACACCTAATTAGCCATAAACAATCATGCACAAACACGGATCTTGCACTAAGCCATTTACACAATAGAGAAGGGTTCAAGGTATACCTCTCTTGATGTAGTAATCAAGAGGCTCGAACCGGCTAGGTTGTAGGTGGTTGTGCTCGCGTCTAGCTCCCGCCTCCTTGTCGAATCACCTCGAGTCCACTTGGTATTAACCAAATCCTCTACAAGTTATGCTAGTAACTTGGAGGAAATGCCTAATCCCTAGCTTTCCCAATCTTCTAGCAAATGAACTAATTGATTTGAGGAAGAGAGGGGGCTCAACACATGAGCTAATGGAGAGGGAGAGAAGGGAGGCGCCGGCCACAAGAGAGGGGGGGCGGCTAGGGTTTTTGGGAGGAGAGAGAGAGAGGGATTTGCTACCATATACCCCTTTATATAGAGCATAAACCCTACCTACCTCACACCATCAAATTACAACTTTGCCACCCACCTACCACCTATCATGGCCGGCCACATTATGGGCCCTTTATGGGCTATGTGCTTTGCCTCTTGGGTCCACTTAATCAACTATTAAATGGCCCTTCTTGTTGCTCCCAATTTGACTCCATATTGGGCCTTTAATTAACTATTTAATTAAAGCCCTATTAAATGCATATGTGTTGAAATAAATAATTATTAACTTAATAATAATTATTTAGGGATTAGATAATGCATTAATTTATTTCTATATGATCCCTTTGATTTAATTAATTATAACGGTCTACAACGCTATTTAATTAATTAATCAACTCATCATATTTTGCAATACCAATTATTGCAAATAAATAAATAATGCAAGCATGGTTAAAACACCAATTCTGTGTGACCCTTTGAGGATTTATGCTACGTTGGACATGGAGTTAAATCGCTATTTAATTCCAATAATCATAAGCGGTATCTAGCAACACGTTATGATTCCCAATTCGCATAAATAGTGTACAGCTACAATATTTCAATCCTGCATAAGAGAATAAAAGTATATCTCTATTTTGATTCCTATGCCTCACGATATCATCGTATAATCCAAGATAGGAATATGTCATTCTTGCAGATTATACGTTTCTTGATCTAGAGATAATTGTGTCAGTTGCTAGCAAACAATCTATCTCCATCAAGGGGCCCAAACAGATATCGTCACTCACTAAGTGAATTAATGAGGGACATACGGTTTTCTTGACTATTTAACTTTTCCCCGCACAATTCAAGAGATCATAAATAACGTCCGTATAGCAGCCCTTATCGGGAATCAGCGGTAGACGATATTTATTGAACCTATCCTCATGTGGAAAAGATAAATATCTCAAATTTAGAATCAAAATCATAACGAAATAAATAATGACACCAAAACACAATCCATATATTTATTTCGTTGGGCCATGTCCTGTACTATGTTCAATTAACATAAACATATGCAATTAAGTTGGTTACTCTTAACCTGTGATTTATAGAACTTAATCAACACTTAACTTGCATACTAATCTTATTGATAATTAATGTTCCTTGTTAATTATCAAGATTATGGACGCTTTAGATTTATTGTTGTCATTTACTACTAAATGAAACACAGTGATCTATAATTCAGATCCTCAACCTGAATGAACTGTCAACACATAAATCAAGGAACAAATGATATAAAATCATCCATAACATAAAACCATAGAAGTAGCCAAATATGATTGGCTTCTAGGACATATCTCTAACAATCTCCCACTTGGCCTAGAGTCAATCAATAGTGACTTCTAGCCAGTGTATAGTACTCAATGTAATATCCAAATATACATGTCTCATACTAACGCCTAAATAAAATACAACTCAAAGCCAATCAGGCATACGCCTAATCCCCATGGATGCAACATGCAACTCATGCGCGGCTCGAGACAAAGGCTTTGTCAGAGGGTCCGCTGTGTTCGCGGCACCGTCCACCTTCTTGACCTTGACCCATCCGTCATTGACCAACTGACGGATGAGATGGAATCGTCGTAGAATGTGCCTAGTCTTCTGGTGAGACCTAGGCTCCTTGGACTGAGCTATGGCTCCCGTATTGTCGCAGTAGATATCCACTGGACCCGAGATGCTTGGAACCACCTCTAGCTCGGTCAAGAACTCCTTGATCCATACGGCTTCTTTTGCTGCTTCGCCAGCCGCTAAGTATTCTGCTTCGGTGACGGAATCGGCCGTGGTATCTTGCTTGGAACTCTTCCAACTTACGGCACCACCATTAAGCAGAAATACAAAGCCGGACTGTGATTTGGAGTCATCTCGATCGGTTTGGAAACTAGCATCGGTGTAACCAGTTACAACGAGCTCTTGGTCTCCACCGTAAACGAGAATGCTCTCCTTGGTTCTCTTGAGATACTTGAGGATATTCTTGACTGCGGTCCAATGTGCCATGCCCGGGTTGGCTTGGTATCGACTAGTCACGCTAATCGGATGTGCCACATCGGGGCGAGTGCATAGCATGGCATACATAATCGATCCGACTACAGATGGATACTTGAATCGCTTCATGTACTCCCGATCTGTCTCCGTTGTCGGACCTTGAGTCTTGCTCAAGTAAATGCCATGTGACATAGGCAAGAATCCCTTCTTGGAATTCGCCATGTTGTGTTTTTGCAACACCTTGTCAATATATGCATCTTGGCTCAAACCTAACATCCTCTTTGATCTATCTCTATAGATCTTGATTCCTAGGATGTAGGCGGCCTCGCCCAAGTCTTTCATTGAGAACACTTTCTTCAATGAATCCTTGACTGCATTCAATTCGGGAATATCATTCCCGATCAAGAGTATATCGTCAACATATAGAACAAGAAACACAATCACGCTCCCACTAAACCTCTTGTAGACACAAGGTTCCTTTTCACTTTGAGAGAAGTTCAATTTCTTGACTTCCTCATCAAAGCGCTTGTTCCAACTCCTTGATGCTTGCTTCAATCCATAAATGGATCGTTGAAGCTTGCATACTTTGTTAGCATTCTTTGGATCCACAAAACACTCGGGTTGTGTCATATACACATCCTCTTCCAAATTTCCATTTAGGAAGGCGGTTTTGACATCCATTTGCCAAATCTCATAATCATAGAATGCGGCAATTGCTAACATGATCCGAATTGACTTGAACATGACGACGGGCGAGAAGGTTTCTTCATAGTCAATACCATGAATTTGCTTGTAACCTTTCGCTACAAGTCGTGCTTTGTAAATGGTCAAGTTGCCATCCATGTCGACCTTTCTCTTAAAGATCCACTTGTTCTCAACGGGTTTTACTCCGTTGGGAAGGTCAACCAAGGTCCATACCTTGTTGTCATACATGGATTGTATTTCGGATTCCATGGCTTTTAGCCATTCCTTGGAGTCGGGTTTCTTTCTCATGTCATCAATGGTCAAAGGCTCATCGTTCTCCATGACGAGAACGTCGTGCAAACCTAAATATCTTATAGGTGGACGACTTGGCCTTGCCGATCTTCGTAGGGTAGAAGTTTGAGGTTCTTGAACTTGTTCCACAACGGTTTGTGGACTTTGTTCTTGAACTTCAAGTGAAGGTGCTTCCTCAACATCATCGACTCGCGATATGTTTGAGTTTTCATTTGAGGGAGCTTGTTCGTGAACCTCTTCTTCCACAACAACTTGTGGAATGGGTTCGGCTACAATCTCATTCGGTGCATCCACATTTTGTGCAACCTCATTTGGCACCATATTGGGAACAACTATATTGCCTACTTGAGGCATGCTTTGTTGTTGCGGTTCTTGAATTTCTTCAATGACCACGTTGCTCCCACTACTTCTTATTGAGAGAAATTCTTTCTCCAAGAACACACCATAACGAGCAACAACTATCTTGTTCTCGTTGCGGTTATAGAAGTAGTAACCCTTCGTTTCCTTAGGGTATCCTACGAAATGACATTTGTCCGATTTGGGTCCAAGCTTATCGCTCACTAGCCTTTTCACATAAGCTTCACAACCCCAAATCTTGAGAAACGACATGCTTGGTTTCTTCTTAAACCAAAGCTCATAGGGCGTCTTCTCAACGGACTTTGATGGAACACGGTTTAATGTAAAAGTTGCGGTTTCAAGGGCGTATCCCCAAAAGGACATAGGCAAATCGGCTTGGCTCATCATTGATCGAACCATGTCAAGCAAAGTTCGATTCCACCTTTCGGACACACCATTCCATTGTGGTGTTCCGGGTGGAGTGAGTTGTGGAACGATTCCACACTCCTTTAGATAGTTGCCAAACTCATGGCTCAAGTACTCACCACCTCGATCGGATCGTAAGACCTTGATCTTTCGACCAAGTTGGTTCTCAACTTCATTCTTAAATTCTTTGAACTTGTCAAAGGATTCGGATTTGTGATGCATCAAGTAGATATACCCGTATCTACTATGATCATCGGTGAATGTGATGAAGTATGAATAACCACCACGCGCACAAATGCTCATAGGTCCGCATACATCGGTATGTACAAGGTCTAATAAGTCATTTGCCCTTGTTCCTTTGTGAGGAAAAGGCGCTTTGGTCATCTTTCCCATCAAACAAGATTCGCATGTGTCAATTGGCTCGAAAGCGAATTGATCCAAGAGACCAACGGTTTGTAATCTCTTGATGCGTTTCTCATTGATATGACCTAAGCGGCAATGCCACATCAAAGTTGCATTCTCATGTGAAATCTTACGTTTCCTATTGTCATTCTCAACACTCAAGATTAGTCCGCTAGAATCAAGCACATAAAGACCATTCAATAAATGCGCATCACAAAAACGAACATCATTTCGAAACAAGGTCAACAACTTGTTCTTTATTACAACATCAAAACCATCCATGTCCAAACAAGAGATAGAGATAATGTTTCGAGTGATAGAGGGAACCAAAAATACATCTTTTAGTTCCAACACAAAACCGGAAGGTAAAGTTAAATCCACGCTCCCAATGGCCATAGCGGAGATGCACGTGCCATTCCCGACGCGGAGTTGAACTTCACCTTTCTCGAGCCGCCTCCTACTCTTTAGAACCTGCACATTTCGAAAAATGTGAGCACACGAACCGGTATCGAATACCCAATCGGTGTTAGAGGTAGCGAGAAGGGTTTCGATGACAAATATACCTGAAGAAGAAGGTTGGACGGTTCCCGCCTTCTTGTCGGCAAGGTACTTGGGGCAGTTTCTCCTCCAATGACCCTTGTTGCTACAGTAGTAGCAAACGGTCTCGGGAGTGGCCGGGTTCTTCTTCTTCTTGGAACCCACGGGAGCTCCCTTGGCCGGGCCTTGGGGCGTCACCGGGCCTTTGCCCTTCTTGGTCTTACGGCCTCGCTTCTTGATCTTCTTGCTTTTGTCACTCACGGCAAGAACATCCTTTGGGCCCTTCTCCTTCTTGAGACTATCCTCCGTCTCAACGAGCATGTTTTGGAGATCATCCATGCTCTTGTCCATGCCATTCATCCGGTAGTTCACAACAAAACCGGTGAAGCTTGGAGGGAGGGAGTTGAGAATGAAATCTTGAATTGCACCCGTAGGAAAGGGCGTATCAAGCTTTTCAAGCTGCCGAAACAACCCCGCCATCTTCATGACGTGTGGCCCGACTTCATGACCCTCCGCCAAGCGAGTGTTGGCGACGGCCTTGATGAGACGGGCCCTTTCGGTGCGGGCCTTGGTTTGGAACATGTTCTTGAGACGAGTGATCATTTCAAACACTCCATAACCACTATCGATGAACTCCTTTTGGAGTTCCGATTCCATGACCGCAACCATCAAGACCGACATCTCCATGTCGTCATTGACGTGCTTCTCATATGCCATGTCAAAAGAATCCTGATATTTAACATAATAATAAAATAATAATTTTAATTGTAATATAAGATTAATAATAAATTATTTAATTTTAAATGGAAATTAAATATGATTTTCTTAAAATATTACAAATATAGTACTACGGAATTGCTTTCCGTCATCCCCTTGTTCCATCATTCTCATTATCCTCCCATAGACACGTTTAATGTTTTTCATTTTTAGAAAATACGTTAATTCTATTTTTAGAAATCCAGATGATGAGAGGATGAGCTCTGGGGAGGATGAGCGCCAGGGGTTGAGGACAGAGTGAATCAGAGGGAGAGAGCGAATTAGAGGGGAGGGAGTGAAACAGAGAGTTAATATATAAATGTTCTAGTTAATATTGCAAATGTTCTAGTTATATATATTTAATTAGAACAATTATATATATATTAACTAAAACAATTATATATATATCAAATAGAATAGTTAGTAATCTATTTTAGTTAATATTACTAACTGTTCTAGTTGTTTTGAAAAAAAATAATTGTGTTGTTCTAGTTAATGTTATATTGAATCAGAGATGAGAGAGGGGGAGGGAGAGAGAGCAAAACAGAGAGGAAGAGAGGGGATGACTCCCAGGGGATGATGGGAAAAGCTTTCTGAAAACGAAAAACAATTATTAACGCGTTTCTAAAAATGAAAAACTCGTCTATGGAGGTGTTGGGGGGATAATGAAGATGATGAATCTTGAGAATAATGGTTATTGGTCCCGATAGCACTAACTTGTTTGAGAAAAAAAATACTTAGTTGTTATTGTTGTTGTTGTAATACATATATAGTACTAAAAATATTAGATACACGTATTTTATTAGATATATAAGAAAATTTTAAAAATATCTCCGCATATTGTATTACTATAATATCCTCCTTTTAATTTAGTTGAGCCGGATTACATTTTAGTGGTGGGATGACTAAACAGTAAAATATCATTCCAATCTAAAAACAATAGTACACAATTGATCCAAAGAGAATAACACGTAGGCATTGAAAAATAATAAATAAAATGGTGCTAGAGACATGCATGGTACAGAGCATAGAATCACACAAGTCATGAGCCAGCATGAAGGCGTGTATATGTACTATATATGATTGTACATTGTGTGCTATAGATGATATATACAGCTATATTAGGCTTAGAGTGCAAGCCAAGCCAAAGTACTAAACCATCATTAACCGCCGCTTCAATTTGTGTACCATCATTATCCGACCAACGCTCCCATGATAATAATAAATTTACTTTTTTTTTTGTTTAATGCAGAAGAGAGCCACAACCATATACTGTGCTCCCGTAATAATGTAAATGCAGTCTTCTTTAATAAGTATTTTTTAAGAGCCACAACCATATTTTTTAAGAGGCAAGTGTGCGTGCGCCTATAAGCAAAGCTCATCATTCTTGTTCATTTGTGTTAGATGTGATTTGAGCTAAATTAGCCGCGCTTGAAATTTTCTAGCATGTAATTTGGATGTGGTTTTTGCTAAGTTTGCTGTTTGTGAATTTTTAGGCATGTAATTTTGAAGCTGATCACGAGTTGCATCTCCTGGTCGCTGAATTATATATGAATGGAACGATTTTGATTTGGTAAACCTTTTTGTTGAAAAAATGGAAGGTAATTTTTTTTTTGAAGAAAAAAAAATCATCGAGACCGATGTTCAGGACACTGCACGATTGGAAAGTATCAATTATGTATAATGTGTTAGTATAAATTTTATTGCATAAGAAGTATGAATTGTACATAATTTTATTTGTACTGATTAAATGTGGATTATATATAAAATTATAAATGAGGATTAATATTAATTCCACATATATTATGACATATTATATTGAGTATGATTCGTATACAAATTCGAATTGTACATTGTCCAAATCATTTAAGTTTGTGCACGTGTTCATTAATGTTTGTGAGTGAACCTATCCAAATTGGTTAAACACAATAAGTAATGTTTAGACTGTTTCACAAATAGATTTGCTAAAAATGTTAATAAATAAAAATAGAGAAAAAATAGGGTTACACTTTATTTGATTGTTTTTACAAATAAAATACATTACAAAATTAACAAAAATAATTTTGTTAAAATTATTTTATTATCTTCTAACACACTTGTTTTTGAACTTCTAATCAGCAGCAGCCACGAGTCACTCTCTTGAATAACAATCACACAGATTGTGCTTCCTTTATTTAATCTAGACCGTTGGATTGGTTAAATCAGCGGGTAAGAAAAGAAAATAATAGAGACAAACACTCGACACTAGTCGGCAGATGTCAAAATAATTGATATTGAAAATTAAATTTGTGTTGACGTGTTGTTCGTGTTCATGTCCGTGTTCATGTTGTGTGTTAATATTGTCGTGTCGAATCGTGTTAATTTTTAGAATTTCGAACACAATACTATCATGTCGTCCCGATTTCATACTCGTGTCATCGTGTCGTGTCAACACGCGTACTTCTCGTGCCAACACAAGTCTTGTCGTGTCATTTGGAGAACACTACACAACGGCTGTGTTATTGTATTACTTTCATCAGAATAAAAATTTCTATTATAATTTCTCCCGTTATCTGAACAAAAAGCATTCCACATTTTAAAATTATAAATTGCAGGCTAGAGTTTGGTAAAAGATGAGACTAGAATCTGAATTGTGTTGTGCGGGGCAAAATCTAATGAAATGCCAAATGCTACACACACCCCTGTCACGTGTTGCTCTAAACCTGAACAGGCACATTTATTTCTTATTGGATGATCAATTTTTGTGGATGATTTTCACTATAACATTGTGTCGTTTCACTGACATTAGGCTCCAACGATAACTAAACCCTTTTGGATTTGCGTGACAGGGAATCGCCACACCAAATAGCCATCAAGTGGGTTCACTGAGGAACTAAACACCTCCCTCCTTTTCAAGTTCAAAACCCCAGATGTGGGACCCATCAGGCCCATAAACACCCACAGAACAGGAAATATTATATTATTTTTCATTTTTTAAAACCCAATCTATGTACTATTTTAAGTTTTTAATCGTTAGTTTCAACATTCCTAATCTGGCCATGCCATTTGTATATAATTTTGTTTAACCAAAGAGTCTATAACTGTTTTTCAAAAAAAAAAAAAAAAAAAGAGTCTATAACTGACAGGTGAAATTTACAATTTTATAGGGAATTGGGTAAGTAAATAGTAGAGGTTGTGACGCCTTTGATGGTGGCACGTGGCATAGATATATAATCACCGCCGAAGACTAATTAATATTTGTAATAATGATAATTCAACGCGATCTTTATTACCATTGAAAAAACAACTGGCATCTAAAAATTAACTAGGCACGAGGAAGTCCTAGAGACAGTAACAATTCATTCATCAGCTCAAATAAATAAAAAGACATCTGTTTACTCTTTCTCTTTCTATAGGGTGCGTTTGGATAGGTGTGGGAAGAAGGGAAGAAGTGGGAAGAAGTATTAGGAAATGTGTAATTTTGTGAAGAATTTGGATTGTTTATAATTTTTTTTCTTCTTCTTCCTTCTTCTTCTTCTTTCTTCCAACGATCCAAACGCTCCCATAAAGAGAGAAGAGGAGAGAGAAAGTCACCTCCTTTGCTTTAATACATTTTTCTTTTTTTCTAGTTCTCTTGAGCTCTTATATTCCTAAATGCTGTCTCTTGGAGAACAATTACAGAGAACCATGTCTTTAAAGAGGCGCAGTTTTGATCAACAAGCTTATATCCCAATTTCCAGCGAAGGGATGCTTTCATCAAACATTCAATGCAGGTACAGTTTGTAAATTTGGTTCTTTGTTTGACACATTTACAGTCCTGTTGATCTTTGATTTATTCCTTACTTCTAATTCTTTGGGTTTTAGAGATGAAGTTGGCATTTGTCAAGAAGGATCCAATCCAATTGAGACAAGCAATCATTGCAGGTATTATTGGGACACTTATTGTAAGTCAATTCATTTAAATTTTACTGGTACAAACGTTTCCAATCAATTCCCTTATTATTTTATTTTTGTTACCTATTTGGCCTTTCAGGGATGATGATGACGAGAGATTGAGAACTGTAGAGTGCTTAAGGGGCAGATTACTAGCTGAGAGAGTGGCATCCAAAGAAGCCAAGGAGGTAACTCAAGTAATAGGCAAAAAGGTTAGAACTAGGACCTCTTCTTAGCTTTCTTCATCTTCCCATTTTTATCTACTATAAAATCGGGAGGTACAGTTCTGATTCTAAACTTTTTTTACCCAGTTTAATGTTTTTGATGTGGGTTTTGACTGATACAGTTGGAGGAGCTGGAAAAGAGGCTAAATAAGGAAATAAAAGGCAGGGATAAAGCTGAAAAGAGGCTAAGGCATGCTCTGAAAAAGCTTGAATCTCTCAAGATTTTGGATTTACCAGAGAGTTCTGTTGGTTCTTTCTCCTCTTATTCCTCTTTGGCCAATGAAGGATTTGATGACAAAAGATCTAGCTCTGTTAAAACAGACAATGATTCCATGCAATCGAGCTCATTTGAAGAGGTGAAAAGGGAGAAAATTGGCCTTGGGTCTGAAAATGGAAGCTGGTGCTCAATTGGTTCTGAAATGTCTCATGTGAAGGATGAGAATTGCCAGAACCATGTGATCACGAATTACGTGTCAGAAGAGGAATTTCATGCAGATATGAGGTACTATTTTTCTGGATGAACAGAATTTGAGTTATGCTATAAGAAGTAAGAATTGTTCTAGAAATGTTTTCCTTGTCCACATAGGAACTAGATTTCGCTCTAAGTTTAAAATGGTTAAATTTTAACGAAAATTTCTCATTTCTTTCCATAATTTTTTATGTCACAAAAGAGGAGTTTTGTATTTTATTTGTATTTTTAATACCAATATGCTTTTTGCGCTGATTACTCATTCTCAACAAGCACAACTGATATAGTATTCAGTGTTACATTTACAATATCACACCACTTTTACATGTTAATCATTTAATATAATATCAGAACCTTCGCTTAATTACTGGTTATATGTAGAATTGCTTCTCTCATTTCATTACATTGACAATCGGGGCCTAATTGGGTAATTATTTATCGTTTATTCAGAAAATCATCTGCCTCCACAACTTCTGTTCAAGAGATGTCAGAAGAACAAGTAAACAATAGAGAAGAGACCAAATTTGCCATAGTTCCAGCCAATGCTGAAACAAGCACAGAGGAATGCAAAAACAAATCAGAAATAAAAGAGAATAATGTGCATGCAGTTTTACTTGCACTAAGACAGGTCAGAGAGCAACTGCAGTACTCTATTGAGAGGCGATCTTCAATTTCTTCTATGAAAGAGCTCTACGGTCACTGAGATCTAAATTTTTTTTCCCTTCTATTAGGTTAAATGCTGTTAGTATTGTAATATTCTGATAAATATATAGTGTGGAAATAGCTTTATAAATGGGCGGCCTTAGCTATTTATTGGTTGGCCTTTGGTTTTGATCTTGGTTTTGTTTGTGTGATTTTTACTTTTTTTTTTTTGCTGTTAATTTAACTAGAAAAGTTTTATTCTCTCTCCATTTTATTTAGATCTCAATTTGGAAGGTTTCTAGATTATCTTTCTTTTTCTCAAAACTGGTAGAAAATTAGTAATGATACCTATCGAAAGTACCAATGAGTTGTCCCATTAAAAAGAAAGTTTATTGCAAACTTCTTATTACAGTAATTATAAAATCAATTCAAAAACTTCCACTAAGACTAGATTAAACTGAGCAGTATCAGTAGACCGAACAGAAGGTAGCTTTCTCTGTCACATGTCTCTTGCTAAAGTATGGCCACCGTTTTTCTTTTTCCTCTCTTTTTATCTTCAAGAGTTTCGTTTAGCTTAACTGCTTTAATTAAGGCTGTCACATAACAACCATCTGGATAAAACCTTTTGCAACTTTTGATAAAACCCAAATAAAGTCCCAAGTAATACGTTCAGTACCCCCTTTTAAAAGAATACCATGAAATCAAGGTACTGATTCCCGTGACAGAGGTATTGAATTTTGTAATTATATACAATGCAACCAAGGTCTCACGCTCTAATTTGTCAAAATGGTTATAATAATATGAATAAAAATTGTAGTGGTAACATAAGGTTGATAGACGTCAACAACAATGACATGTCCAAGCATGTATACAATGTCAACAACGAATTTTAACCCCTACACCGAAGCCCCAGCCATACCAATTATCAGGAAGTAAACCGCATCCAAAACCATATCATCGAAGTAGAGTATAACTATAAGGCTATAAGCTAAAACTCACCCGAAAAAAACTATCACAAGTTTCAATTTAAATGGCAAATACTAACAAATCGATCTCAAAGGAAGAATTTAACCATAGATCTTGATGCTCTGCTTTGACGAGCCAACATTGCAATTCCTAATTTTTAAAATTTTTTTGGAATTTTATTTCTGCGAGATTTTCAAAACCTCTTGATCTCAATACAAAAACTCTAAAATAAAAAAATTGGAATGCAAATGCTCGGCACATCATGCAAGTCCCTATAAATGGTTCAAAGTTGTTACTTACAAGTTAATTCAACAATCTTTTAGTCACGATCTCTATTAGCATACTTGAATAGTTTCACTCCTATTACCATCAGCACATATCCGAAATATTCAAAGAAATATACCTAATATTACAACTAGTATTAAGAAAAGTTGAAACAATACACCAGTGTATTAAATCACTGTACCAATGACAATATACTGAAAATACAAGTACATCAGTCAAAAGCTAGTTTACATAAACAATCCCTAAAGTTTCATGCAATCTTCATTTCTTCCTTATATATATGTCATCGCAGCTTCTGCAATAGCAGTTAATGGATACCAGCAGTAGAGAAGGCCAGAGCAATGCCCTAAATGGTTACTTTTTTTAAAAAAAAAATATATATTTTTCCCCTAACTTTAAATGTGTGAGGTTTGGGTGCAGGGAGTCGGTTAGGTCTCTTCATAGCAATTTGCGTGAACTTCCCCATGTCACTAATTTAAACACACATGGGAATTAAATAACAACAGAAAAAAAGTTGGACACAAATTTTTGCTTTTTACAATCTACACCAGAGTGTAAACTGTTTAGCTAAACCACCTCATACCTTCAAATATGCAACGATTAAAATTAAACATCCCATCACAACCAGAAAACCCAAAATAAACACAAGCATTACCATCTGATAAACAATTTATGCCTTTCACCTCAATCAGAATCTTAATATTTTTAATTGATGGTCCTATACTCCTATTCATAAGTTCTGGCTTAGGCAGTAGGTAAACAGAAAGTTCTGACGGAATACAAAATTTTAAACTCAATTTAGTTTTAGTGTCACAAGTTAGTTTAAGGCTAGTGTTATAGTGGCTTTGCTCTGGCAGTTAATCTCTTCTCTTCCCACTTTTACAAGAAAAAGCAATGATTGGCCTGCAATGCATCATATTCAAATGCCAAGGAACTAACAAAACAATGCATGAAACTTTACAGATTATTTGTGAACTAATACTCTAACCCTAGTTTGTGCCTCAAAATGGTTGCCTACAAAACAATTGCAACAAAAGCAAACATGGAACCAAGCAATTTTTCATCACGCAGTGCCAACCACACTCGTCGCTTCCTTGTTCTATCAAAAAAAAAAAAAATAATATAAACAATGAAAGAAATCAAAACAAAACACATAAAAGCAAAGTTTAGATCCAACCTTGAACCTCTTAGGAAAGTTATTGGTCCCTGAACTTCCAATTTACACCATATCTATTCTTTAACTTTCTGAAATAACAACAAACTGGTCCTTGGGCCTTGAAAAGAGGGGACTAAGTTGGTCCTTGAACTTTCATTTGTACCAAGTTGGTTCTTTAACTTTCATTTGCATAAATTTCAAGAGGAACCAAACTATAATACTTAAATTTTCCAAAATATTCAAGGACCATAACCTGAATTTCCATTGCAAAATAAAACTCCAAATGCCCAATGCTAGCTTTTCAAAGTGTCTATGAACTTACAAGATCAGAGCTGTCCTTGGTGTCTGGCTGTGTCGGACTAGTAGAATTCTTAGCAAACCTAAATATTTAGTACCATTGATTAATACATAATAAATATTTGCAAGTAACTAAAAGTAGCCTTCTCTTTGAGGAAATTATAATAAGGAAAAAAACTGAAGAATAACCTGATTGCTCTTGCCTTCCTTTTCTCTTCTTCTGATGCATCAACTTTCGGGCCTTGTGAGAATCTCTCCAAACGAGCCTTCTTCTTTATTTCCTCATCAGTTGCCACAGTTGTGCTAAGCCCAAACCTAAAGAAAGTAAGAAAAATATTGCAACTTTGTCATATCTTGACAACCATTTGCAGGATATTTGTATCTGATTGATACAATTTTTCAACACAGCATCAAGAAAGCACGTACCTCTCAGCACGGGCCTTTTTCTTCTGTTCTTCTTCCAGCTTTCCAGTGCCTCCTGTACGTACTGATGCCGTTCCTGTACCAAACCTGACAAATAAAGATTTTCATTAAGTTCAGTACAGAAAAAGTAAAGAATCAGATCAGGTCCAGATATAATCCAATTTTACAAATTACTCTCTGAAATTCTAATCAAAGTTATCTTTCAGCAGTGTGAAATGTTAATTCAGTTGTACAATCTCAAATCCATTTCTCAGGTGCCACAAAAATTTAAGCGAATGCAACACAACAACAACCAAATAATCGCTAAATAACTTCATCACTAACGAATCTTTAGAAAGACAATACCTTTCAGCCCGATTATTGCGTTTCTCCTCCTCGGACATAACAACCGCCACTCCAAACCTCTCGGCACGGCGCATCTTCTTCTCGAGATCGGTCGGGGCACCGGCCGGGGGGGACGCGACCGAAACCGCGGCCTTCTCCTCTCCTTTTGCGTCTATACCCTCAATCTTCGTCTCATCGGCGGTCGCAACGCTCGGATCGGAGGCAGAAGGATCGTCGGACATGGTGGAATCGGGGTTTGAAGAGAGAGGAGCTGAATTTGCGGCGGAAGGAGGAGGTGGCGCGTCTAGGGTTTTCTTGGAGGTGTCTTCTTGGGTTTTGGGTTTGTTCGAGTCCATGAAAGAAAAAGTTGGGTGGGGACTGGGGAGGAATAATTCTCTTTGATCGGGAACATGACTGTTTTTGCATTTGAGTTGAATAATTCCGACCCGTTTACCCTGGGAATTGCTGGATCCGTATCCTCTGCCGCGCGGCACAGCAACATTTTTTATACGAACCGTCCGATCTGATCTGGACGGTTTCAATTTTTTGAGCCTATCAATCTGTACTTTCTAGGGGCCGTTCAAATTAGATCAGACAGTTGGGATGAAAAGTGCAGCCTGCCGCACGGCAGAGGATGTGAATTCGGGAATTGCTACCCTGAGTTGGATCCTTTGACCGTTTGGCGACTCCTTTGAAAAGTGGCCGAATAGAAGTATATAGAAATATTATTCAAAAAATAAAAAATAAAAAGTGAGGTGATTATTAAAATTTTTGTTATGAATATAAACACGCGCAAACTTTTATTAACCCAAAATAGTAAGAAATTCCTCTTTATGGATTCTCAGATTGGATTACAAAAGTGGTAAAGAAAAAGCTCTAGTTTAGTATTTGATAACTAGTATGTGACTATAGTCCTATAGGACAACTCTACATAAATTGCGTGTATGTATAACTTCACTTTAATTGTGCAAAAGTTATGCAGTGAGAGAAGAAAGAAGAGTTTTGGTGATTTCGAATCATGTAGTTGTAGAGACCCCATTATAGTGTATAAACACTTCTAATGTATGTAACCGTATTTATACTCGTGTCCTTAAACAAAGTGGCACTAAAATTCATAATTGGTTTGCAGATTTAGCATTAAATATTAGTTCTGATTAAGGAGTTCATAGTAACGGATAGATAATTTTGTTAATGACCAAAGCAGTAAACATCATCTTTTTTGTAGACACATCATTTTTAATGTGGATTCCAACGAAAATAATAAAATTCCTAATGCCAAATTGCCGTAAAGTACTTTGCTTCTGGAATGAGTGCATTCAAACCTTAATTAGAGAGCTAGTTGGAGATTATTGATTCCTTTCATGTTTTTTTGCAGTAAACAAAAGGATCGAGTAGCTCCAAAACCGGAAAGTGCTTAGTCTAGATCAAGCCCCTAGAGATAAAAACTAACAATAAAAAATATATATAAATCCAATAACAGCAGCTAACAATAAAATATATGTATATCCAGTGTGGAGTGTAGTACCTCACAGATCTATGCAATTATAAAAATCCGGCACATACATGCACCGATCCATCCCTCACAAACATATATCAGCAATTACACATATTGCAAATTACTAATGGCAACTAAATCTTGTGCTGCCTCACAATTACTTGCCATCCTCCTCCTCCTGACCACCTTCAATTTCCTTTTCTTATTTACCTTCACCAACGCAGACTGCCCGGTCGTTGTCCCCGAGTTATATGATCGGTGCAGGGCGGTATGCCCTGTAGCCAATCCCAATATAAAGACGTGCAAACAGGGATGCTGCTCGTCGTCAGTTGGCAGTTTCACTAATGCCCAGGTCAAAGATTGCTTCTGCGCCTTTAAGCAGGGGAATTCGACGGTGGCCCGCACAGTTTCCATCCTCAAAGACTGCGGCAAGAATCCCCCTTCTCTTGTCAAGTGTGCTTAATTCATTTCATTCAGTACTAGTACTGCTTCTTGTTTGCCTGAGCGCGTGTTCTTGCTTGAGCCTGTGTTGAATTATTGCTTATAAAATGTTGTTTGTTTGAGTTAATTAATTACCTGTTGTTTGCGCGCGTACGAAGAGTACGTTGTATGTTTCGTTCATGTTTTGTTCTTTGGTTGATGAATAATAAGTGTGCCTATTATTATTGTTTAAATATATGTTCATCTTTTACTCATTTTCGAATAGTACATACAGGGACCAATTAATTTGCAATGTTGGAGAAAGTGTTGGTGCTTTCGTGACTGTGAACTGATATATTAATATCATCAACGGTATCGTCATCGATATAAACTGAACATATGTTCTTTAGAGTTTACTTTAGAAATATAGTCAAAGCTTGGTTTAATTTGATTAATAAGACAAACCAAAGAAATAAATAGTGAGGCGATCAAGAATCGAAAAATTTTAATAGCTGAATTAATTTCCAAACTAGTCGTACTAATATACATATCAGTATTCACTTACAATATATTTAGGATTCAATTTAATTAGAATCATATATTTATCATGAAACATTTGATTTAATAATAACTAGCTTATAGCATCGCGCTTCGCGAGATGAATGTTGAACCAAAGTTAGCCTTTTGATTTGTTTTATTGGTCAAATTATTTGTCTAAACATAATCTCTAAAACATATTTCATGAGATCTCAAGCGTGATAAAAGCCAATGTAGCAGCACATGATGCAGGGACCACTTTAAAAGAATCACAATATTAAAGCGATCTGACTAACAAATAATTTTAAATAAAAAAAGGAAAAAAGTAATCTCATTCATTTCAACATAGTATGCTCACCACCTTTTCCATGCCAGCACTATAGAAAGATAAACCCTGTTGAACAACAAAATTAATGGTAATTACTTTGTAATCTAAACTTTAGGCTACACAAAATGGACCAAACTTTCCACTCTAAACTTGTAAAAGGCTACAGACTTTCATAAACAATACTGCTCATCAGACCACATTTCAGGTGTAGCTTCCCGAGAAAAGAAAATAAAATGGCAAAGATGAAAATTCAGATAATTTACAAAATAGTATATGAGAACACAATCTAATTACTCAAGGTACCTTTAAAACCTCCAGTAAAATTCAGGTGGCAAATAATAATACATTATGAATATAAGAATATTTTATGTAACTTTTTTATAAAAAATATCACACCTACTTTTCAAACAAAAAAAAAAAGAAAAGTCTAAAATCAAAAGAAATGGCAAACCTTAAACCCTCCTTGGTAAATTCTCTAGCTTTCTGAATTTCCTGGAAAATAAATAAGCAAAATAAAAGAAAACAGAATAATTATTATCAGAAGATGTGAAAATTGTGAATGACTAAGCTAATAGTCGTTTTTTTCCTTTAAATTACAACTAATTCATGAAACTGAAAAAGAAATCAAACTCGTATCATAATATTGCATCGTGACATAATGCCAAATAGTGATGCAGGAGAACCTTACCTGCCAAGAGGCAAGGTGTCAGCCTTGAAATCATAGTCCAGAATCCTATCTACTACAGATGCGATGATGGATACAATCTGATAGCAAATAAACAGATACCCTCAATTTCTTAAAAGAAACTATATCGATCATATACACTCCATCTACGATAGATGCACCAATTGAAAATATGTAGATTAGTTTGACAAATAAAAATGTATGTAGAAGCTCTGATTTAAAATGCCAAGTAACTGAAGATTAACAGGTATTTTTATTTGTCATAACTAACCACAATTGACAGAGCAACTAAGTTAAGCCAAAATTACATTTTGCATCACATGGTAAATATTCACCAAGATTTAGATAAAATTGACACACCTATATAATACCGTGCATCTAACCAATGACGTATGTAGTGGTTCCACCTAAAAGTGTAAATTCGACCGTGTAAATCGACAAAAAAGTTATGTCAATTTTATCTAAGCATGTAACACGTTATGCAAGCGATTTGCTCCGTCATAATTTTCAAAAGGCTAAGTTATTCCAGCAAATATGAAGCTTGTAGGTTGTAACATGAAACATCAAGCTAGCACCAAATACTACAAACCAAAAGAAAGCAAAATTAAAATAAAAAATAATCTCAAAATTTTCAAAAATGATGCTACTCTCTTGCTCCATGCATCTGGTAAGGAAATAAATGCCATGTAATTTGTTTAAAAAGCAACTAATTATTTTAGTAGTACTCAGAAGTCTACTGTTTGTGCATGTCTCAATGACGTCAAGGGAGATACAATTTAGATAATTAGAATAATGAAGAAAAAACATAAGAAGCTATACAAAAATTAACAGAAGTATCAAGCAAAAAATAAATTAGAAATGCGAAGAAGAGGCAGTACCTAAAATCTGAAGATTCACAAATAACGGCTTTACCTCCATGCATAAACAACATTTGTTCTTTTTTACTCGGCATGTAAAACTTTTCCCCTAGATAAATCAGAAATAATAAGAAGAGGCAATACCTAAAGCCATCACTTTTCAAACCTATCAATTTTTTATCGACTGTACTAAAAAAAAAAAGAAAAGAAAATTGATAATAGAGAGAGCGACACCTTGAACACTGCATCTTCTTTTGTTCCTCGATTGGAAAAACAACAATGCTCCAAAAAAGATCACTACCCATCCACAAAGACCGATGTATACCTCTAATCACTAACTATATGAAATCTCCCTCTAAAAGACAGCATAAAAGAATAGGTACTAACCATACCAGTAGTAGCCATAGCAAAACTGCAAAATAAGAAAAAATCAGTGGCGTCAGAAGTATCGAGCTGAGCAGATTTGAAATAAGAAAACCAAGAGAAAACAAAAAAAAACAGTAGTGTCAGAAGCACCGAGCATAGCAGATTCCAAGTAAGATCGAAATAAACAAAACATGGAGGGAATGGTTGCAATCAGGCCACAACAAAAGTGCGATATCTAAGGTAAAGAACAGAATCCCACACAACAAATAGCTGACATTTAATAGGAAAAAGAACAAAACGATAAAGGACGACACGATTCGACAACAAAAACCAATTTATTTTCCATCCAGTAACACAGAGCAAGAAAGGCAGACCAAAACAACAACAAAAAAAAAGGAAAGAGGCAAGCTAGAAACCCAGAACGAAACTGAGAAATATTACATACCTTGTTGAAGATGACCCAGAACGAAAGTGGCAAGCTGTGCACAAGAAAAGAAACCATAGCAGCAGCAGCAGCCAGAATAAACCTGCAAAACCAAAAACTCCACATTCAAGCCCAACAACACGGATGCCGCAAAAAAAAAGAAAAATAGCACTACTGACAGGAAAAACTAATTTCTTTCCCAGTGACTCACAGAAATGAAAAAATCTAGACCAAAACAGCGGGAAAATAAGTAAAAAAACTAAAAAGAAATGTTTGGCAGTCATACATCAGCGTTTTTTTTCAGTATTATCAAAGGCTAACAAAACCGAGGGCGCAACAATATCAATCTACAGTGAATGCGGAGATTGAAATGGAAGTATTTATATTTATAATTACACATTAAATATTAAATTAGGATTTTTTTTCTACACAATGCATTCTAATTCTAACTAATATCAATCTATTAGATGCTTTCTACCAGTATTAGTACAAGGTCGATCTTATTAGCTTGCTTTGTACCAGTACATAAACCAAACCTCATTACATCCACAGGAAATGAAGGTTTGAAATTGAAGTATATGCTGCTCAACCTTCAGCAGCACCACATATGTTATGCTTAGAGAATATTTGCTGTTCTACCTTGCTGACTTCTTGATGTATCTATAACTATATACGCCCTACATACTTGTTTCACTTAATTAGCTCTTTAAGTTCTATTCTAATGCATACCACAATTGATACAGAAAAAAGAAATTTATATTTTGTTTTGCCTTTGGTACATAAATACATTTTTCATCGCCTGACAATCACTATTAAACTTCATTTGTTAGATCATCCATTATGGAAATAATTAATTATCTGTATCCAAAGTTTAAGGTCGTTGTTTATAGGTACATCATCAACATGCTGATCACTATTGAAAGAATTAGTTGCATTTGTAGGCCCTGTCTCACTTGTACAGCTTGGATTAACACGTCTTTGATGCCTACAATGTCTCATGAGAATTATCCTATTTGTATTCAAACCATGTGATGTCTCCGATGATGAGCCTATAAGGTGAATAAAAATTAATTCATTTGCTACCATATATTGAAAAGAATAAAAGAAGAACAATTCTAATTCAAACTATGGTGTAAAAAGTGGCTGGTACTAGTTTGGTACCAAATCGACCTTTGATACTAATACAATAGAGGCACCTTATCAAGATAAATACACCTCAAAACTTATGAAGATAAATAATTTGGCTGCCTTATAGCAATTAATTAAAAATAAAGAAAAATTTAGACAAAACGAATATCATTCAATCCCACAGGATCATGTCCATTTTGTAAGTTTGTAAGCGAAAAGACAACCCTATTAAATAAAGCAACAGAAAAATCTGAAGAAAAAAAAATGCACTGACCAAAAGCGAAGAGGGAGGGCAGAGAACGTTGAAAAAATCAGCAAGGACGAACTAAATTCTCCTATCGATAAAAAAACAACAAATGAATTTATATAATACAAAAACAAAAACCGATTCACCTTCTGACGGTAGATATTGCATATATGGATAACAGAAAGAACACCAAAAGGTTCAACACTATCCCTCAAATTGTCATTTTATTGGTAAATTTGACTGAATTACCCTGACTATTTTGTTCACACGTTATAATTGAATAGAAATTAGGAACCAAAGGTACAACACAACCTCATTGAAAACTGAAAATCCTTTAACCTGCAGCAGCAACTGGTACATGTTACTGCAGTATCCTTCCTTTCCAGCACAAATTAATTCTAGCACTAAAATCCTATTCGATGCTTAAATTAAATGGAACTATGTATGTATCAAATTCAATTTTATTAATTTTGGGCAGAAGAAATATTTAATCAGAATGTAAGAACCATAAAATTGAAGACCTACGTGCAACAAAATAATGTAGAGATTAGAGCTCAATTCCTTCTCCTTTCTTCTATGTTAGTTGAAGTTTCTTTTTTTTCAAAGACTTGACAGAAGCTGTCAAGGAGATGTTAGTTGAAGTTTCTTATTATGTTGGATTGATATAATTGAAATGAGAAGAAGTTTATTATAAATCAAGACTAATTTTACAGAAAGTCACACAAAAAAAAATCTATTTGACCTTCTTTGAAAGGTGTAATTGAAAGGAGACAAATTCTGAGCCTTCCTCGTTGAAGCATCAATTGTTATCTGTGAGAAGTGGAAGTAATAAAATTAATGATAATCTATGAAAACTTAAATCGAAATTACAAAATGTTATGACGTTATGTCAACCAGCTAAAAGATATCAACTGACCGAAAAGATCCTCCAACCAAGGGAAAAAAAGACCATTCATGAACAACGACCCAACATGCCAATATCCATAAAATACCAGCACAGAGGCTAATTAGTACTGAGAAACAACAGAAAAGATACAGATGCAAACTTGGGAGCAGCAGAGTCTAGAGAGGAAATAGAAGATGAAAAATAACAATTAGCCCCCCCCCCCCCAAAAAAAAAGAAAGCATGGAAAAACAAAATGCAACACCGTGTTGTTCTGCCATGAACTTTCATATTGTCATGGTTAAGAAATATTTTTGGTACCATACTAAATGCCCTTTACTTATGGAGCTAAAAGCCTAAAACTCGTAGAAGAACGAAATACCAGTATTTTACAGAATGAGATGCAAACAAAGCTGCCAAGAAGCCCAGAAAAATAATAATTCACAGATGCAAAGTGCATACCTTAAGTAGCTGGAGGAATTAGTTTTCCTAAATTATATAGAGAGATATAAAACAAAATTGTAGAGATAAACATAAAACAAAAAACAATTTGAAACCACAATAGAAAAAAATAGAAATACCTCGATCTGTACAGATGGAACCTATTTTTGAGAAGATCGAGGACCTGAGGAGCAGTCGGATCCATCGAGTGAGGCGATGCAGAGATCAACCGAGGCGATGCTGCAGTGAAGAGAGGAGGATCTCGAACATCATAGCGAGTACAACACAATTTCTGAAGGAGGTCGACATCAACCTCTCCTAATTAAAAAATTAGTCAAGCAAATATCAATATTAGAAGGAATGGATAGGTACGGAAAAAGAAATAGCTCCAATTTCTCAACCAGCAGAGCAAAGAAAAGAAAAAATAGCTAACCTTGTTGTTCTGGCCATAGAGGTGCGGAGGTGGATCGCTCGTGATCAGACCTGCTCTCGCAAGAGATAGTGACAATCGAGCTGGTGAATAATAAGGAGAAATAAGGAGATCAAAACGAAGTTGATTTTGCTGTGGCGATCGAAGAAAAAAGGGAAAGGAAGAGGAGATGTTTCTCGAGAGAATTTAATCCATCATGTGCTTCCGTGCTTGGTTTCTGGTCTGTGTGTCATGAGGAGAAACCCTAGATCCATCGAAGAGAGAGGGAACAGTCTGGACGAAGCTTCGCGACATCGATAGAAAAGGCAGCGCTGGCGGAGACGAAGGGCTGAGATTCAATCCAGTACAGTAGCACAACCGTTGCGATTTGAGCTCTTTCTACAGTGAAATGAAGCTTTGAAATTGAATTATTATATATATCACCATAATATCAATGATGGTATGATAAAATAATATATCTTTTAACCGTGATTTTTTATTTAGAGATGCCACTAGATTAATATAGAAGGACCTTATAATTTATTTTGATAATTAGGCCCAAACTCAACATAGAAGGCTGTATGCAGTATGCTCCAAGATCTATATTTAGTCTCAATAATCTATAGGCGCAATCGAACGCTTAGTCAAGATTTAAGAAAGCAAATTTTATTAATTGGAAAGAACCTTTAACTGCTGATATATACTGTTCTTAATTGGTTATCAATTCTCAGGGAAAACAATAAAGTGTGCATCCTATGAACATTATTTTAACGGAAAAGTTAAAGAAAAGAGAATAATAATTAAAAAAAGAACACGACACGCGACTCGACAAAATTGGGCTCGAGCCATTGTCCCGTGAGATTATAGTTGGGGGAGATGAGATCAATGTTTTTATATTTTTCGAAGATTTATCATTCCAGAAAGCTCAAGCTAAATGTCTCTTTCTCTTTACAAATTTAGATATAGACATGCTAGCTGGATTTCTAATAGTTTTAGTCCATAGCCTCATATTTTTACTCAGTCTCTCTCGGATTGCATGATGGTAACTGTTTTTCATCATATCCATGCATGCACATTAATTATTTGCAGCATGAAGATTCATACAAATGAAACAGAAGAAAATTAATACATAAGTTAGTGCTCATGCAAATATTGCTTACGAGCAAATTTTAGTGGATCTGCTTAATAAATATAAGGTCATTACATATTGGAAACAACCGATAATTTATGGTATATATACAAAAGAGTGTTAATATGAAATACAAAAGGATTATTTTTTTCTGTTGGTAAAAATTAGTTCACAAAAGATATTATAGTTTTTATTATGCCTTTAGATATATTTTTTGAATTATGAGAAATTGGAGAAAAACAAATGCACATCACAATCATTCCTGAAATTGTTGGTTTTGGCATGCGGTTTGGGTCATGGATAGGTGCAATGACTACAATGATCGGAATCGCCATCTCTAAATTATAAGATAACATGGTATCAATTTATTAATTTTCATGTATTAACATTTGTCTCTTAGACAATAATAGATGCATTATGCGATAATAATAGACACAGTGTTTATATAGAGAAAATAGCAGCACGTAGATGCATAACACAACCAACCAGCAATAAATCCTAAGAAACAAATAGGTTTACTACTTAATGATTTGCATTAGAAAGGTGTAATTGGTTTATGAGTTGTTTCCATAATCAAGCAGATTTCGTTGCAAAATAGTTTGTCCTGCCAATTAACTCTTTGTTGGGGAATAGTGTTAGAAAGAAAATTTTGCGTGTTTAATATTAGTTCAAAGTTCAAAACAGAATAATTATATTTCCGTTGATCCCAATTTTTAGGGTTTACTTGAGATCAAGCAAAATGATAATAATTTTACTAACTCATATATATATAGGCAAGTCTAATTTACACAACGGAAAGGCCCAATGGTGGGAGCCAGCCCAATAAAAAGAATGAGAGTTAGACACCTCGGGCCAACCATGACAGGAACTGTATCCTCTTGATGGCCCTCCACAAATGATTTTCGATCTCAGCCGTCTGATTTAATCTCAACGGCTATAGATGCTCTGTGCATAATATCAAAGGTTGATAGGTCCGAAAAAAATTAATCGTTAAGATTAAATCGGACGGCTCAGATCAAAAGGCGTCCACTAGATGGTCCATCCAGAGGATACTTGCCCAACCATGACAACCCCACGATGAGAATAACCCCGACGTGTTTAAGATCTGTTAAGAAGATATATACACCAGGCCGAACAGCTTTTTAGATTTCTGAGGAGGTTGAGGATCAGAGTGCAGAATATCATCAATTTTTTGGCCGACTTACTATATAATCGACTCCAGTGCCGAGTGATGGATCCAACCACGAACGAGAAGAAGAACAATCAAGCGATGAGAGAAGTAGCAACCCCTGTAAACACTGGACAAGACCGATTAACTCAACAAGAATGGACTACTAGACCCATCCAGTGAAGATACTAGTAGCGCTGTTCCAGTTAATTGAACACCTTTATCCCATGTATTTAGACACTTGTTGTCATTTAGAATGTATCTAGGAATGGCTATATATATATGTCATACATGTAATTGATCACTGTACTGAAAACATTTTAGAATCAAATCAATCTCTCTTTAATTTCTCTCTCTCTCTCAACTACTTTAAGCTTCTTTAGCAGTAAATCCTATTACATTATCAGCTAGTGCAATGCGTGATGCCTCCCCCCCTCTTTCTCTTTTGAGTTAGCTTGTTTACTGTTCTAAGATAGTGATTAAAGTTTTTTCTTTGAGTCAAGTTTGTTAAACAGCTAGAAGTTGCAAAAATAGGAGCTGCCAGCCTACCACAGTGCCACTATAAGGACCTAACTTATTTTGATAATTAGGCCCAAAGCCCAACACAGAAGGCTTTGTACTCCGAGATAGATTTATATTCGGCGTCTCAAGTTATAGGAGCAATCGCATGCTTAGTCGAAAACTTGAGATTTTTTTTTAAGATAAATTAAATGTCTATAAAAGACTCTCCTCGGATTTTGAATCTGCGATCTCTCACTTGAGATGCATTGCTCTTTGTCACTAGACCAAGAGTTGATTCTTGAAAGTTTTTTTTTTTTTGAAAATTAGTTGGCGAGAGCCAACCAACAAATTTATTAAAAAAATAAAAACTTAAAGAATTACAGGCTCATTACAAAAAGTTCAGAAAAAAGGAAAGAAAAAGTTAAGATGTCCAAAAGTCACCAAAAAACGTTATACTAATGCAACAATAAAAAATCAACAATTGAAGAACCATTGTCTTGATAGGATGGAAATATCATTGGCCAGCTGTATGAGGTTCTGGAAAACTTGAGATGTAAGAAAACAAATTTCATTAATTGCAACAAAACTTTAACTACACTTTTTTTTTTTGATGAACAATTTTAACTACTCATATATACTGTTATTAACTTACTATCACTTCTCACGGGAAACAGTAAAGTGTTCATGCTATGAACATTATTTTTAACGGTGAAGTTAAAAGAGAAGAGAGTATAATTTTTTTTTTTAAGAACACGATCATGCGACTCGACAAAAAATTAGGCTCAAGCCATTGTCCCGTGAGAGAACACGATCATGCGACTCGACATAAAATTGGGCTCGAGCCATTGTCCCGTGAGAGACATTCTGGAGAATTGCTCCCCTTACTCATAACTTCGAGATACTATTTTTTCAAGTGCAATGGATCAAGGTCATTTTAGTCTTCATGGACAAATTTTAGAGTGAATCTCTAGAATTGAGGCGTGAGAGGAGCAATTGCCGATATTTCTGGAAAATGAGATCAATATTTTTATATTTTTCAAAGATTTGTCTGTGGAGTAGAGATGAGACGTTATGGTAAAATTTGCTCTTTAATATCACTCAAAATATTATTACAACTTTTACTACTCAAATACTATACATCCAAGATTATAACTCTAGTACTACTCAATTATTCCTACAACTCCTAACTACTAACACTTAGGGCTGTCAATTTATTACCGTTTCGAACGTTTCTGTTTCGTTCTGTCCAAAATAGAACATAAACAGATGGGTAAATCAGTTTCGTTTTTGAGAACGGAACGAAGAGCGGTAAACGTCATTTTTTCGTTTATAGAAAATTTGGTTGAAATCAATGGAAAATTCGATGAAACCAGTGGAAATTTGAAAGTGGAACAGAAACAAAATGGAAAATTCGTTTCATTTAATGAAACGAAATGGAAATGAAACACATGTCGATTTCGTTAGTTGGAACGGAACAGAAGCGAAACACCTGTCTTCCGTGCCGTTTATGCACGGTTGACAGCCCTACTAACACTCTCTTCTTAGGAGAGAATTTATGGCTCTCTTAATGGATTGCCCTTGACTTAGGTGGCAAATGAAAGTCATGACCTCTATTTATACTAGTTGGATGGATAATTCTAGACCTTAAGATATTTCTCTAAGTGTCTAGAATTATCTCTTATAATATCTAGTTTCTAGAATTATTTATCTAATTTCTAGAATTATCTTAGTCTAATATCTAACTAAGGCTCCGTTTGGATGGGCCGGAATTGTAAATTCCGAGCATTTTATATGCCAAATTTATTATAAACAATCCAAACTCTTCACAAAGTTACACACTTTCCAATAAATTTATGTCTAGGAATTACAAATTCTCCAAATTTCTCAAATTTCTACAATATCCAAACGGCCCTTTAAGATATTTTGTTATGTTTCTAGATTTTCTCATTCAAAAGATTTATTGAGTTTTTTTTATAATTCTTAAATTTGGGCTTGGACTCAATATTGTGATTCTTAACATTGTCATTTCAGAGAGCTCAAGCTAGAATGCCTCTTTATCTTTACAGATTTAGATATAGACTAGAACTAGTTGGATTCCGAACAATCCAAATCCATAGCCTCATATTTTTACTCGGTCTCTCTCGGATTGCATGATCGTAACCGATTTTCCTCATCCATGCATGAACGTTAATTATTTGCAGAAAAGAAGCGTGTTGTAAATTCATAACTGATGATTCATACAAAAGAAACCAGAGAAAATACTAACTTAAAGCTCACGCGAATATTCTCCATGAGCAAATTTTAGTGGATCTGCTTAATTAATATAAGGTCATCACATATTGGAAACAATGGATAATTTAGCGTACAAAAGAGCGTTAATATGAAATACAAAAGGACTTTTTTTGTTGATAAAAAATTAGTTCACAAAGGGCATTACATCTTTTTTTTGCCTTTTAGATATATAATTAAGATATAAAAATTGGAGAAAAACAAATGCATAACACAATAAACAAAGTCACGGTACTGCTTTCAAGTCTCCACAAATGTGCGCACAACTATGAAGTATGAAGCGAGTCGATACAATAAAGTCACAAAAGAAGTTCTCTCCGCACAAAATTAGCCATCTCCGAGACGCAAAGAAACACGTACACCATGTTGATACTGCACTCTGCATTCCGCTGAAATTCCTTCCTCCAGTCCCAATCAAATGGTTTTTTCTGTTACACGTCCAAGTACTCTTCGCACAATTCTGATTAATTAGGATGCAGATATCTCCGCTTCATACCATCCGAAGAAAAGACCCGTGGTACCATCATGGATGACGATTCTTTGGAAATGGAGGGTCTGGTTCCAAATACTCATGTCGCTTCAGTTAAGTATTGATAACGACACTATAAATAAGGTGCTTCTTCAAGACCTCTGTTTCTTAGGCACTTGCAGCTGAAAATTAGCAAGAGATATTTTTCTATTCTCACATTTTTCATGTCACCTGTTGCTCTTGCTAGGTATTTTCTCATATTGTTCAAAATATGCATTGATCCAACTTGTTTCATCTTAAGTGATTTGAGTTTTCTGAACGATTGTTTAAACAATTTAATAGAAATTTCTCCATTATTTAACTCGCTTGTGTATATATAGTTCTGCGAAGGAAGTGCTTCCTCCGCCTCTTACCGCGACATCTCCGCCACCTTCTCTTTTCGATGGCACCACTAGGTAAGATCTCCTGAACTTGATGTTCACCATGCCACTTTATCTTTGTGGTGCTCTATATGAAGGTTGTATGTATCATACCCATGCCCGTTTGCACAGCGTACTTGGATTGCTAGGAATTACAAGGTATTTCTCTTTAAATCAACCGCCCTAAAGCTTATTTTCAGTTGGGTTAAATAAAATTCTAAAAACCATAAACCATGTTCTATATGCCTTTTTCTATACACATATATCTACAAAAATTGGAAGTTCCTAATTGTTAATTTTCTTTAGTTCTTATCATCTATCAAGTCAAATTTAAAATTCCATAACTTTTCTACAAAGTGTCAAGTACCTATTGATAACATAAAAAATTTTGTTCAAGTAATTTCAGTTTTAACATCTTTGTAATTAAAGAATTTGAGAATGGGTGGTATGATTGGGGCATGAAATACATATGATATTTGAATATTGCTCTTTTATTTTAATTAAAAATTTGTTAATGTTGTGATTTTGTTTACTTTTTAATTTGAGTACAGGGACTGCAGGAAAAAATCAAATTAGTTGCCATTGATCTAGGAGATCGTCCGGCATGGTATAAGGAGAAGGTTTATCCTGAAAATGTGGTATACTTTTATGATCTTTTTCTGGTCCACAAATGTTTTATACTTCCTTTTTAACTGTTGCATAATAATTCAGCTTTCTTGTGGACAATTGAGATTTTATAAACCATTGTTTCAATGTTTATCAATAGGTACCTTCCCTTGAGCACAAAAACGAAGTAAAAGGAGAAAGTCTGGATTTGGTCAAGTGCATTGACAATCACTTTGAGGGCCCGCCATTGCTTCCTGATGTAGAACTAAAGACCTCAAAATGCTTCTATATATAGTCAAATTTTATTGTTGAAAGGACTAATCTTGTTGTGATTTCCTTTAATTAGGACCTGGCAAAACAAACTTTCGCAGAGGAGCTACTTGCTTATTGCGATTCCTTCGCCAAATCTCTGAATTCATTTTTACGATCAAAAGGAGATGACATATCTGATGCTGGTATGGTTTCTGTTACTTGGTTTAAGTTAAACATATTGATACATATGAATTAGTATTATAGATACCTCAATCAAGCTGATATTGCTCTTTGCTGCAACAGTCGTGGTATCATACCAGTTGGTTCAGAAAAGCAGTACAAGAGAATAAATAATATATTAATAAACAGATATTCTGAACTGTTATGATTTGGAAGAGGCAGAAATTGAGAGATAGAGAGAATGACAAAATTTTATTTGGAAGCTCAAATTTATTTCATGATTTTCATAATATAAAGTATAATCGTTTATTCATATTAATAATTTTTTCTTAACATAAACAAACATAATTAATCATTTGTACTTAAATTTAACATATTGTTTCTTTGGATGGTTTCTCCAGTCGTTGCTTTGGACAGATTCGAAGAGTCCCTGTCAAGATTTGGAGATGGACCATTTTTGCTTGGACGCGGACAACAGTTGTTGAAGATTTCATACAGATTACAAAAGTTGCTGCTTATCAATGATTGATATCGGATCCTTATTATTTGGTATTAAAATCTTCTCTAATTGATATACGAATATGGTTTGCTTTATGATATATTTGTTATCTGTTATAGTTAGAAATAAATCTGTTATAGATAGAAATAAATTGTATGATATCTCTCTGTACACAGTATATATGGATGAGACCCCTCATGTAATACTTACGCAGAAAGCATCAATAAAATTCATCTTCTATATTTCTCTGTTTCTGTTGGTTCTGTTTCATGGTATCAGATAGCTAGGCGATGGCCACCTCCAGTTCTCTTATCTCAACCACCTCTCCTAATGATTCTGTCGTTATTCTTAATCTCCCTATTGCTACCAAGCTAAAGGAAAATAACTTTCTAGTCTGGCAGTCTCAAATTGTTCCCATCCTCCATGGTTATGGTCTTCACAAATATATTGATTTATCCAATCCACCACCTTCTCCCACCATCACTAATGCCACTTCTACAACTATTAATCCTGAATATCTCACCTGGCACAAACAAGACCAGCTGCTATTGGGTTGGCTTCGCTCTTCTTTATCTGAATCGTTGCTCGCTCAAGTTGTGTCATGTACCACTTCGGCTGATCTTTGGAGTAATCTACATCGCACCTTTTCTGCCAGTTCTAAAGCACGACTCCAAGAACTTCGTTCCAAACTCCAGCGCATCACCAAGGGCGGCTCTTCTTGTGCTGAATATCTCCAGCAATTTCGTGTCATTGCTGATGAACTCGCTTTTATCGGCTCGCCAATACCTGAAGAAGATGTCATATCTCGTGTACTCACTGGCTTGGGATCTGACTTCAACCCCTTTGTTACTGCCATAACAACTCGTTCTGATCCGGTGAGTCTACCTGACCTATCTGCTCTTTTGCTCACACATGAAAATTTTCTTAATTCTCAGCATGAACTCTTATCTCCATCAAGCTTTTATGCAAATCCTAAACCTAAACAACAACAATATTCCAAACCACAAAACTAATATTCTTCTGGACCCGAGGAAACTACTTTAAACCACCACAAAACTCTTTCCCTCCTCCTCAAGCCGGTCTTCTCCCTACACCACCTGTCAGATCCGATCAACCAACTAATGCACCCAGGCCTCCCAATCCATATAAAAATGAAATATGTCAGGTCTGTTCCAAGCGTGGACATATTGCTTTAGGCTGCTGGTGGCGTTTTGATAAGAAGTATGGCGAACCTGTGACACCACCTTTCCCACCACGTGGGCCGCGACAGTCACCACAGGCATATGTAGCGCAACCCATGACTACCTCTGCCCCGCATGAATGGTGCATAGATTCAGGATCTTCTCATCATGTCACACATGACATCAATAACCTCTCTTCGTTTGCACCATATGAAGGCACTGATTCTCTTCAGATAGGTAATGGATTAGGTATGGCTATTGAACACATTGGTACCTCGTTCTTCTCTCTTTCTGGTTTCTCAATAATACTTCGTGATGTTTTACATATACCTAATTTTACAAAGAATCTTTTAAGTCTGTCTAAACTCTTACAAGACAATTCTATTCTAATTGAGTTTTCTTCTTCATGTTGTCTCATCAAGGATCGACAAACCAGGACCCTTCTGCTTCAGGCTCCACTTATTAATGGCCTTTACCTCCTTACTTTTCCATCGTCACCACCACAAGTCTATGTTGGAGAACGTGTCTCAGCTGACTTATGGCATTTGAGACTTGGTCATCCATCTTCTGCTACCACTTTACATCTTTTGCAAGTTTTTAATTTACCTTGTTCGGCCAATAAATTATCTTTATGTTATGACTGTTGTATCGCAAAATCACATAAATTACCATTTAATTCTAGTCTATCTTTATCTCATGCACCTTTAGAGCTTGTACACTCCGATCTTTGGGGTCCTTCGCCAATACTTTCTAAAGATGGTTTTCGTTATTATGTGGTCTTTATTGATGACTTTACTCATTTTTGTTGGATTTATTTCTTACGTACAAAGGATGAGTTATCGCATGTGTTTACTTTATTCAAATCACAAGTCGAAAATCTTCTCAATCACAAAATAAAAACTCTTAGAACTGATGGAGGAACCGAGTACAAATTTCTCTCTCGTCTCTTTCCACAAATCATTCATCAACTTACTTGTCCATACACACCACAACAAAACGGTACAGCTGAAAGAAAACATCGACACATCATTGAACTTTCTCTTTCTATCATGACACATGCCTCTATTCCTCTTCAATTTTGGGATGATATCTTTTCTAGCGTAGTCTATTTAATAAATCGCTTACCAGTTTGTAAAACAAATTCTATACCATATCAAACTCTTTTCCAAAAGCAACCTGATTACTCCTTTTTGCGTGTCTTAGGATGTCTTTGTTTTCCATATCTTCGTCCTTACAACGATCATAAACTTCAAAATCGTTCCTTATCATGTGTGTTCATTGGCTATGCTTCTTCTCAAAAAGGATATAAGTGCCTTCATATACAAACTAACAAGGTTTATGTTTCGAGACATGTTGTATTTGATGAAACCAGGTTCCCTTTTCAAGACGTCGCATCCTCTGCTTCAAACTCAGCAGCTGCTTCTGACGCAACCACCATTTTCACTCTGCCGCTGCACTCAACTAATGTTGCGCCAACTCTTCCACATGTAGATAATGCTTCCGCTGTCCATGCTTTGACTGAAGAAAATCGGTCAATGGTTCAATTTGATGACTATCCCAATGTTCCTGCACAACAAGCCCATAGCCCATCTCATTCACGTGCATCCGCTGATCTCCGCACTGCTGATATCTCTTCCTCTGATCCTATTGATACTTTACCAGAATTATCTCCCTCTGTTCCTCCTCATCCAATGGTGACACGTTCTAGAGATAACACTCGAAAACCTCGCCAATTTTTAGATTATGTGGCCTATCTCTCCACCTCAGCCCCAGATTCTGAACCGACCTCCTTTCGTGATGCTAATGCATCTCCTTTATGGCGTGATGCAATGGCTAAGGAAATTGATGCCCTTGCTACCAACCGCACTTGGACTCTTGTTCCACCACCTGAAAATCACAATGTTGTTGGCTGCAAGTGGGTTTACAAAATTAAGCGGCATGCAGATGGTTCCATTGAACGGTATAAAGCACGACTTGTTGCAAAAGACTTTACTCAAGAAGAAGGCCTTGATTTCTTTGAGACATTTAGTCCGGTGGTTCGACCAATGACTATTCGTCTTGTTCTATCCATTGCTATATCCTCAGGTTGGTCAATCAAGCAATTAGATGTGCAAAATGCATTTCTTCATGGCGACTTACAAGAGACAGTCTATATGACACAACCACCTGGTTTTGTTGATGCTTCGTTCCCACATCATGTATGTCGTCTCTCAAAAGCTTTGTATGGTCTCAAGCAGTCTCCACGGGCTTGGTTTCAAACATTGAGCTCAACTCTCTTAACCCTTGGATTTTGTGCATCCAAATATGATCCATCTCTCTTTGTTTATCATCACATGGGTGACACAGTTGTAGTTCTAGTTTATGTGGATGACATAATAATTACTGGTAGTAATGTCTCTCTTTTGGATGGATTCATTCACTCTCTCAAATCACGGTTTGCTATGAAAGACCTCGGTTCACTTCGCTTTTTTCTTGGAGTTGAGGTATCTCCTACCAGTGACGGTTTACATCTTTGTCAAACCAAGTATATCAAGGACATTCTTCACCGAGCAAATATGCAGGACTCTAAACCGTGTTCTTCTCCAATGGTTACCAATTTATCTTTATCCAGGCATGATGGTGATCCTATGGACAACCCGTTTTTGTATCGTACAATTGTAGGTTCCTTGCAGTATGCTACAATAACACGTCCTGACATAGCATTTGCAGTTAACAAGGTTTCTCAGTTTATGCATGCTCCAACTGTTACTCACTGGGCTGCTGTTAAACGCATTTTGCGTTATCTCAATGGTACTCTCTCTCTCGGTATTAGTCTCAAAGCTTCCTCTACTTTGACTCTTCATGCATACAGTGATGCAGATTGGGCGGGTTGCTCGGATGATAGACGCTCTACAACTGGTTTCTGCATTTTTCTTGGTCCTAATCTCATTTCTTGGAGCTCCAAAAAGCAAGCAACTGTTTCTCGCTCATCCACAGAAGCCGAGTATCGCTCTTTAGCTATGGCCAGCACCGAATTGATTTGGCTACAGTATTTATTGGCTGAGTTACATATCATTACTTCATCTCCTCCAATCCTTTGGTGTGATAACATTGGAGCCACTTTCTTAGCATCGAATCCAATGTTTCATGCTCGGACAAAACATATTGAAATTGACTACCACTTCATCAGAGAACGGGTTCAAAACAAAGAGCTTTTTATTCAATATATATGTTCCAAAGATCAGCTCGGTGATGCTCTTACCAAACCATTGTCTACCCCTCGGTTTCTTTTGCTACGTGACAAGCTAACAGTGATCCCAGCACCATTAGCTTGCGGGGGGGGGGGGGGGGGCTGACAACAGTTGTTGAAGATTTCATACAGATTACAAAAGTTGCTGCTTATCAATGATTGATATCGGATCCTTATTATTTGGTATTAAAATCTTCTCTAATTGATATACGAATATGGTTTGCTTTATGATATATTTGTTATCTGTTATAGTTAGAAATAAATCTGTTATAGATAGAAATAAATTGTATGATATCTCTCTGTACACAGTATATATGGATGAGACCCCTCATGTAATACTTACGCAGAAAGCATCAATAAAATTCATCTTCTATATTTCTCTGTTTCTGTTCGTTCTGTTTCAGACTTTAGTCTGGTTAGTTCGTCATTCTTTAGCAAATTATTAATACTTGTCTAGGGCTGTCAATGGTATCTTTTTAATTGTTTATTCTATTCATATCGTAGTCAATAAGACGGGTATGGGTAAGGTTTTATTTTCGTTAAGTTATCGGATATGGGTATGGATAAAAAAAATTTTCGTTAATTTATTGAATAAGGGTATGGATAAGACTATTTCGTATTCGTTAATTACCCGTATCGTTAATCTTTATCATAACCAAAAATATATTATTGTAAGATTCGATTAATATGTTAATAATAAACTAAAATCCAAAAAATATATTTGTAAGATTCAATTGATATGTTAATAATTAAACTAGGTAATTAAATTATAAGATTTGGTTGAAATAATACTACGTTAAATTGGAAAGATATAATGGTAAGACTCAATTGATATGTTAATTATATATTTTTTTTCATTCACGGGCTACATTAAAAAGTAATAAATTTTTTTAGAAGATCCTTTCTTCTCATTTGTCATTTGAGAAAATATTGTATAATTAGTAATTAGTTATGTAATTTTTTTGTGACAATTAACATGAGAAGAAATAGTATGATTTTATTATATTTAAAGTATTATTCAATATTGCACTTTATTAATATATTTATCTGATAATATTTATTTATCTTTATTGTATAATAATTTTTCATTGGGTTATTAACATTATTATCTATTTTCTACCGTTACCCTACCCTTATCGTTAATTCTTAACGGATAAAGGTAGGGTACGGATAAAGTTAAATTTTAACGGGTAAGAGTAAAGTATGGGTAAAGAAAATTGTAATGGGTATGGGTATAAAAAATATCTCTACCGTATCGTATCCTATCCATTGACAGCCCTATATTTGTCTCCTCTCTTGCTGAGTTAGTGTTCATTTTTCTGAATTTCACCCTATCTTCTTCGAAACAACTTATCAATTCAATGATACATAGGTGGACATAGCATACGTGCCCTTTGTGGAGAGGCTCCATTTGTTCTCGAGTGACCTGAAGAAGTATGATATAACCAAGGGCAGGCCGAAGTTAACTTCATATATCAAGGTTCGACCATGTCCATAAGTGATATCATAAGTTCATAACCTTCAATGAGATTGATTTTTCATTTCTAATTATTTTACAATTGCAACATTAGGAGCTTAACAAGATTGAGGCCTACACAGCTACCATCTGGGATCCTCAAGATAGTCTTACTCAGATCAAGAAAAAGTTCGAGGTAAACATTTAACAATTTTTAAAACAAATTTAATGATAGATTTCTGACGTAGTTCTAAATTTTGCTGTGTATTTGGTGTTCTGATATTTCCAGATTGCTTGAGAATAAAGAACTGTCCTAAAAATTTTGGGTCCAAGAAAAAAGTGCTATATGTTTTTTTTGAAGATTAATTGGGGTCAAAAAGTGCTATATGTTATTTGGCTTCTTTCATAGATAATAACGTATGAATAAAGTTTGAGGTGCTAAATCATCAATACATATATTAATCCTGGGTATAGGATCCGGATCCGAACACTGTAGCTAAGCAACAGTTAACAGTGTGTCTGACATGTGGGGCCTACTCGAGGGTGACGTCAGAAAATCCCTATAATCCAACCCGATCCGTTACTGTTGGCTGACATGCATAACACTCCGCGCACAACATTTTCGACCTATCTCGCTTCGCCAGGTGTAATCTGTGGTGGGAAACAGAGTGGGACAGTGCTGATGGGTGTAACAAGTGTCAGCTTATGAATGGACCCGTGGGGAAGCCTGTCATCAACCACGTGCCCCACATGGCCCAAGAAATAGGTACCACATGCACCGCGCGGGGTAGTCTAGCTTAATTACGACGCCAAACAATAGCATCTGCTTATATAGTCCTTATTTCGATTTAAATTTCACGTGTGGGACTAAATTTCCTCCCCAAACCGAACACAATCTACCAACACCTCCTCAGTTCTACTCTCCATTTATTTTCAAATGGTCACCTCCATTTCATCAATTTTAGGGGGTGTTTGGATCGCTTAGGAATTGGGGGAATTGAGAGAATTTGATATTCCTAGGCATAAATTTATTGGGAAGTGTGTAACTTTGTGAAGAGTTTGGATTGTTTATAATAAATTTGGCATATGAAATTCCGGGAATTTACAATTCCCTCTTATTCCAACCCCATCCAAACGCCCCCTTAGATAAATGTACGTTGCTCTTTTAGTTGTTTCGCACCCTTAGAAAAAGTCATTCCACCATAAAATTTTATATGCCTTCTCAAACAAATATATGCAATAAATAGGAATAATAAAAAAAAATTTATACTTTTTGTCTTAAAAAATTATATATCGTGCACGATCAATGACAATAAAAATATCGCACATATTATGACAGGCCTTCAAATATCATACACATATTATGTTGCAAAAAAATTAATTATTGTGTTTTTGTTTGAAATTTAACTTTATTCTTAAGAGATTGTGTACTATTATATATATATATATATATATATATATATATCATGTTAAAAATTATCACACAACGCAACTAATTGATATGAGTCTTTGAATGATTAAAATATAAAAAAATTATCAAAAATAAAAATAGATCGCGCAACGCGCGAAACCCCGCTAGTAATGTATAAATCAAGCTTCATTAATTGGTGATGATACTACTGTATGCGTAAAGTTTGATAGGTGTGCATTTAATAAATAAGTACCAGGCAGGCATAGGGATTCCGACATGTTGTTGTGTTCATGCTTGCGCTTGACCGCTTCCGTACTTCTTCTTGTTGGGGCTGTTTGGATTCCCAAAGAATTTGAGAAATTTCATCTTCCTACCATAAATTTATTATAAACAATCCAAATTCTTCACAAAGTTACACACTTCCCAATAAATTTATTCCTAAGAATTGCAACTCCTCCAAATTCTCCAAATTCCTAAACGATTCAAACGGCCCCGTTATTCTATTTTACTTTTTACTTTGTACTTTGATTTTGATATCAATTTAGTTTCACTGTACAGTTTTGGATAGTTAAACTTCATTGTTATCTGGTTGCGTTTCTCTCTCCAAACACAAATGCGTGTGTCAGTGTGTGTGAGCTTATGCCTACTTCGCAAATTTATTGTAAAATAAGCCTGCTATGAATCCATTACCAAATTAAATTAGTGTGGAATAGGCCGAAGGGCCTTATCACCAAAAAGAAAAAGAAAGGTATAAGAAATGCTATTCTGCGATTATTAATAAAGTTGGGCTTGGGCTTTGGTTAAATGCAAAGCCAGTGGAATAACTGATAGGGATGAAAAGGCCGACTGTTTTAATCGTTTTTTTCATTTTGTTTCGTCCAAAACGAAACGAAACAGTTAAAGATTTTGGTTGCGTTTGATAAACTAAACGGTTAACGCAACACAGTCAGTTTCGTCCATGTGTATTTTCGTAATTTTGTTCATTTCATCCAAAATAAAACGGTTAACGCAACACATAGACAATTTCGTGTCCAAAACAAAATGGTTAACGCAACACCATATTTTCGTGGTCGTTTTAGACGTTATGCACCCGTAAAATTGAATAAGATCAATTTTTTTCTTTCATTCTTTGCTTCTATAATTCCAGAAAACGAAAAAATTTTTGCCTACATTTATACTTATTACATTATATTTAATCTAAGTACAGAGTATACATAAATTATTTGGTCGGTTCTCTTATTATGTATTGATGAGGAACCCAAGGGGTTGAATGCCACTCAAAATATATAAAACAAAATATAAAAAATAAGGGGATGGTTTAATAAACAAGAGAATTTGTTCCTATATTAATTTTTACAGAAGCATTTAAATAAAATCAATTATAGTGTATAAAAGTGAACAAAATTAGCTAATGAATGAACATAGACTAGTTATCGGGTTCATTCACGAAATGGTATTCTGATTCGCTGCTCCAGCACTCCCGGTTCCGTTCACCCTATTGCTCGAAGATTCTTTTTCATTTTTTTCCTTTTCTTTTTTTTATGAATGTTGGAAGATTTCTTAGCGTGGAACCAAGGCCACACACTGTTCAGTGCTCTCTAGAGTAGGCCTGCTCGTTTACAATTTTCCGCTAACTATACAGGAAATTATTTCGTTTTCAGAAATGGCACGATAAACGAAATCAGAAGACATATCGTTGTCAAAAACAGAATGGTAAATGGAACGATTCATTTCGCTTTCTTTTTGACAAATAGTGTTATTTTTAGTGTAAAAATATATTGTTCCGTTCCGTCCAAACGAAATGTCTAACGGAATGAAAAGACATTTCGTTTCCAAAAAAAAAAATGAAAAACAAAATGGAACAATTATATTATTGATGAAATGGAACGACGAACAGAATGATCTATTCTGTTGCCGTTATAAACGTTAAACATGCCTACTCTAGAGTCTAGTACTCTAGTCTCCCCAGATGAGCGTACAAGTGTACAATTATGAAACGAGTAGACAAAATAAAAAATCATTAAATAGAAGCTCACTTTCTACGCACAATTTTCTAGCTACAATCCACAAAAAATAGCAAAAAATAGCAAATTAAAAAAAAAAGAATAGCAGTAGGTTGAATGCATACCCTCCAGTTTTTTAAAAAATGGATGACCAATTTATTTACAATAAACAAAGCAGCCCCATTCTGACTAGAAGCGGAGATCTCCATTTCGTCAAGTCCGAAGAAGAGGTCCATGGGAAAACGTCCGTTACGGTCACGCGTGACGCTTTTACGATTGAGGAAGGCCGAAGGCTGTGGTGCCAAACCGGCAGTGGCGCAGCCCGTCTCTTTTTCCCTCATCCTTTCGTCTATTATATATTTATTATTTGATTTTAGTGTCGACCGAGACAGTATAAGTAGCACAGGTAATCGAGGCCTCCGTTTCTCGGACATCCACAACTGAATTAATTAGCAAAAAGAGATTTTATTCGCACATTTCTCATGGCATCTGTCTCTCCAACTAGGTACAAATCTCGAATTTGTTCAAAACATTCGCTTATTCAAATCGTTTCGTGTTAATCGGGTTGAGTTTTTAGATCAATTGTTCGAATTATCAGTCTAGTTCAGTTTATTGCTTTTAAAGAAATTCCTCTAATAATTGGATTCTGTTGTGTATAGCTTTGTGAAGGAAGTGCTGCCCCCAGTCCTTACCTCTTCATCTCCGCCACCTTCTATCTTTGATGGTACCACTAGGTAATTGCTTAAATGTTTAATCAACTTCAATTTCATGGTCTCCTGTTTAGTTGTTTATATCTATTGGAGTATTGGTACATAAGAACTCATTCTGGCTGCTTGTCACTGACTTACATCTTTGTGATTGTTGATATGAAGGTTGTATGTAGCATACAGGTGCCCGTATGCGCAGCGTACCTGGATTGCTAGGAACTACAAGGTATTTCTTTTTAATTCCCTCACAATTAAAATTATTTTTTTAATAGGATATGGATTTTGATGCCACTTCACTTTTATGCCTCCCTATTTGAATTTTTTTTAACTTAAAATTAAAACACAAATATTACTTTATATACAGACAGTTACAGAAATGACGACTTTTTAACTTTTCTTTTGACTGAAAATATATACCAAAATCTGAATTTGTACTAATAATATCCATTGACCATTCCGTTTACAACCCCAATTTGAACCCTAGAATCTAACTGAAAAAAAGACTCCTAGCAGTACTTCAAGTAGCAAGAATTCTCTAAGATAATCCAATCAACAAGTCTGCCTAAACCTCTCCAATCATGCCTGAAGGGTCTATTGTTCCTCTCAAGCCCAAGTAGAATAAGAACCCTCCTCTTTTAATTGAATCATTTTTTCTTTTGAAGTTCTGACTATGTTTATTTCTTACATTTTGAGTGCAGGGCCTGCAGGATAAGATCAAATTAGTTGCCATTGATCTAGAAGATCGTCCGGTATGGTACAAAGAGAAGGTTTATCCTGAGAATAAGGTATTTTATGATATTTTCTAGTCAACATGTGAAATATATAGTCTCTCTAATTTTGCACAAAAATCATACTCTCTTTTTTTGTGAATTGTTGAAATTTTGTAATATATGGTCGGAATGTTGATGGATAGGTGCCTTCACTTGAGCACAACAAAGAAGTAAAAGGAGAGAGTCTAGATTTGGTCAAGTACATTAACACTCACTTTGCGGGGCCCTCATTGCTTCCTGATGTAAAAACATCTATCTCATTTTGTTATTTATATATATTGTCAAGCTTAGTTCTTAAATGAATAAACGTATTTGTGATTATCTTTAATTAGGATCCATTAAAACAAGAATTTGCTGAGGAGCTTCTTGCTTATAGCGATTCCTTTGTGAAAGCTGTTTACTCATCATTACGGTTAAAGGGAGAAGAAGTATCTGCTGATACCAGTATTATTCTAATGCACAGTTTAAATGTGTTTTTTTGACTCAGAAACAATCTGGTCTTACATTATCAACTCTTGGCATGAGCTAATTTTCTGACTGGATGCAATACGCTTGTCATGGTACCAGTAGGTTCAGCCAGCTGGTACAAAAAAATTGTATAATATTATATACAGATTTTCTGAACTTAATATTTGCTTGGATGGTTTGTCCAGTTGCTGCTTTTGACAAGTTAGAAGAGCATCTCTCCAAGTTTGAAGATGGACCATTTTTCCTTGGACAGGTCTTCAGTTTGGTTAGTTTGTCGTGCTTTATTATTTATACTTATACTTATCAGCTTATCGCCTTCCTAGCGCGTTGAGTTTACATTTTTTTTTACTGAATTTTACTTCCAATTTATAGGTGGACATAGCATATGCACCCTTTGTTGAGAGGTTCCAGATTTTCTTGAGCGACTTGAAGAATTATGATCTAACCAAGGGCAGGCCTAAGCTATCTTCATGGATCGAGGTTAGAACAGAAGTGACTTCATAAGTTCCTAATAATCAATGACAGTAATTTTCCATTTATAATTTATAATGTTTATTGATTTAAAATGCAACATTAGGAGCTTATCAAGAATGAGGCCTATACAGCAACCAAACAGGATCCTCAGGAGCTTCTCTATCACGCCAAGAAGAGATGGGGGGTAAATTTTTTCATCCATTAATCGAAATATTAAATGGAATTTTGCCACCCATCTTCAAAAAGAAAAGGAAAAAAGAAAAAGAAATGTTAAAAATGGTAATCTTTTGACTTACTCCTTTTTTTTTGTGTATTTGGTGTTTGTGATTTTTCAGGTTGCTTAAAAAAGGACACTTCTATGGATCTAAGGCAGAGGACTTGTTCTTTTCGTAATAAATAATGTATGAATAAAGATTGATAGCTGCGGAATAGTAATTGTTGAAAAAGTAATTATTTTACAAACTATTTATTGAGAAATAAAATAGATATTTTTTTTTGGGAAAACTAAACTCATTATCTTGTCAAGCTAGCTGTTATTGTATTTTTTGAGGATCTAGCCGAAGATTTTTTTTTTTCCCGAAATTGTGCCCTTACACTGTTTGGGTTAGAGATTATCTTCGTAGATAGGACTGCAGATGTTGGACGGGAAGGAACGGAAATTTTAATTTTTTCCGTGTTTGGATGGTAAAAAATCGGGAGGGAAATTTTACACGAGGGGAAGTCATTTTCCTCGCGTCTTTCCCTTCCTATTCAAAATAGGAGTGTAACGAAGGAAAAGAAAAATCGAGGCCAACAAATTCTAGTGATACCCTTCTTCTACTCGGCATAAAATTTCTTCTTCAAGTATTGTTCTTTGTTGAAGAGTTCATCTTCGCTTCTTTGGTGTACCAACTCTCTCCACTCTCCGTGCAACACCTCTCTCCTCCAAAATATTCAATTTTCTGGCACTATTCAGATTGTTCTTCCCTTTTTATTCTGTTTCCTCGAAGATAGAGTGACAACTAACCAAGCCAAATTCAATCGAGCGCGCAATATAATAGAGAACAAGCGAGTAATGTATATCAGTATTCATCTCACGTGGCCGCTGCTATAATTTTATCAAGTTTAAAATTGAACCATCAGATATCTCTAATTTTTTAACTTTGTAGTATCACTTATCGTGAACTGTGTTTGGGCTTGTTTGGATGGCATGAGAATTTGAGAAATTTCTAATTCTTAAGCATAAATTTATTATAAACAATTCAAATTCTTCACAAAGTTACGCACTCCCAATAAATTTATGTCTTGGAATTAGAAATTCTTCAAATTTCTAAGCGATCCCTTTGTATTGTTGTTATTCCCTTTGTTCGGAATAAACTATGGCCTATACGTATCAAAAAAAAAAAAAAAAAAAACTATGGCCTATAATCAATTTTGTCTATACGAACAAAGCATTGTGGTAATTTACTCCTGAACCATCTTGTTACTTTTTGAGTTATGACGTATATTATATTGTAAAATTTGCAATCACATCCATATTATATCTTTTACCAACATCAGTAAAGTAACAAGAGTAAAAAAAAAAAAGTTTTTACTAGGGTCAGAATTTTTTATTTTTTATTTTATTTCTAGACGGGTCTTATAGTTGCATGCACTACAGCTCTAGTTTCTTGGCACTTATGCTTAATTACATTTATTTACAAACTACATCTACTCTGACATCGTGCAATGCTATTATATATCACTAATTTTATGCATCTCGCGAGGAAGCATATAATGGTCATTTGCAATAACGTTATTAGTTTGAGAAATGCTAGTGTCCAATGTATTGGACGGATGGGTTCGTCCAATATATTGGACGGATGGGAGATTGTTTTCATATTTTTAAATTATAAACGATCAATCTGAACCGTTCAATATGTTCTTCATATTGAAAACTTATAAGAAACCAATTTTTATATATATTTTTTAAATTTTTTGCCTTATTTTTTGTCATTTTAGAAAATTCATGATATAAAAGTTCAAGATCATCCAATAATAACGATTTTCTAAAATACGAAAAAAATAATAAAAAATTTAAAAATTGATTTCTTATAAGTTTTCAATATGAAGAACATATTGAACGGTTCGGATCGATCGTTTGAAATTAAAAAATATGATATCGAACATATTAAACGGATTCCATCTGTCTAATATATTGTCGCGTGTAAGGAGGAGGAAGGAATTGATTATCGATAGGCTGCTGGATTTTTTTATGACAATAACACTCAAACAATTATAGATCCGGAAATACACATTGAAAAAGGCTTACCTTGAACCATCTTATATATATATATATATATATATATATATATATATATATATATATATATATATATTTCGGCTTTCAATTTTTGATAGGCTGCCGAAAGCCTGAAAATTCATCCCGTATTGACTTTTAGCTCTATATGAGACTATGACTCAATAGATATTGCTTAATTCCGATCAACCAACTTATTAGTAAAAATGAATAAATAAATTAGTACCAGTAGCTATCAGTTCATACCAGAATCGACAATATCATTTCTTACAAGCTAAAGTGCTCGCTCCTAGCTATTTAAGCTTACAAAGATCAACAGATGCGCTATTTTTTGGGGTAATTTTTTACATAACAGAAAATAGCGACAAGATTATTGTTCAAGGAAGCGGGGTATTTTCGTCTAAAATCATGGAAACTGATTTTTCAGAATGAGAAAATTACTAAATATTATTGGAAGGGTAAATTTCTATACTAATCTTGATTAGAGGGGGATATTTTCAAATTTAAAAATAAATGGGGATATTTCCAATTAGATAAGATTTGAGGGGTATATATTTTTTTTAACTCTTGTTATGTGTTAAAAGTTTGAGATTTAAATTTTGACCCAGATATTCATGGATTATTTATTATCATGATATAGCGTCCCATATGAGCATGTTCTTTGCATGACTTCTCACACAAACACAATTGAAAGGACTCCCAAAGCGAGATAATTTATATGTAGCAATTTCTTATGCTTCATATTAAAGATGATATTTCTAAAATATAACTGTTGGTAGCAGTTTGTTTATACTTTATAGAATTTCACTTAATAAGATTTTGGAGCAAACTAAATATAATTTTTTAAACATTCATGATGGACACTTATCTGAGAGAAAAGTAAAGAGAGTTTTTCAAATAAAAAATATAGGAAATATAAAAGAATAACATTATTATTATTATTGCTTATTTTTATTATGCTGTTGAACCCTAAAAAATTAGACGCTGAAAATCAAAGTTCAAATTGCAAAAATCCAAGTTGAAGTTGCGAAAACCAAAATCCAAATTGCGAAAAATATCAAATCGACTCCAAAAATTTCCAAAATTTACCCAAAAATTCCTTATGAATTATGATGAATTATCATGATTTTAAAATCCTAAAAATATTAATAGAAACCCCAATATTTATAAAGAAATCCAAAAAATCCACAAATTTTCCGAAAAATATCTGTGATGAATTTTACAAAACCCTTTCAACCATTAAATTTCTTATATTTTTGTGGTTCAACCCATAACATTTTATGCAAAAATACTCAAGGGAAGGCCTCCCAAACAATTTATTTAGGATTGACATCAAAGAAATATGAAAGAAATCATGGAAATTGATTGAAAATCCCACAAAAATAAAAAACCTTTTGCTTGAGGAGACACATGGGTCCCAGGCATGGATGTTTATGTCGTTTGATTCACATTTTGAAACTCCATTTGCAATGCAACAAATTTCAAGATTTTTAGGATTTTATAAAAAATTTCACATGCATTAAAAAAGGACAGCAAGGGTATTATACAAATTAATCATCATTTTGATAAAACTGTGGGCCTTTCTGTAAAATTTCTTATATAGAAAAAGTCAATGCACATGTTAAAAGACCTATCTACAAATTCTAAAGACATTTGGTTAGATATAAAGGTGTTCTTCATCCATTATCTCTGTACTGAAATTGTATAATGAAGTGATAATTCTGAAGTAAAATGCAAAGATTGCTCTCAGCAGTCACAAATACATCTCTAATGGGTAGTGCAACTGATTTTCCTGCGTTTTGAGTAACTCAAAAAAAAACTTCTTCAAAACAATAGCAATTTTGTATAAAAATGAATGGTAAATTTTTTCGGAGGTCACTAAAGTTTACCCAGTGTCCATATTTAGTCACTAAACTTTAATTTGTCTTCCCAGAACCATGTAACTTCGATTTTGTCCGAATTTAGTCATTCCGTCGGATCCCAATATTTTCCCGTCAAATACATTGATCGAGGGTGTGAACCAAGGTCAAACAAATAATCTTTGTATTCGACTAGACGTTTGTAGTAGTGTAAAGGTGTCGAACCCACAGGGATGGATATGAGTATTATTCTTATTATTTCGTTAAATCTAGATGATAAAAATTTAGAAAAGGATCGGTGACACAAATAGAACAATTCAAAGAGAAATAAAAGAATGTAATTGCAAGCAACAAAGATTATGCAAGACAAAAGAAATAAATATTTTTGGAGTTTTCTAACGGATTGAAATATGATAATAAAAGTGCCTTAGGGTTTGATTTCACTTAGATCTGGCCACAGAGTCGCAAGACTTAGCACTGTCGTATTCGACTTGCTAATTTCACTGTGTAAGTGTTGTGGTTTACTCTTTTGTTGATTTATTCAAGCCAAAGGTCCATCTAGCCAAACCTAACTCCCTAACCCTCCGCTTTCGCCTATTGGATACGGTATTTGGAATGGGATCTAGTGTTGAATAACCTTCTTCGAGTGTATTGCACCCCCAACTTTCGTTGTTCGGTGGACTTACCCGAGTTTACCAATGGTTTTCTACGAGGTATCTAGTTAGATTTTCGCCTAACTAGAAACGTTCACTTTTGGTTATTAATTGGTCGACTTTCGCCATTGACCTACCTCGAAATACTCGTACAGGACTCGATTAATAGAATGTAAAGAAGTTCCCAACAATTGCGCGCGTACAAAAGTCGAGCGATACAAGTAATAAAAGGTCCAAACACAAGCAATTTCAATAAAAACCCCAAGGGTAATTAGCTTCATCCATCAACAAGTCAAGCAAGCCAAGCAAAACCGAAATCTAAGCTACATCATTCTCTAAAGCAACAAGTTTTTAGCCTAACATGCTAATGAAAATCATACAAATAATAGTATATAAACCTAAACAATCCATAAATCCAGAAAATAGAGAAACAGTACTAGAAATACACAAATAAACCGAGTTTTTGACACAAAATCACTGCCAAATGCACACTAGAAAGTAGGGAATCCGTCGGAGCAGCAAGCCACAGCAAAATCTCGAGTCTACCCTCAGTCCAAGTCGCACAAGCCAAGAGAAAAGAGCCAAAAACTAGATCTGGATCTGCTGGAGAGAGAAGGGTGAAGAATGGAATGAAAGATGGCTTCCTTCCAAGATGGAAGGCGCCTAAATACTCTCCAGCAGCTGTCAGACAAGTTTCCCTTGATTTCAGGCGAAAATGGAGGTTTCCAGATGGAGAAAATGTTAGTTGAGTGCATAATTTTCATTTTATGATTAAATACTACTAATTATCCATAAACAATCATGCACAAACACGGATCTTGCACTAAGCCATTCACACAAGAGAGAAAGGTTCAAGGTATACCTCTCTTGAACTAGTAATCAAGAGGCTCGAACCGGCTAGGTTGTAGGTGGTTGTGCTCACGTCTAGCTCGCGCCTCCTCGTCGAATCGCCTCGAGTCCACTTGGTATTAACCAAATCCTCTACAAGTTATGCTAGTAACTTGGAGGAAATGCCTAATCCCTAGCTTTCCCAATCTTCTAGCAAATGAACTAATTGATTTGAGGAAGAGAGGGGGCTCAACACATGAGCTAATGGAGAGGGAGAGAGGAGAGGCACCGGCCACAAAGAGGGGGGGGGCGGCTAGGGTTTGTGGGAGAGAGAGAGAGAGGGATTTGCTACCATATACCCCTTTATATAGAGCTCAAACCCTACCTACCTCTCAACACCTATTTACAACTTTGCCATCCCACCTACCACTAGCTATGGCCGGCCACATTATGGGCCCTTCATGGGCTATGTGCAATGCCTCTTGGGTCCACTTAATCACCTATTAATTGGCCCTTCTCGTTGCTCCCAATTTGACTCCCTATTGGGCCTTTAATTAACTATTTAATTAAAGCCCTATTAAATGCATATGTGTTGAAATAAATAATTATTAACTTAATAATAATTATTTAGGGATTAGATAATGCATTAATTTATTTCTATATGATCCCTTTGATTTAATTAATTATAACGGTCTACAACGCTATTTAATTAATTAATCAACTCATCATATTTTGCAATACCAATTATTGCAAATAAATAAATAATGCAAGCATGGTTAAAACACCAATTCTGTGTGACCCTTTGAGGATTTATGCTACGTTGGACATGGAGTTAAATCGCTATTTAAATCCAATAATCATAAGCGGTATCTAGCAACACGTTATGATTCCCAATTCGCATAAATAGTGTACAGCTACAATATTTCAATCCTGCATAAGAGAATAAAAGTATATCTCTATTTTGATTCCTATGCCTCACGATATCATCGTATAATCCAAGATAGGAATGTGTCATTCTTGCAGATTATACGTTTCTTGATCTAGAGATAATTGTATCAGTTGCTAGCAAACAATCTATCTCCATCAAGGGGCCCAAACAGATATCGTCACTCACTAAGTGAATTAATGAGGGACATACGGTTTTCTTGACTATTTAACTTTTCCCCGCACAATTCAAGAGAACATAAATAACGTCCGTATAGCAGCCCTTATCGGGAATCAGCGGTAGACGATATTTATTGAACCTATCCTCATGTGGAAAAGATAAATATCTCAAACTTAGAATCAAAATCATAACGAAATAAATAATGACACCAAAACACAATCCATATATTTATTTCGTTGGGTCATGTCCTGTACTATGTTCAAATAACATAAACATATGCAATTAAGTTGGTTACTCTTAACCTTTGATTTATAGAACTTAATCAACACTTAACTTGCATACTAATCTTATTGATAATTAATGTTCCTTGTTAATTATCAAGATTATGGACGCTTTAGATTTATTGTTGTCATTTACTACTAAATGAATCACAGTGATCTATAATTCAGATCCTCAACCTGAATGAACTGTCAACACATAAATCAAGGAACAAATGATATAAAATCATCCATGACATAAAATCATAGAAGTAGCCAAATATGATTGGCTTCTAGGACATATCTCTAACAGAAAACGCCTCCAGAACACCTTCCTCGTATAGCAATTCGGACCGAATTCAGGGGAATTCGGACCGAATTCAGGGGAATCGGACCGAATTGGTCTTGCTAGAATTAGGTTGTGCATGAATTCGTTCCGAATTGAAGGGTCTGGTTGAGAAACGCCTTGATTCGAGCGGGGCTGCTTCATTGGGCTCAGTCGGGGCTTGGTCTAGGCTAGGTATGAGTCATCTAGCACCTGAATTGCTGTTTTCCTTGGATTCCTACAAATAAGAACAACGTGCAAAAGGCAGTGCCAAATCTGACAAAGAAATGTAAAAAGAGCAATAAATCAAATCTTTAGTCACGATTTCGATGTAAAGTTTAGTCAAAATAGTAATATAAATATGAGATATAATACATCACGTTAGGTGCAAATGTTTGGAGATTTAAAACAAATCATTTCTACTTAAACTTATTTCTCTCTCTCTCTCTTCTCGTCTCTCCATAGCCGCACTCCAACATTTGACAAAATTCATGAACAGTCTCCTCCATCCAGTCGATCTCTCTACTAGTAATCTCTGATTACTTCTCCTTCCCTCTCCATTAAGAACACGCTCCCTCCTCCAAATCCAGTCGATCTCTCTAATCTCTGACTCCTTCGAACCCTAACTGTTCCCTCTATCCAAACCCTAATTGTTCCCTCTATCCAAACCCTAATTGTTCCCTCAAATTTGAAGTCTTTTCCACGATGCCGTTGCGATGAGATCGCCGATCTGAAAACATCTTGGACACCTTCGAATCCCGTCAGAAGATTTTGGGGTTGCAGATTTTATGGGGTAAATTACTTCTTATTTGTCACTATTTTCAATTTGTAGATTTTTTTGAATTATTAGTATTAACCTATTGTTACAATCGACTTAATTGGCTGCTAATTACCAAGTTGCTGAAGTTACTGGTAAACAATTAAATCTCTCTCTGATTATAGTTATTCTCTTTTTCTCTATACTGGTACATACATACCCGTGACAATTTATATCTCAATTTTCTATTAAATAGTTTTGTTTTGTTTCTTTTTTTACAGACTTCCAAAGAATGTCGATTTTTTAGATGGTATGATGAACCCACTTCAGATGGAATGAAGGAAGTGATTAATGGGCTAATTCGACGATTAGATAAATTAGAAAGAGAGAAGCAGGCTAAGGACTCGAAAGAAAATTATCTCATTTTAATTAGAGTATTTTTATTGGTGTTGTTGTTTTTGCTATCATTATTTGTTTTAGGTCGAGCATGAGTTCTATTAGAGTTTAGGAGATGCTGGTTAGGTGATAAATGCTGGTTATTAGTGTTGTTTTATTTTGTTTTGTTGGTTGTTTCATTGGTACAATGCTGGTTGGTTGGTACCATAACATGAATTGCTGGTACTTACTTCATGTATGCTGGTATCGTAACAATATATTTTTTATGTATGCACTTTATGTTGGTTCTTCACTTGTATGCTTCTCATGTTTGTATATTTCTATTTAATTATTTCCATCACTCGTTTTCTATTTAATTATTTCTATTGTAATCATTAATACTGTATAAAATAATTATTAAAATTAGATTGCTTGTAAAAATGAATGGCTATTGGAGGCACTAATGCATAGCATAAATAAACATTTATTTATCCGATTTAGCCTCTCCTCTCCCTTTCTTTTAGCCTTTCTAGCTTCTATTTTCAGAATTTCTGTTTTTCTTTCTTTTGTTGATCATGTTACTGGTAAGTATGTTTTACGTAGTTATCCAGTAATGGACTTTTGGATTAAGTAGCTTCTATTTTTTGTCTCTGATGTAATGAACCATTTTATGTTGCCAATTTATGCCTACGAGCCAATTATAAAAAAAAAACATTTATGAATTAGAGCATATAAATAGAACACAATACATACATTAGAACATCCACACAAAAGCATAGAACATTAGCACATGGACAGTTTTGTAACTAAGCATTGAGAACACCAGACAACTTCATCTGTGAAGATAAGCATTACAAACTCAGAGAAGCATCACAAGTGAATTTAAGCAACATCCAATATAATATCACCATCACTTACAGACATCAAACATCAGTTACAAACATAAAAAATCAGTCACACAAAATCTATGCTCACTGTTAGGAAAGAGTGATATCAGCATAGGGACTAGACCCTAGAAAAAAAAGAAGTATTATTCATTGGGAGAAAAAAGTTACAACAAAAAGTATTAAACTGAACTGAGCAAGGTGTGTATTGAAGAATATACCTTTTGTTTATCTGACATGAATGTCCACGGGTGGCTATTTCTCACCTCTAAATCATTCGCTAGCGGTTGCAAAAACCATTTCCAACTTGCTGAATTTTCTACCTCCACAACAGCATAAGCAATTGGAAAAATGCAATCATTGGCATCTATACCAACTGCACTCAGTAGCTGGCCCCCATATCTTGTCTTTAAAAAACAACCATCCAAACTGATTATTGGCCTACAACCAGCTAAAAACCCTTCCTTACATGCAGCCAAACACACATATGCTCTCTTGAACACTCTATTTCTGATATCATATATAATGCTTGTTCCAGAATTTTTTTTTCTTTATCTCACCAGCATAGCATTGTGGTTTGGCATATTGTTTTATCTCATTTCCTGCTAGGATCTTCCATGCCTTTGACCTTACAGAATTAGCTTTTTGTCTTGATATCTCAAAGTGAAGATCAGTTATGATTCTGGCTTGGATACCATTTATTGACCAATCTGGATCAGCCCTAAATGTGTCAAGATACTTGTTTACAAGCCAATCCACAGTGAGAAATTTAATGTTATGCTCATTAGTACATGTATGACAAGGATTGTATGTCTTCACTTGCACATCGTCAGTTCCATTTCTCATGTGTGAACACCATATATTCCAAGGACAACCCTTTCTACATACTGCCTTAACTCTCATGGTATCATTTCTCTCAAATTGAACATTCCTTCTTTGTTTAATTGCATATTCTTTTATGGAAGTTTTGAACTCCTCAAAAGAAGCAAAAATCATACCAACCTCAAATTGAGGGGTTTTTCATGTCTATTTCGGCATTGAACTCAAGGTATCTCCTACTTGTTTCTTCCGTCAGTTTCTCCACCACTAAGCAGGACATTAGAGGGAGCATAGTCTGAACCATCTTCTATTGGCAAGGGTTGTGATTGAGTTTTGTATTGGATTACCCAATCTCTTCTCAAGTTTTCATCTATCCCATTTTTGTTAGAATTAACATCTATGTCATCTGCTTCTACATCATTGTTGGGATCATAAAAATCACTTCCATCATCATTGTCATCATCTACACATCTACTTCTACATTCTTCTTAGCATCTACACAATCTATTTCTACATCCTTGTCAGCATCTACACCATTTACTTCCTTGTCACCATCTTCAACTACTTCTTGTACTTCCTTTTCAGCCAATACTCCTTCCACTTGAACTTCCTTATGATAAAAAAAAACACTCAAGCAATCTATTATTTTTTTAAATTTTATTAATCATGAGCATTAACTCTTGGTCAGAGATCATCAATTTAGGATTGTTGTCGTCTGCACACACTCTACACCAAACATATATCTCCTTTGAGTACCCCAATTGTTCAGTCATAGTTTCAAACTCAAGCAAGGAGATTTCATCAGGATCTATGTAATCAAAGTGGTCTTTTTTGCATCCAGTATAGCTGAAGCTTGCATGTAAATAAACACTCTCCAGAACCTATATGAACAAGTAAAATTTCAGTAAAATTGTATTACATCTAGTAAAATTTAAATAAGTAGAGTACATATATGAATAAATTAGACGCAGTAAAGTACAATTTGAGAAAGCACACAAAATAACTTGTAAAAAAGTCACTTTACTATACTACTGTCTGATGCTATCTCCTTATTAATCGTATTTTTTATTTGCCCTATAGCTTGTTTTTCTATCACTTAGAAGGCATACTAATTATAGATAAATTTCAGAAATAGTTACAAGGAAAAAATTAGATGCACATTATTATAGATAAATGCACATTATGAATGATAACTATTCTTCAACAATAAATATGATGACCTTTGACATAGTCTATGCTTCAATTCAGAACCAAATGGATGAGATAAAGTCGTAATTTTTGTGTCTCCAGGTTGAGATTTCTACAAGGGGTGCAAATTAATATTTTACTTTAATCAAAATTGATTCGATTGAATATGCAAGAAATTGACTAGTTGTACTTTATAATTTAGCTCAGTATGACACAGAGCATTAGTATGCCGTTGGTACAATAGTACTATACCAGTATTTTTCAGACAACAATAGACATTCTTCAAAGTGATAAAATTAGATAAAATCTTACAAATTGAAACTTACCATATTTTGGCTCTTCATTGGGCCGCAATCAATGTCTCATTTTGTCGGGGGAGGTGGAGAGACCGACTAGGATTTTCGAAGTTCGTCAGAGGAGGTGGAGAGACCAATTAGGGTTTCCGAAATTCGTCGGAGGAGGTGGAGAGACCGACGAGGGTTTTTGATGTTCGTCGGAGGAGGTGGAGAGACCGACTAGGGTTTTTGAAGTTCGTCGGAGGAGGTGGAGAGACGGACAGAATTCATTGCTCGATGGAGAGAGGGTTTGGACAGCGAGAGGGGATTTATCGAGAGAGAGTAAGAGAGATGAGTCTGACAAAGGAGATAATTATATTGAGTGTATTTAACGAGCTTCAAAGTGAGAGATGAAGTTTGCGAAAAGAGTCGTAGAGAGCGGAAATATTAAGAGATAGTGAGAGAGATGAATCTGACACATAACTATTTGTTTCAAATCTCTAAACATTTGCACCTAACGTGATGTATTTGACGGAAAAATATTGGATCTAACGGAATGACTAAATTCGGACAAAATCGAAGTTAAATGATTCTGGAAAGACAAATTAAAGTTTAGTGACTAAATATGGACACTAGGTAAACTTTAGTGGCTTCCGAAAAAATTTACCATATATACATGTATCTAATTTATTCATAAATAATTCGGGTTTCTCGTTTACTAATTGTAGTTATTATTTCTAAAAAAAAATCTAGTTAGTTACTTACCTTCAAATTTCAAAATTCGAAAAAAAACCCTTCAATTTCGCTCTTATTTTTTTAAAGCGGTAGCTTGTGGCAGCGACACATTTTTGTTTTTCCTCATCGAATTAGACGCCAAAGTGTCGGTTATCGCTTATCGGTTACATATAAAATAGTTTTTTTTAATAAATATAAATACACATATAAAATAGTTCTCGGAGGTTCTTTTAAAAAAGTTCTCTTTTCGTTAGCTGATGAATGAACGTAGACAGATTATCGGGTGCATTCAGAAAAGAAAATTCTCATTCGCTGCTAGGACTCCTTTTTGTCCCCCTATTACTCGAAGCCTCGAAGATTCATTAATATTCTTATTATTATTAATTTTTCTCAGGGTCATTTCAAGTTGGTGATGGTATGCAAGTATGCAACCAAGCAGCAGGTTGAAAAAGGTAGTTTGAAAGAGCCTGTTTGGAAAGTTTCGTAAGAAGCCACCAAGGAAGGTAATGAAGGTGCTGAAAAGGAATGATTCGGGGAAAAGATGTATAAAATCATTTTATTATTTTTTTTGGAATTATATATTTTCATTATTTTTTATGAATGCTAGCTAGAAGATTGGAAGTTTGGAACCAAGGCCACATACTGAGCTCCGGTCCCAGATATGCATAGGATTATGAAGCGAGTCGGCAATATAAAAATCATTTAATGATAGCTCACTCTCTGCACAAAATCCTCTTGCTGCAAGCCACAATGAATACGAATACGGCCCCTTGTCGAAAGCCGTCTGTTGAAATCATCACCCTCCTGTCCAAGAAAATGGACACTCCAGTTCTTGAATTTCACAAGCCTTCTCTGCTCCCATCCCAACAGAGATGCGGAGATCTCCATTTCGTTAAATTCGAAGAAGAAGAACCGTGATAAAGCATTTGTTACGGTCTTCCAGATGCTTCTCGTCACGCATGACGCTTTTACGACGGAGGATTGATGTCGTGCCAAGTCACCACATCACTGCATCCTCTTCCCTCTTCATTTCTCCAAAGTCCAAATCGACAGGGACAGTCTATTATATTGCCATCCGTTTTTTTGTGTGGATAAAGATAATTATATAAGCACCAGTTGATCAAGACTCTGTTTCTCAGACACCTACCTATACAGCTGAATTATTGAGCAAAAGGAACTTTATTCGCACAGTTCTCATGGCATCTGTCGCTCCTGCTAGGTACAAAATACAAATATAATCTTCAATCTTTTGGAAAAATTCTCTTATCCAACTCGTTTCATGTTGATCGGAGCGAATTTAGATCAATTGTTCGTGATACCAGTCTAGTTCTTTGTTTGCCTTTTTCAAATACGCATCAATATTTGAAACTTTTAGCTCCTCCTGCTTTATATATACTTACTATTGATCTTTATCTATCTATTTATCCTTGTTTATTTTTTCATATAGTCTGAAATTTTGTTCAATTTAGAATAAATTCCTCTAATTGAAATATCTTGGTGCATAGCTTTGTGAAGGAAGTGCTCCCCCCAGTCCTTACTTCTTCATCCCCGCCACCTTCCATCTTTGATGGTACCACTAGGTAATTGTTAAATCAACTTCTATTTCGTCAAATCCAATGAAATTTTGTGATAAATCAGGTGACGTTACCTTTTTAACCTGGCTTGGAGTTGTAACAAGAATTTGTTTAATATTAACTTCAGGACACTTGTTTAGCTGTTTATATCTATTGGTACTTAAATACTTTTTTTTTCCTGCGGCTTTATCATTGACTTTATCTTTGTGATGATTGATGTGAAGGTTGTATGTAGCATACATATGCCCATATGCACAGCATACCTGGATTGCGAGGAACTACAAGGTATTTTAATTAACTTTGTTTTCAATTGGACTGATTCAAATGCCTCTCCAATTTTTTTTTTTTTTTTTTTGAAAATAAGTAGAGGAGCGCTCTACCACTTTTCCTTTTTAACAGAAAAGCAATCATACAAAGTTTTTCACCAACTAAAAGACAGAAAAAAACAAAACGAATGGAGAACACTACTCCAATCAAAGCTGGACCCTAATGAAAAAACTCCAGCAACAAATTCGATATCTCAAAACCACCTTAGACCAATGCAACTCAGCCCCTAAAAACACAATTATTGCTATTGTCTAATCAACCATACAGGGAACTCAACATTGACCGTTGAGTCCCTAATTATTGCAAACTTCAAAAAACTAATCTCCCCATTGAACAAGACTGCTCTCTTCAAGTAACAGAGAACAACAAAAGTCTGTCACACTGCAAATACAAACCGAATGGACTGCCACAGCACACGTTCCCCATCAATGGAGCTCCACCAGACTGGACCCACCCGTCAGGCCTGAAAACCCCCCCATCCTTTCCATCTGCAGTTCAAGCTGCGTTGATCCTCCCATTGCAAGCTCCTGTAACTCCACTGCATTGGAGAAATACTGAGTGTCCCTCTGTCCATCATTCCCATGCCCTTCAGGTGCTCGCCAAAGAGTGTATGTCTGATCAACCCCTTCCAGTTGGAAAGGCAACATCTCCTCCATTATGGCCTTCACCTGTACTCCTATGTCACTAGGCCATAGACCTGACCAGTATGAAAGGAGTGATTTAATCTTAGTACAGTAGCATCTTAAAGTTGCACTCCATGTGGCATTAAAACAGACATCATTTCTCAAAAGCCAGCAAATCCACAAAAGTGCCGAACTACACAATCTGAAGCTCATTTTTTCATGTTCAGTTATGAAATTGTTAAGAACAAGAAAATCATCTAGAGATTGAGGTGCCATCTGTATATTAAATTTCAGCAATAACCACTTCCATACCACTTGTACATGAGAGCAAGCAAAAAAAAGATGGTCAATATCTTCCTCATCTGAGCAATAAACACAGTTAATAGGACCATCCCACCCTTTACTTCTAAGACAAGATCTAGTAAGTAATCGTTTTCTGCATAATAACCATAGAAACACTTTAATTTTCAAGGGTATTTTGAGTTTCCAAATATGATCATAAAATGAACTAACTATTCCTCTATCCTCCACCAGCAAATAGATGTCTCTAGTTCTAAATTGTCCTTTATTATTACCCATCCAAATCACTGTATCACTAATGTCATTTAGAGGGAGCTCTAAAGCTCTAGAAACATCCTGAATTAGAAACATAAAATCTCTATATTGCACAAAAGAAAGTTGTCGTCTAAAATGAATATTTCTAAAGTTATCCTCCACTGCTTTAGCAACAGTAAGAGAATGATCATCACAGATAGCATACAAATGAGGATAAGCAATTTTTAAAGAGGAATTACTTAACCAATTATCTTCCCAAAAATTAGTGTCATTACCATTGCCAATTGTAATACCTCTAAAAATATTAACTATTGGTTCACACTTCAAACAATTTTTCCATAAAGGAGACCATTTTTTATGATTTCTGCTATATCAATAATAGATTTCCACCATCCAAAACAATTAGGGTCCTTATATCTCCAAATCCATTTACTTAATAAAGCTGTATTAAAATGACACAAGTTTGTAATGCCTAAACCCCCTCTCTCTTTGGGCCGGCAAACCCCCTCCCAATTAAATAAATGAATTTTTCTAGAGGTACCAGCATTCCACAAAAAATTGGATCGAAGTGTATCAATTTTTTTTCGCACTTTAGAAGGCATATGATGAAAAGACATCATATAAGTAGGTAGAGATGAAAGTACACTATTTATCAAAATCAGCTTGCCTCCATAGGATAACAAGTTACCAGCCCAACTTTGCAATTTCTTTTGACATTTTTCAACTATGGGATCCCAATCAGCCAAAGAAATATTTGCCTCTCCAATTTTAGGTTTCAATATTTAAAACTTTATTAACTCAAAGTCTAAAACTTGAACTCCACACACTCATAAGAAATTATGACTTTTTGACTTTAGATGTCTAACTCCGGGGTTGGGCAGTCGTATACATCTTGAAACCTGCCTTTCATTGTCTGGGTTTTATATAACCCGCCCTCCCAGGCTTGCTTGCTTTTTAACCTGGTCTTTCTTTCTTGGCTGTTATCCTGTCACCATGCCTTCTTTAAGAAGGCCTACCTACAAATGGGCATGTCTTATTCTGCAGTTTGTGTTTTGATTGGAGCCCGACTGAACCTTAACCTTACTACTTCAGAAAGCGCATTATTAATTAGTAGAAAGTCCACGTACAAACTCGACCTCTTCCATAACGATCGATTCTACTTTTGTTGCCATTTCCCACTGATACTGGTGATGGGAAGTAATATGGGACACCGCGGAGTAACAAACTAATTTCGGACAATAGATATATTGTTATTGTTTGAGTCTGATGAATGTTGGTAACCCAGAATTTGTAGAACATAACATCTTAAAAAAAATCAGAACTTAATAAGTAAAACTAATTGGCAGTTCAAGATAAATGAATGCGTGAAAATGGATATCCAAATTTTTCAAAAGCACAAAATATTGATTATTATCCGTATTCCTATCGGACCCAAATTTAGAACCATATTTGTTAATTTCATACTTATTTAAACCATGTCCATATTTGTATTCATATCCGCCAAAATCCTAATTTGAACTCAGATAATATACATTCCATTTTCACCTCTAATTCAGACCCTCCTCTTTGAATCGAATGAATTTTTCCCCATGTTCTTATTATGTTTGTTGTTCAAATATGAGTACAGGGGCTGCAGGACAAGATCAAATTGGTTGCCATTGATCTAGGAGATCGACCAACATGGTACAAAGAGAAGGTTTACCCTGAGAATAAGGTATACTTTTGTGACATTTTTCTGGTAAACTGGAACAATATATATTTTTTTTCTAACCTTGACAAAAAATCGTACTTTTTTTCTTCGCAAATCATTGAAATTTTGTAACATATATAGTTGGATGGTTATCAATAGGTGCCTTCACTTGAGCATAACAACAAAGTAAAGGGGGAGAGTCTCGATTTGATCAAGTACATTGATACTCACTTTGAGGGCGCCTCATTGTTTCCTGATGTAAAACATTTATTTCATTTTGGTATATAGATATATATAGATATATATAGTCAGCTAATTCTTAATTTACTGACCTTGTTCGTGGTTTTCTTTAATTAGGATCCAGCAAAACAAGCATTTGCAGAGGAGCTTCTTGCTTATAGCGATTCCTTCGTCAAAGCCATCTTCTCATCATTACTGGCAAAAGGAGAAGACATATCTGCTGACGCCGGTACCATTTCTATTGCACAGTTTAAATATACTTCTTGGTTAGGTGACAATCAGGTCTTGCATTATCAATTCCTAGCCTCAGCTAATTTTCTTACTGTAATGCAACTGTCTGGACATTGTACCAGTTTTTTAGCAAGCTGGTACTAGAGAATTATATAATATATTATAATGTACAGATTCTGAACTTAATATTTGTTTGGATGGTTTATCCAGTTGCTGCTTTGAACAAGTTAGAAGAGTCCCTATCAAAGTTTGAAGATGGACCATTTTTCCTTGGACGTGACTTTAGTTTGGTCAGTTGTTGTCCTTCAAGCAAATTATTATACTCATCTCCTCTCTTTCTGAGTTTATGTTCTTTTCCTAAATTTTACCTTTTAACTTCTACAAATCAACTTGTCAATTCAATGATACATAGGTGGACATAGCATATGCACCCTTTGTTGAGAGGTTCCAGATTTTCTTGAGTGACTTGAAGAAATATGACATAACCGATGGCAAGCCTAAGCTAACTACATGGATCGAGGTTAGAGCACAAGTGATATCAGAAGTCCATTATCATCAATGAGATTAATTTTTGTATTTACGTTTATAATGTATGATTTAAAAATGCAACATATAGGAGCTTAACAAGATCGACGCCTATACGGCAACCAAACTGGACCCTCAGGTGCTTCTTGCCTACACCAAGAAGAGATTCGGGGTAATCTTTTTTCTTATTAAATGAAATGTTAAATGGCTGTATTGACGCTTTGCTTTTCATTTTAATGGAAAGTGGTGGGATTTCACCCACTTATTTCAAAAAAAAAATGTTAAATGGCAAACCTTTTGGCTTAATCCTAATTTTTGCTGTGTATTTGGTGTTCGTGATTTTCCAGCTCGCTTAAGAAGGACACTGTTATGGATCTAAGGCAAATAATTCATGTTCTTTCGTGTACTAAATACTGTATGAATAAAGATTGATAGGTACAAAATAATCTTTAAATTAAGTTTTGGTAGGTTCTTAGCTATGTATAAAGTTTGATAAGCGTGCACTCATAAAGCCTGTGCTTGTTTTTGTTTCTTTGGTGGTTTGTCTTATTCTTTTTCTTTTGTATTTGATATTAATTAGAGTTTTTTATATAGAATATTGAACATGAATTTCTTGTAATTAGTTAATTACCTTCAATTGTTTTTTTTTTTTGAGTTGTAGCTTGTGCCACTGACACCTTTTTCTTTGTTGTTATCGAGTTATTGAGCACAAAATAGTTCATAGTGGTAATGTTTATATATAGTATAATGCTGCTTGGATTACTTTTATATTAAAAATAAAGACCAGAGCATTTTTTAAAAAAAATCAGCACAAAATATCTCTTACCTGAAAACAAAAGGAACTAAAAAAAAAAGTTACTCAAAAAATCAAAGCTTACCTAGAATGAAGAAAACAGCATCACTATTCACTAACCATGATCGATTTCAGTCAGTGCTTGAATAGAAATGACTGTCTTCATTTTGCGGATAAAGGCAAAGTGATTTATGTTATTAGGCTTCTTTATATAAAAAAAAAAACCCTGCTATGGATACTTTACCATATGGAATTAGGGGAATTGGCTGAAGGGCCTTATCATAGGGAAAAGAAATAGGAATAAAAAAAAAACAAAGAAAAGGAATGCTACTCCCCCCTGGTCATTTTAGAAAACGAAGACCAGTAGTTTTATTGATCAAATGTTGATTATTCCATCTCCCTTGGTATAACGAGTTGAATGACATTCGGAAGCCATACACAACCGGATAAAATTCAACCTAAGTTTTTGTCTTGAGAAGATTTTTTTTTGAAATTAACGTATTTAAGAACATTTTAATGTTATTTTATCAATTTTAAATGATGTAGTAATTACAATAATAGGATAATAAACAAAGTGTTCAGAGTGCTGCACGTGGATTTGTCTCCCCACAAGCATGATTGTGATTTGTGAAAGAGATTGACGAAACCTCTATTGACACTCAATGGCTCATTATTTGAAGTTTTTTAAATAATATTTTTTTTGGAATAACAATATGTCTTATGTATTTCTCTGTTTCTTATGTCATAGCAAAATAACTTGCTCTTTTATTATAAATAATAAAAAAATTAAAACTTAAGGAGATGGCTTAAGAATAAGAAATTAGTTCCTATATTAATTCTGCAATTCTGTCCCTTTTTCCTCAAAACAAAATTCGATTATAGTATATAAGTAAATCGAATTCTTTTCATATATAATTTGAGTTGCTTGTTTGCTAATAGCAGTAAGTGTACCTTCAATTTCTCTGTTTTTTTTTTCTTTTATAAACGTTAGCTGGTTTTTTTACCTTATCGAGTTACCAGAGTGTCGGTTACATATAAAATAGTTCTCGAAGGTAATGTAATAATCATTTTGCGCGCGATTCATTAACTAAATGAATGAACAAAGATGAATTATTGAATATTGGGTGCATTCAGAAAACAGAATTCTGATTTGCTTCTCCCGTGGTCCCTCCCGTTACTCCCGGATCCGTTCCCCTAGCTAGAAGATTGGAACCAAGGCCCCATACTGCGCTCCAACCTCAGCTATGCGTACTAGTATGAAGCGGGTCGATATAAATAAAATCATCGAATGGTAGCTCGATCTCTGCACAAAATTATCTAGCGACAAGCCACAACGAATACGGCCTGTCGTTAAAATAGCCGTCCGTTACTCTATGACATTTTGTCTAAGACAAAACAACGGCAAACTATCTTTGCTAAGTGATCTTATACTTTAGTAGTGCTTTACTTTTTTTTTTTCTACTTTATTTTTAGGAGAATTACTTCTCCTTTATTGTAATTACTTTTCTTTTCTCTTAATAAAATTTGCCCCTGGCCCTTTGCCAGCCGGCCCTAAAAAAAAAAAATAGCCGTCCGTCGAAATCATTTCCCTCCAGTTGAAAACAAATGGATAGTCCAGTTCGAAGTTGTTCAGTCATTAAGGCTGTGGAGGGTAGGGTAGGGTCGGGATGCGGATATCTCCATTTCGTTAAATCCAAAGAAAAGAATCCTGATAAAACGTCCGTTAGGGTGTTCAACACGCTTCTCGTCACGCATGACGGTTTTTTGACGGAGGGAGGTTCCGGTGCCATATCGCCATTCGTCAGCTCACAGTCACAGTCCCATTGACACCGACAGTACTATTATATTGTTATTTGCTAGGCGTTTTTAGTGTGGATAGAGATGAATATTATATAAGCGCTTGGTGATCAAGCCTCTGTTTCTCAGACACCTACAGCAGAATTATTTAGCAAAAAGAGGTTTTATACTTTTATTCGCACATTTCTTATGGCAGCTGTCGCTTCTGCTAGGTACAATCTCCAATTTGTTCAAAATATTCTCTAATCCAACTCGTTTTGTGTTAATCGGGTTGATGCTTTAGATCAATTGTTGTAGCAACCATTCTAATTTTGTTTTTCCCAAAATTTGCATCGATGTTTGAAGCTTGTATCCCCTCTTGCTTTTTATATATTATATATTATGTAAATAATAAATATTGATGTTAATCTATCTATTTGTCTTGTTTATCTTTTGATATAGTCTGATATTTGTTCAACTTATAAAAAATTCCTCTATTAATTGAAATATGTTGTTGTATAGCTTTGTGAAGGAAGAGCTCCCCCCTACTCTTACCTCTACATCTCCGCCACCAGCTTCCATCTTTGACGGTGCCACTAGGTAATTTTTTAGTATTGTTAAGTCTTCTTTGATTCGTTATCGTTATCGATTATATAATTATAAACCTTTGCGATAAGTCAAGTTACGTTAACACATTACCCAATTAGAATTTGACAATTTGTTTAATATTATTCGTCCCCACTTGTTTAGTTGGTTATATTTATTGGTACTGAAATACTTTTTTTCTCTGGCTTTTTATATATCATTGACTTTATCTTTGTGATGCTTAATGTGAAGGTTGTATATAGCATACATATGCCCATTTGCACAACGTACCTGGATTACTAGGAACTACAAGGTACTTTCAAATTCCTTCATAATTAACTTTGTTTTTTGTTGGACTGATTCAAATGCCTTTTCAGTTTTAAGCCTCAATAATTAAAACATTACTAAAATTTTGTGATGCCTTTATGTTTCTGAACTGTAAAGGAAGTTATATAGGACACACCTGAGGAAGAAATTCATTGCGCACAATAAATGGATTCTGATTGTTTGAGTTTGATGAATGTTGGTAACCTAGAATTTCTGGAACGGAACATCTTAAGAAAATCAGAACATAACACATAAAATTGATTGGCGGTTCAAGATATAGCCCAACTCAGAATGGATATGTGAAATGGATATACAATTTTTTTAAAAACAGTAAAAAATTTAGAACCACATATTATTATCATACTGATTATTATCATACTCGTATTGCTATCTGCCTCAAAATTTAGACCCATATTCATATTATTATCATACTCATTCATATTTGTATCAGCTGTATCTGCATATTATTCATATCAACCAAAATCTAATTTTGGATCCAAATTTGTACTGATAATATAGCATCGGTTATATCCCTAATTCGAAACCTCCTCTTTTAATTAAATTTTTGGTTTTCCATGTTCTGACTATATTTATTTCTTAAATTGGAGTACAGGGACTGCAGGACAAGATCAAATTAGTTGCCATTGATCTAGTAGATCGGCCGGCATGGTACAAAGAGAAGGTTTATCCTGAGAATAAGGTATACTTATGTGACATTTTTTCTGTTAAACCAGTGAATATACCTGTTTTCGCTTTGATAAAAGAAAGTCATACTTTTTTCTTGAATCATTGATTATTTTAAATATATATAGTTTGAATGTTTATGAATAGGTGCCTGCACTTGTGCACAACAATGAAGTTAAAGGAGAGAGCCTCGATTTGATCAAATACATTGACAGTCACTTTGAGGGCCCCTCATTGCTTCCTGATGTAAAAAATTTATCTCATTTTGTTCTCTATGCATATATATATATGTATGTGTGCGTGTATATATTTTCAAGCTTAGTGCATAAATGACTGCCCTTGTTTCTGGTATTCATTATTTAGGATCCAGCAAAACAAGCATTTGCCGAGGAGCTTCTTGCTTACAGTGATTCCTTCTTCAAAGCTATCTTCTCATCAATACTGTCAAAGGGAGAAGGCATATCTGCTGATGCCGGTACCATTTCTATTGCTTAGTTTAAAGACACTTCTTGATTAGGTACCAATCAGGTCTTGCATTATTAATTCCTGCCTCACTATTCTTTTTACTGCAATATATGCAACTGACTGGGTATTGTACCAATTGGTTCAGTCCACTGGTACTAGAGAATTATATAATATTATAATTATAATATACAGATTCTGAACTTAATATTTGCTTGGATGGTTTATCCAGTTGCTGCTCTGGACAAATTAGAAGAGTCCCTATCAAAGTTTGAAGATGGACCATTTTTTCTGGGATGCGACTTCAGTTTGGTAAGTTGGTTGTCCTTTAGCAAATTATTTAAAACTAGGGGGGTCTCGCGCGTTGCGCGATCTATATTTTCTTTATCTACTTTTTGTTTGTGCAGATATTTGTAATAATATATAAGCATTATAATATATTAGATTATAGAAAAGTATTTGATATAATAAGATAAATGAGTGCGAGAGCATTGCACAATAAATTTCATTCGTTTATTTGGATTGGATGACTTAGAATATTCTAAAATTTGTAAAAAAGACCCAAAATCATAATATTTACTTCAAAAATAAAATATGATTTTAAAACCATACAAATTATTTCAAAATTCAAAATACAAAAGCTTTGGCATTAATAAACTGAATATAATATTTATAGCATTCATATAATTTATCTTGCAAAACTAAATCTATAAAAACCATGAAATATTTTATGGTATAAAAAAAATTTTTGCGCAATTCTTAAATATGAAATTCAAGCGAAAATATTTTAAAATATTGGATAATAGAAAATTTTATAGCAGTTCATTATCTGCAATTTTATGAGCACGTAATGGATTTTATCTAGTTTTATGATAATGCATATAAAAATTCGATAAAACTGTAAACTCAAAAAAGCTCTTAGAATAAAAATATAAAATACTATTTTTGAAAAAATTCACAGAACTTATCAAATAACTTAACATATTCTGAAAGATGAAAACTAAAAAAAGACCTGTATCAATATATTTATTTTAATTCCGTGATTATGCAGATAAAATATATTTCGGAATGCCAAAAAAGCAATTTAAAAAGTAAATATTGAACCACAAATATAAAATACGATGAGGTTTGGAAAAGTATACCTAAATTATTTTAAAAGTACATAGGCAAAATAATTACGTCCATTAATTGTATATATTTTTTTGGGCATTCATCTAAATTTTTATGGTTAAATCATTTTTTTAAAAGCCTCAAATAATTAAAGAAAGAAACATATATTCTTTTGAAATTCCCTAAATGGATGCGACTATTCACAAAAAAAGAAAACGGACAGCATAACAGAGGAGGTGTTTGTCACACCCCGTAACCAACAAGCACGTGACAATCCCCGCCGCGACTACCACACGATAGACGCAAGGCATAACAATTTATTCAATAAACCATACAACAAGTTATATCACCACAATTTAACATGAATTAAGCCAACTACATGAATTATTAGAGTTCAAATCCAATACTTTGTCTCAACATTCAATAGTACATGAAGAATTTGAAATGATTAGATAATACGTTAATAAGAAAGTTAAGACAAAGCATAGCATTTGAACTTAACATCAACATAACATATGTAATAATAAGCCATGCCACCAAATATAAGTCTACTACAACAATTCATACATCATACATATAAGTACCAAGTGATGGTACCAAATCAAGAGCACATAACCATACATCAAAATGTAACCATGGTACCACACCACACGGTACACACAAAATGACAATCAAGTAACTAACCTACATAGCCTAAATAAAAATAATGCAAGTCATATGGCATAAATACCAACCAAAAGGCCAATGGACTAATAGTGGTGATAATAACTCGAGACTGGGCCTACTCCTCGCCAAAAACCGCCTCTGACCCCTCCTCAAAACCTGGAACCCACAAAGTGGAAGCGGTGAGAAATAAAATTTCTCAGTGCGGTATTCAGTTCCAGCACATGAACTCTACGCTTTCATGTTTGGAATTAAATACCCGCAAAAAGAAACAATCAAGTAATAAGCAAGTACAAAATAATAATAATGATGCACAAGTATGATGCAATGCCGACTTATAATTTCAATCATATCAGATTTCCATATCAAATGAACACAAAGGTCGGCAATTTAAATTGGTCCATACCATGCAACTACAAGTCTGGTTTGTAATCAATCAAATCACACATAATTCAATCCAGTTCACTTCATTGTTTCCAAACAATATCAAATTACCCTACTTGACATTCCAGAATCACTCCCCTCATACCCCGTCTAGCTCGGGTATCTGAGTCCCATGTAACAGCGCTGACTACATAGCGTGCACCGGTAGCTAGCCGGCATCCGCACGATGTTTCGTGAAACTGGCCAACCGTACAAGTAGTAATATAACCAATACACAATTCAGTCTTTCCATTTCACAATTTGAATACCATACAACATGCAAATAATTCAATTCGAGTACCATTATCAATTCAAGTCATAATAATAGAAGATAACAATTTCAGATGCAAAGATCATATGGTAGTCATGTAATCATTAATGAATCAACATGCATAATAAGTAAAAGTAAATAATTCCTACTAATTAAAAGCATTGAGTTCATGTGAATCCGCACCTTAACTCCACAAGAAAAGAACCTGACTAACGTGAACTCGAAGCACCAACGTCACCCGCACTATATCCCTCGTCTCCCAAATCTATAAAATAGCAAAATCCTAAATTAAACCCTTTAAATTCATAATTAGGTTAAAAATTTCAAATTTAAAAGTTCTATAGTTTCTCTTATAAATTTTATCCTACCTTGCAAAAATCAAGTGCTAAAGTGCATAAAATGATTCTAATTATTAACCTAACATCTAATGATACTAAACAAGTCATTATAACTCATTTATCATGCTAAAACTCATGTAATTTAACACACTTCTTTGCTGTCCAAAAAGTACAATAATAAAGTTATGCATGAAAATTAGTTTACTACAAAAATGCCATGAAAATGCCACATTATGATGCAACTAAAGTAAAAATTCCAGATTTTTCCTTTGCTGAAATTTTTTTCTCTAAAACCCAAACTTTTTGTAAAACCCATACAACTCTAAATTTCACACAATATCAAGTACTCCTAAGAATATACCAAATATATTAATCAAAATCCCAAGAAGAAAGATTAAATTCGGATAAAATAATTATTCAAGGTCAAACATAGTCTTAAATCTCATTTTCAACAAAAAGAAAGTATTTCCAAGCAACAACAACTATATACAACTTAAAAATAGTTAGAAAACCTTCATGCAACACTTAATTTCATCCAAATTCGGAATATTTTCCAAAAATCCGAAAATGGCAAAAATAATCTTAAGAGAAATAGAAAACCTCTCTATTAGCACAATAATCACAAACTAATTCCATTTTGCAACCATTTTCAACCATGCAACTCAAAAATCCGAAATAAATAGAGACAATTAGAAACTTACATGAATAAAACTTGTTTTTGAGAATAGAAAGCTTGCATGCATAGATCTCTACTTCAACTCACCATTTCTGATTTTTCCCGATTTTTTTCAGATTTTATTCTATTTTGTTTTGAGTGGATTTTGATGTAAAATTTAATAGAGCAAAAGAAAGAAGAAGGGGCTGCGCAAGAGAGAGAAAAAATGAGGGATTTTCCTCTCTGTTGCACGGGTGGGAAAAGTGGGTTGGGATTTTCCTTTTTTTTTTAACTAAAAGCCTTTTTGTTACACAACTCCAAAATGCACCCACAAGCAACATATGAATGAAAATCCAAATAACATGTGCAATAACTCAAACCATGTAATGAAATGATGCTTAATTAAATTATCTTCACACTAACCATATTTAAAATTTGCTTAACAAAACCTTTAAATAATATTTTCAGGAAATATAAACTTTAAAATTTTCATGAATGTAACAGTGTTGATGTACGTTATATACATGTGGTAATGTTGGTTGGGAAAATGTGCTCATGTACGTTCTACACAGAACAGAGGAGCAGCAGAGCAGAACAAACGGAGAGAAGAGCTATATACATGTGCTAACTGACGCATCTGATCTGGATTTTCTGTGGAAATTATTTATAATCTATAACTGAATTTTGCTTTGATGTTCATAGAAAATCCCAGAAAACTAACCACCACCACCAGTACACAAAACGCGTGGACCCCACCCACATGGCTGGACTGCCATACCGGATCTTCTGCGACAAAATAGGCTTTAGTTGTGTACGAATTTCGTCTAGATTATCATAGAAAATCCCAATGTCTATGCAGGGCTGAATTTTGTACAGATCCGAACCCGATAAATGTGAGTGGGACCCACCTGTCAGTCACACTGTTCTTGAATAGTGCTAACTACAGTGAGTTAGTGGAACGCCTATTTATATATGTTTTGATTGTCTCCTCTCTTTTTAAGTTGATCTTTTTTTTTTTAATTTTACCTTCTAACTTCTTCAGACCAACTTCTCATTCAATGATACATAGGTGGACATAGCATATGCACCCTTTGTTGAGAGGTTCCAGATTTTCTTGAGTGACTTGAAGAAATATGATATAACCAATGGCAGGCCTAAGCTAACTTCATGGATTGAGGTTAGAGCACAAGTGATATCAGAAGTTCATAATCATCTATGAGATTAATTTTTGCATCTATATAATCTATGATTTAATTATAAATGCAACATTAGGATCTTAACAAGATCGAGGCCTATACGGCAACCAAACAGGATCCTCAGGTGCTGCTTGCTCACACCAAGAAGAAGTTCGGGGTGAATTTTTTTTTGTTTAATAAATAAAATATTAAATGACAACTATTTGACTTAAATCCTATTTTTTTACTGTGTATTTGGTGTTTGTGATTTTCCAGCTCGCTTAAAGAGGAAACTTATGGATCTAAGGCAAAGTACTTCATCATGTTTCTTTCGTGTACCAAATAATATTTGAATAAAGATTGATAGGTGCAAAATAATCTTTAAATAAGTTAGGAAGGTGCTTAGCAATGTATATGATATAATAAGTGTGCACTCATCAAGCCTAGTTACGAGAACGTGTTGTGGCATGCTCCTGTGTTTGCCTGTGCTTGTGTTGTTCACTTGTTCTTGTTGGTTTTTCCTGTTTCTTTCTTTTGTACTTGATATTAATTAGAGTTTAACTATATGGAATATTGAACATGAATATTTTTTGTAATTAGTAATTACCTTTAACTTTTTTGTTTTTCTTTTTACTTGTAGCTGTTGGCACTGACGTTTTTTTCCTTTTTTGTCATCGAGTACAAAATAGTTCGTAGTGGTAATACTGTTTTGATGGCTTTTTATAAGAGAGAGTTATCAAAATAGCTCTTAGAGGTATCTGACCATCACCGTCATTGTACGAACATAGACGAATTATAAGGTGCATTCACAGAACAGAATTCTGATTTGTTGCTCCAGTACTCGCTTCCATTACTCCTGGTTCCACCCCCCCTGTTGCTGTATGATATTATGATCTCTGTCAAATGAACAATAAGTAAAAAAAATTCGGGTATTTTTTTAAAATATTAATAAACTGAAAAACAAAATTTTTAATAATATTGTCTCATGATATATATTTTTAAATATTACCTCTTTAAGTCTCGAGACAAGTTAATATCGAGTTCAAATTCCCGTCCTTAATTAGCTATTTGAAAAAAAAAATCGATTCCAAAAAAATATGTTTGAAAATATAAAAAATTAAATTATATTATTAAATAAAACAAGTTATTAATATTAAAAGAACCCGAAAAAAATAGTCGAAGACCGTTTAGCGTGCAACCGAGGCCACATATACTTTCCAGTCTCCACAGAAGCGTGTACAACTATGGAACGAGTGGGTATAGTAGAAAGTCATTAGAAGAAAACTCACTTGCTACACAAAATTCTCTAGCTACAAGCCACAACGAATGCTGCCCTTAGACGTTCTCAGAGAACTTCTTCCTCCAGTCTATGAAGCACTGGAAGCTACAGCTAATACTCAAGATGGGAAGCGGAATCCTCCATTTCTCTAATGACGGAAGGATGGCGTGGCGCTCAAATCATCTCTCTACTCTCTACTCTCTTCGTTCCTGGCTTTTTTTTTTTAGTGTTGATACTTGATAGAGACAGTGAGCAGCGGCAGGTAATCGAGGCCTCTCTTTCTCAGACACCTACAGCAAAAAGGAATTATATTCGACACTCCTCTTCTCATGGCATCTGTCTCTCCTGATAAGTACAATCTCCAATTTGTTAAAAATATTCCCTAATTAATCCAATTCGTTTCGTATTAAACGGGTTGAGTTTTTTAATCGATTGTTCGAGAAATCAGTCTAGTTCAATTTATCGGTTTTAATATTTTTTTATAGTTTGGAATTGTTTCAATTTTAAAAAAAATTCCTCTAATAATTGAATTCTTGTTGTAGCTTTGTGAAAAAAAGCCTTCCTCCCTCCCTTACCTCTGCATCTGCACCACCTTCTCTCTTTGATGGTACCAGTAGGTAATTGTTCGATCTACGTACTTCAATTTCGTTAAGTCTTTTTTTATTATTTTAAGCTTAGTAAACTGTTGTGACAGGCGAGCTTGTATTGGCTTATTATCCATTAGCATTTTTTAAGTTTCCGACTTCATGGCCACTTTTTTCTATATTATATCTATTTGTACTTAAATGCTTATTTTCTCATCATTGACAATATCTTTGTGATAAGGTTGTATGTAGCATACACATGCCCATTTGCGCAACGCACCTGGATTGCTAGGAACTACAAGGTACTTCTTTTCAATTCCTTCACAATTAAACTTACTTTTAATCGGACTGATTCAAATGTCTATCTACTTTTGAGGCCTTTGTATTGGTATTTAAACCTTTAGTAACTCAAAATCTAGAACTCATAATATTATTTTCTCTGCAAACTTAAGGAAGCTATGATGTTAACCCTTTTGTTTTCACTGGCATCAAGATAATACTAATGTGGACAATTTCTAGACTTTGATTTATTTAGTTTTTATTTTTTTACTGAAAAACTGAAATGTTGCAAGTACTTTGTGCGTAAAGGAAGCAATATAGGACACAATACACACCAAGTGGTTTTATTCAAGTTATTTGGCGTTAAAATATTTTAATCAAAGACTCTAAAATTGGATCATGATCGTGGTATGAGGAATGGAGGCATTCAAATTTGGGTGTGCAAACAGTTCAAAACCAGATCAGACTCTGGTCTAATTGTATCTATATCCATTTTTTCCGAATGGGAATACAGATTCAGATTACAACCGGATGCAGTACAGATTGGATATTTAACATATATATATGAATCGAATATTATTAGATACAAATATATAAATATGAATATAATTTGAATAATGCAACAAAATAAGCACGGAATTCATACAATGTTTGATATTGTTGTGAAGGTTCTTTTTCTAGTTAACTAATATCCATAATAAACAAATATCAACGCATGGAACTTGTGCACTTGATTATGACGGTGAACAAAATGTAACAAGTTTGTCAGGTACACTGTTCAATTCTGTTGAATTTTATTCTGTTGGATTTTGAGGAATGATGATTTTCTTATAAGAGAATCTGACCTTACACGGTGACGGTTTCGAGCCTTATGTAGTTAAAAGTTTTAATGGTGGAGATGTCATACTAATGTAGCAATGTACCGTTGGTACTAATATTACTAACAGTCACTTGCTGGAATATTATTTAAAATAGTGAGCTAATTAAAAAATAAAAGTTTGTTATGTTTTAAGCCTATGATAATATAAATGAGGCTATAAATTCATAATTATGTTCATTTCTGAATGTACAAATTGAAATCTTGTTAACAAAATAACTTGTAATTATTATTTTGTCTTTAATCAAAATATCCCAACAAAATGGCATCTTTCCATGTAAGCATTTCTTAAACTAAAGGAGATAAGGGAAAAACTTCTGTTAACATATAAAAAACTATCATATAGTCTAGGGTTATGATCCTAGAATTCATTTTTAATATCCATTTCTTCTATAAGATCAAATATTGATGTCATGCGACCTGAAATTATAATCCAATTAGTGACGAACCGCTCTTTGTTGAAAAGAAAGAAGCTCCATTAATAAGCAGTGGAGTGAGAAAATTATTTTGATTGTTAGGGTCTGAAAAATGTTGATAACTCAAAAATTACTAGGATGTAAGTAAACAAGGATAACATAACAGATAAATAAATTGGCAGTTCAAGATAAAGCCCAAGTCAGAATGGTTGGTCAAGGATGTGAAAACATATATCCAAAATTTTGAAAACCACAAATACAGATTATTATCCGTATTCATGTCAGTATACCCTCCAAAAATTTGAATTGTATTCATATTTGAATTCATATCAGTATTTGCCTATTATCCATATCCAACAAATTCTGAATATGGATCTGAATTTGGACTGGTAATATTTGTGCTGTTTACATTTCTAATTTGAACCCTCCTCTTTTAATTATATTGTAATGTTCCCATGTTATGATTATGTTTGTTTGTTAAATTTTTTAATACAGGGTCTGCAAGATAAGATCAAATTAATTGCCATTGATCTAGGAGATCGGCCTGCATGGTACAATGAGAAGGTTTATCCTGAGAATAAGGTATACTTTTGTGATGTTTTATGGTAAACCTGTAAGGTATATCTTTTCTGGCTTACAAAAAAAATTTATTATTATTTTTTTTGAATCATTGAAATTTTGTAATATATAGTTCGAATGTTTATCAGTAGGTGCCTTCACTTGAGCACAACAATGAAGTCAAAGGAGAGAGTCTTAATTTGATCAAGTACATTGATACTCACTTTGAGGGCCCCTCGTTGCTTCCTGAAGTAAAACATTTATCTCATTTTTTTACATCTCTCTCTCTCTCTCTCTCTCTCTCTCTCTCTTCCCTTTATATATTGTCGAACTTAATTCTTAAAGGACTAACCTTGTTTGTGGTTTCCTTTAATTAGGATCCAGCAAAACAAGCATTTGCCGAGGAGCTTCTTGCTTATAGTGATTCCTTCATCGATCCTGTCTTCTCATCAATAGTGTCAAAGGGAGAAAACATATCTGCTGATGGTGGTACAATTCTATTTCACAATTTAAATATATTTGTTGACTAGGTACCAATCAGGTCTTGCATTATCACTTCATAGCCTCAGCTAATTTTCTTACTGCAATGCAACTGTCTGGGTATTGTACCAGTTGTATATATTATAATATAATATACAGATTCTAAGTTCATATTTGCTTGGATGGTTTATCCAGTTGCTGCTTTTGACAAGTTAGAAGAGTTCCTTATAAAGTTTGAAGATGGACCATTTTTCCTTGGGCGCGACTTCAGTTTGGTTAGTTTGTTGTTCTTTAATACTCATCTCTTCTCTTTCAGTGTTGGTGTTACCTTTTCCTGAATTTACATTCTAACTTCTTCAAACTGACTTATCAATTTAATAATTTACAGGGTTTTTTTTAATAATTAATAATTTACAGGTTGATGTGGCTTATGCACCCTTTGTTGAGAGGTACCAGTTTCTCTTGAGTGACCTGAAGAAATATGATATAACCAATGGCAGGCCTAAGCTAACTTCATGGATCGAGGTCAGAGCACACTAGTGATATCAGAAGTTCATAATCATCAATGATATTAATTTTCCATTGATAATTTATAAGGTATGATTTAAAAATACAACATTAGGAACTTAAGAAGATTGAGGCCTACACGACAACCAATTTAGATCCTCAGGTGATTCTTGCCCACACCAAGAAGAAATACGGGGTAAAATTTTTGCATTTATTAAACGAAATAATAAATCATAAATGACAACCTTTTGATTCAATCCTAATCTTTACTGTCTATTTGTTGTTGTGATTTTCCAGCTTGCTTAAGAAGAGAGACTCTTAATAGGTCAATGGCGAACTACTTCATGTTCTTTCGTATTAACTAATTATTTGAACATAGCTTGTTAGATTCCGAGTAATGCATGAATAAGTTTGATCGAAGCTAAGCAACTAGGATCTAAAAAGGTAGTTTGATGATTGTGCGGTCACTTAATGCATGTGCTACGAGGCTGGCTAGCTGTTTTGTTGCACGGATATCTACACAGTTGAGTCCATTTCTAAACTGCAAATCTGAGGTTTCAGTTTTTTTTCTTTTTTTTTTCCTTTCTTTTGACGCACTTGAGAAAATGGCTGTCGAGCAAAAAGGATAAGAAACAAAGAAGAGAAAAAAAAAATGGGAAAAAAATTAAATCAAGCCTAGAAAACTAAACTGAGCGAAGATCAACCTATTGCTGAGATGTACCAAGGACCCAAAAAACGAAGGAAAACAATAAACCTAAGAAGCATCCGTCTAAACATTTTTAATATACACCAGCGCATCTGAATGGGTTTCAGTGTTGTTGCCGTTTTTTTGGTGCATATAAATTATAACATTTGACGAAATAAGCATTTTCAAAATCATATATGATTTCATATTTTCCAATGGTTGCTTAACTTTTTCAGAAAAGACATTGTTGCCGAAGTAATGACTGTAATTACTTGAAATATACCTCTTTTTTCATTTTTTTTTTTTTTTGGGAACACTGGTTGATGGCAAGAACGCTGCTTTCTTTTCCACTTTTTCGCCACTTAATTTATATAATTGTCCTTGGAGGACATTTAATCTTTCAATCAGGTTTTCCTACGAGCGCGGCTGGTGGCCTGGTGCAATTAATGTCATGGAGACTGTCGCCATTTAGACCCAACTACACATACACTGCACGCCACAGAAGATTCAACAAAAATACCAATCTTCTTTTTTTTTTATATATATATATAAACGTATATAGATTAGAAAGGACTACTTCCCTTCTATAAATGTCAACTAATAAAATCGTCCCGCTCCTATCTTGTAAGAAATTTGTGCTTTTGGTTCTCAATTTCGCACTAGGCCTTCGTTTCTGAAAAACTAGCAAACGTACCACCCAAAATGGATGGTCAAAATAACTGATGAAATATTTTAGCAAATGTACTCATCTAATTGTTTATAACTTTCATCTAATTATTTTAGTCCTTGGATGCATGTTTTCTCTAAATAGTCGGCTATACTCAACAGACTTTTATAAACAGTTTGGACTGATAGGAACAATCACATATTTAGAGACAGTGGTATGGTTAATAACAACTCTACACACTTCAAAGCCTTCAACTTATTTTTTAATTGGACAGACACTAAGAGTGGACTTGCAAGTAATTTCAAAGACCTAGCTTCCCTTCACGCTGCAGCCAGAAACAACGCACAACAAGATAACACCAGTGAAGGTCATGTACTCATGTTACTGATGCCACCACCTCTACTAACAACAATTAATCAAGTTGGCCTGATTGTTAAGCTGTTTGAACACTCTTGGTTGCTTGTCTTACTTTTACTTGCTATTTTTTCTAGTTTTTTTGTGTGGCTTTTGGGGTGGTTTCCACAGACTTTTAGTGGCATCCTCTTTGTGTGTTAACTGGTTGTATTCCAGGTCGCAGGTTCGAAATTCGATTGGGGGTCTTTCATAGACATTTAATTTAAAAATAAGTTAGGTGGCTTAGACCTCCAATTTATCTTAAATAAAAAAAAAACTGGTTGTATTCCACTCTTGCCGAGCTAATAGAAGCTGGTACCCTGCCTGCTTGGGGTGCTTTTTGTAAAAAAAAAAAAACACAAAATTACTTCTTACGAATTTTGTCATCCATCATAGAATGTACATGCATTTGCCTATATGATGATGCATACTTGTTAGCTGCGTTGACACTGACGTTTTTTTCCTTTTTTGTCATCGAGTACAAAATAGTTCTTTGGTAATATTGTTTTGATGGCTTTTACAAGAGAAAGTTATCAAAATAGTTCTTAGAGATATCTGACCATCACCGTCATTGTACGAACATAGACGAATTATAAGGTGCATTCACAAACACAGAATTCTGAAAATTCGGGCATTTTTAAAAAAATATTAATAAACTGAGAAACAAATTTTTTTAATAATGTTATCTAATATATATTTTTAAATATTACCTCTCTAAATCACGAGACTAGTTAATATCGAGTTCAAAATCCTGTCCTTAGAATTTTGAAAAAAATCAATTCCAAAAAAAATATATATTAAAAATATAAAAAATAATATTATATTATTAAAAAATCAAGTGAAAGTCATGTTAGAGTTATGTCCTAGAAGTCAATAATTTAATGACTTAATTATTAGTTTATGTTTTGGATGAGATTTTATCATCTGTTCCTAGGTTTATTATTGACAGATCATTCAGGTTGAGGATCTGAATTGTAGATCTCTGTTGATCATTCTTTAGAATGACAATAATAAATCTAAACGGTCCATAATCTTGATAATTAACAAGGAACATTAATTATCTTATAAGATTAGTATGCAAGTTAAGTGATGATTAAGTTCTACTAATCATAGGTAAAGAGTTACCAACTTAATTGCATATGTGTATGTTATGGAACATAGCACAGGACTTGACCCATCGAAATAAACATATGGATTGTGTTATGTGTCATTGTTTATTTCGTTGTGATTTTGGTTCTAAGTTTGAGATGTTTATCTTTTCCACATGAGGATAGGTTCAATAAATACTGTCTACCGCTGATTCCCGATAAGGGCTGCTATACGGACTTTATTTATGTTCTCTTGAATTGTGCGGGGAAAAGCTAATCATCAAGAAAACCGTATGTCCCTCATTAATTCACTTAGTGAGTGACGATATCTGTTTGGGCCCCTTGATGGAGATAGATTGTTTGCATGCAACTTTATACAATTATCTCTAGATCAAGAAACGTATAATCTGCAAGAATGACACATTCCTATCTTGGATTATACGATGATATCGTGCGACATAAGAATCAAAATAGAGAAACATATTTATTCTCTTATGCAGGATTGAAATATTGTAGCAGTACACTATTTATGCGAATTGGGAGTCATAACGTGTTGCTAGATACCGCTTATGATTATTGGAATTAAATAACGATTTAATTCCATGGCCAACATAGCATAAATCCTCAAAGGGTCACACAAATAGGACATTAATCACACAGTGCATTATTTATTTATTCACAGCAGTAGGTTCTGTGGAAATATGATAAGATTGATTAATTAATTATATACCGTTGCGAACCGTTATAATTAATTAAGTCAATGGATCATATAGAAATAAATTAATGCATTAACTAATCCTAAAATAATTATTAATGAGTTAATAATTAATTTAGTTCAACACTTATCAATATAAATGGTTATATTGATTAATTGGGCCGTTATTTAAATAGCAAATAGATAGCCCAATTAAAGAGCAAATAAATGAGGCTTTAATTAATAGAATTAGAGACTAAATTGAGTGGATTAAGTGGCCCAAATAGGCCCAAAACGTGGCTGCCCAATATGGTGGTAGGTGGGATGGCATAGTTGTAATTATGCAAGAGGTCAATTAGGTTTTGTGCTCTATATAAGGACCACTTATGAGAGCCTCCACCTAGCTTTCTCTCTCCTCTCATTCCCTCCCATGAGGCCGCCACCTTCCTCCTCTCTCCCTCTTATTTGCTCATGTGTTGAGCTATTTTCTCTCCACTAAATCAAGGTTGTTGATTGATGCAAGAGAGAAAACCATAGGGATTAGGCTTGTTCTTTGGGTATGCTAGCACGTACCTTGTAGAACGTGATTAATCCTCCTTGGTGGACTCGAGGGCGGTTACGAGACGTGGTGGAGACGGTGGAGAAGGCACGCCATCGATTCCCATGCCTTGGTCGAGCCCCGCGAATACGATTTCGCGGGAGGTATCGATTTCCCCTTTTTCTCGTGTGTTTGAATAGCTTGTGTACTAGATCTTGTGTGTGCTATGTTTGCTTGGTTAATTAATTGGTAATTAGCATAAAAATGAAAATTAGCACACTTCCTAACAGTGGTATCAGAGCACATGGTCGTACTTAAGCTATTTTGACACTTAATTAAGAAAAATTGGCTAATTAACGGATTAGTAGAGATGATGCGTTTGTTTGCTGTCTGGAAATGGTATTTTCTGTGTTGTTTCGCGTTTTTCGCTTTGATAAGTTCTCTGGAAGTTTTTTCCATCTACATGAAAGTTGTAGATCTTTGGATTGTGATTCTTTTGGCGTTGGATTCACATTTTTCTGAATTAGTATAGATTTATTGTGAATAAAACGGCGACAGTGCGCAGAACCAGTTTCTGCTCGCACTGTCCTGTTTGAATGGCTTGAAAGATTTATATTTTGAATATAAGTACCAGTGTTCTATGGCTAGAAATAAAGAGGACTTGAAGCTCTTTCTGAGCATGTAAATTTTGTTGCATGACTCGGATTAATTTGTGGGTTTTTCAAGTATGAAAAGGAAGATCTTGTCAGATCCAGTTTATTGAGCAAATCGATTGTTCTAATAAACTGTACCAACTGAGAACTCCTTTAACAATTCTGTTTAAATGGAGTTGTTCTATTTTGAGTTAGGATTCCAGGAAAATTAATTTCATAATTTTTCGTGGATTTTTGGACCTTCAACTAGGTTAAAACCTTTCGATTGACAGTCTGTTCCAGTACAGAATTTGTTGATTGTTTAGGCTGTAACTTAATATTATTGAACTGAACTTGGTTGTTTTCTTTTCATGAATGGATAGCCTGTAGTCTAAACAAGTTTTTCTATGTATATTGTATATATAAAAACTGGATAGAAGGTGGTCTAACAGACCAAATGGTTGAGAGAATAAACTGAAAATCTCATAACGGTGTTTCGTGCACTTGTAAGAGATTTGTCATTTTTGATTCTCCCAGATGGTTTACGATCTCTTCCTGAAATTTTTACTGGTAATCACAATTATGATAAGGAGCTTAAGTAATTTATTTGAGAATTTTTGGAGACCGAAAACTGTTGTTTTTGTTGGATTCCATTAGTTACATTTTTTGGTAAATTACTGTTTTTCTAAGTATTCAAACTAGTTGAATTTAATTAGAAAACTCCTTGTTTGATCTCCTTTCTGTTATGGGATGTTGAAAGAACTTTCTAAATGAATTTAAACAAGTTTGGTTGTTTAAAATTGAGGATTTGTACACGGAATTTACTTATAGCAAACGATACGCAAAGATGCTTGAAAATCGTTAATTGGAAACAAAGTTCTTGTATGTGCTAACTTTGTTTTGTAGGTGGATAGTGGGTTTAGTATGGCTCAAGACTCAATGCCTTGTGGTTGTAAATGAATGCATGTGTGAATGTTTGTAATGCGGCCTTTGGTGCCATTAATTAATTTTTGATTAATTTTTGATGTAACTTGTGAGGCTTGCATGCCCCTAAGGATAGGAAGGGAATAGGATGTTTTCACATGTATTTTGCACCTTTATTTTATATAGGATTTAGATCCTTATAGAATTTAGTGGGAGGGCAAGGATTAGATTAGTTTTGCTCCATGGACGATGTGGCGAAACTAATGCAAGCGGGAGCCATACAAACCCACAACTATGAGATGCTTATATGTGATTGCTTGTGATTGCTATGAATTGTCATAGGCTAGGTATGGGTGTATGCTTACATGACCACCATACAAGTGTCACTTAATTGATTGTCCCAAACAAAACATGATTAAGTTAAATCGCCCTCCTTCTCTCTATCCCCTTCTAACGTGTATGATCGTTCATTGATGCATTCTCGCCGACGCGGGACATCGTGTTCCATCATCCGTGTCGGGGTGTAAATCGGATTTACTAGGAGCAAATAGAGAAAGGTTACTTAACGATGTTTTCTAATCGGATTGGGCATCGGGGCAAAGTTTGTGGATGTACATGTGATATTTCACAAACCAAGAATCATATGGAATGATTGGTTGGAGAACCTACCTTATCTAGTTGTTTTGGTGTCACGCCGACGCTAGCACCATCTCAACGAAAATAGGGATCTTGGAAAACCTACTATATTAGGGACATTAAATAAATATAGTGGGAGTTTTATTTGTTATAAATAAAACAATTGCATAAACTAAATGACCGTAAATTGATTTTGTTATAGATGTTAAAATTGTTAATTTTGTTGCGATCAATCTTTGAAAAATGAACAAACTCGTTTCTAAAAGGTAGTTACTTGAAAGAAGTAATACCGATTCCTAAGACATGATCTTAGTGAAGAGAAATTTGAGTATGTCAATTCCCAAAACTTTCCTCAAACTACCCGAACGTAGCAACACGATGATTGATTGACTTTTGGCGAAAAGTTATTTAATAAAGCGTATGGCTAATATCCTCATTTAAAATTTCTAGACCTTTGAATTAGAGAATTCATATGGACTAGATCTAACTCGTACGCTCTCATCCACTTACTCAAGAAAGTGTTCTTGGAGAAAGTAGATATTAACTCCATCATTTATGATCGAGTATAAAGAATATGAGTTGACCAAGAGATTATTCTTTTAAAAGAAGTTATATGAATGTTTCATTAGCTCACAAATCGAAAGATTGAAGTAGCTAATTGATGACTAGAGATATTAATCTCCGATATCAAGGATTGTTGATATTGTCATACGATCTCTTTGGAATTATAAAGGATATAATGTTACCTTCTTCGCACAATTGTTGATGCAAAAAGGTAATTGGTTAAGTATTCAAGAAATACTTCACTAAGGTATGAGTTGAAATTTTCGAGACCCTCATTTATGACCATGTGTCACATGAGATGTTTCATTTGCCGTATAGGGAGACATTTGAAAGGTTGTCCGAAGTACCATGATTGTGACGATTAAAAATATTCTAATCCTAAAGTGTATTTGTCGTTCAAACTATCTCACTATCTCTAATTTACACTAGTAACTTGATACTAGTTCATATGCTCGCATTTAACGAAATGTGTTGGCAATGAAGAATAAGAGAATGTTCGAGAGATATAAAGTAAACTCCGTATAGGAGATGACTTATTCATTTAAGTCATTACCATTGAATACGTAGAGTTATCTTTATTAAGAGTTTGTTTAGGAATTGAAGGTTGCATACCTTAATTCTAAAACCTCTCATAGCGTCTCCATTTCATATTTGATGATGGATAACTATGTTTAATAAAAGACAAGTTCTTTTATTATGAATTTGTTTATATGATTTCATGCATCTTGATGGAATTTGCTTGAAATAGATAAACAAGTTATGAATGACAAATAGGATGCGTAAGACTTGACATAAAGTATTTGACTTTCATGTTATATATAACCGCTTAGTCACATATATAAACGAGAATCGCATTATGAGAGTCTACGTAACGTAGAGCTCGAAATTCAATTTGATTTCAAATCGATTGATATGCGAATCATGTTTGTTAAATGACAGAAGCGCCTTTAACCTACAAAGGTTTAAGGACAAGTGACTTGATTAGGACTTATACATATCGATGTATAAAGACCAATAAGTACTTGTGCAATGAAAGGTTGTTGATACTTTACTACTTAACCAACGATCATTGTAGATATTAACATATCTATTTGATAAGGTATAAGTATGAACCTTTTGACTAGTTCAAAGGAGTTCAAGTGTGAAGTTAAAAAGACCGTTCAAGGAAAAAGAAAAGTCTTACAATTAATCGTGGCAAATAAGTAGTTAAGTCATATGATTTGAAGTATTATCTAAAGAGTATGAAAATAGTTTCATAACTCACTCCATGAGGAACATTATGGAATAATGTGTCCAAGAATGGAGGTATCGAACAATATTTTGTATAGTTCGATCGATAATAAATCAAATTGACTTATTCGACTCGTATTAGGGAATTATGTTTGAGGACAATATTGTTTACACTGAATGGTGTTCCATCGAAGTCTATTGAGGAAGATTTCTTACGAGATTTTGATCTCTAAGTATAATACTTCTCGAGATTTGGTGTTGAGAAGCTTATTTCAAGTATTGTGGACTTGTAAGCTTAAACCAAATAAGACACTATATATTTGTAGGATGCTTTATATTAAAAGGCACTACTTCCATGATTATGATAAGAACAAAGTAGTTGTTGCTAATCATAATGTAGTCTTGATGAATTGAAATTCTCAAGAAGAAGTAGTGGGAGTAAAGTGAGCATTAAAGGAGTTTATGCGTCACTACAAGAAGTACTCTTATGGGAAACTTGTCACTCCATACATGGTGCTTAGTGGGAGTTGAGCGGAACTTCATTCACAAGTTGTTTTGAAAAGAAGTTTAATAGTACGCTCCTTCCAATGAGGACTCAACCATATCACGAGTTGATGATGATTCGAGAAACTCATGGAATATATGAGGAGTCAAGAACTCGTTCAACAATTCATTGTGGAAGTAGTTCATGAACCTCAAGTACCAGTCCTACAAAAGATCAACGAGAGTTGATTGCCTAAGCCGTTTGGTGCATTGGCTTCACGACATTCTCAAACTTAGCATATGAGAATCCGTTGATAAACAAGAAAAACGATGGAACGATCCGATTCCACATATATGGTTTGAATTCATATGATCTTTAAATAAAATCCATGTATAACAACAAGGTATAGACCTTGGTTGACGTTCATGAAGGAGCAATCCATCAAGAACGTTTTAGATCTTCAAAAGGAAAGATCGACATGGATAACAAATCGACTATGTACAAAGCGCGGCTTCTCGCTTGTAGCTATGTCTAAGTCGATGACTAGTTGACTACGTACAAAGCACAACCTCTTGCTTGTGGATATGTAAAAGTCAATAAAGATCATTCTAGCAATAGTTGTATTTCATATATATTGATATATGGAAAAACACATAAAACCGCCTTCTTCGTATGAATGAAGGATGATGTTGTGCATTTGACACAAATCGAGGTTTTATGTATTGCTAAAAACATACGCATGCTTCAAGGATCCATAAATGGATTAAAGCAAGTGTTGTGGAGATTGGAATAAAAGTTTTGACAAGGAAGTCAAGGAGTTGAACTTCGTCAAAAGTATCTTGTATAGACAAGATATTCAGTGGGAGCATAATTGTATTACTTGTATTGTTCAAGATAACAATTCATTAATTGGGAATAACATTAAGAGAATGAATATTGTCAAGATCTCTTTGGAGAATACTTTCTCAAATGAGAACTTGGGCGAAATCACCTAATCCTAGGAAACAAAATCTATAAAGATAGATTATGATGGAAGTTAGGTTTGAGCAAATAGGCATGTATTTACGAAGTGTTCTAGAAACACGAAAGTTACACTCCAAGAAAGGATGTCTAACTGTACGTCACATGGCATGACTTGAGTGTTTTAACTCGGTCTATTGCAACTCAATTCGAGAAAGTGCATGAAATAGTTCAAGCATTCTTTCATTATGAGTTTTATTGTGTACGTCATATTTATGCATATGCCCCAATGTGTAGTATCCAAAAGATATGACAAACAGTTGTCGAATGGATACAAGAGAGACACATTAGGACGATAGTCAAGGATATCCTCGAGTACCTTATGAGAAAGAGTGATATAATGTTTCATCTCTTAAAAGGAGCTCGTGTAAGTTAATTACACTAATGCTAGTTTTTCGAAAGATTGATATAATCACAGTTGAACTACGTATTTTGCTAAAAGGTGGTGTTGTAAATTTAGAAGGTGTTCTAAATGGAATATTACAACCGTTTCCGTCACCAAAGCAAAATACATAGCAACTTGTGAAGCAATAAAAGAAGTTTATTTCGGATCGATTTCTTAGTTGAGTTATTATGGTTCTAAGCATCTCGAACCATAACTTACTCCTAAGAGCCCAATGTTACATTGGAGATTCAAATATGATCTATAACGATATCACTTGATATCATATGATGGTGATCAAGAATATATATAGGAGTATATATATATATATAGTCAAACAATTTTTGGATAGGTTCGCGAACACAGCGAACACTCTAGCACGACCTCTACCTTGAGCAGTATACGAGATGCAGTTATGCATCCATACGTGGTGGACGTATGAGTAACTAGCTATAAGCGTATTATTTATTTTGAGGTCCGAGACATGTATATATGTAGATATATGACATTGTTCTCAATTCTTCGTTGGCTAGAAGTCACTACTGATTGACTCTAGGCCAAGTGGGAGATTGTTAGAGTTATGTCCTAGAAGTCAATAATTTAATGACTTAATTATTAGTTTATGTTTTGGATGAGATTTTATCATCTGTTCCTAGGTTTATTATTGACAGATCATTCAGGTTGAGGATCTGAATTGTAGATCTCTGTTGATCATTCTTTAGAATGACAATAATAAATCTAAACGGTCCATAATCTTGATAATTAACAAGGAACATTAATTATCTTATAAGATTAGTATGCAAGTTAAGTGATGATTAAGTTCTACTAATCATAGGTAAAGAGTTACCAACTTAATTGCATATGTGTATGTTATGGAACATAGCACAGGACTTGACCCATCGAAATAAACATATGGATTGTGTTATGTGTCATTGTTTATTTCGTTGTGATTTTGGTTCTAAGTTTGAGATGTTTATCTTTTCCACATGAGGATAGGTTCAATAAATACTGTCTACCGCTGATTCCCGATAAGGGCTGCTATACGGACTTTATTTATGTTCTCTTGAATTGTGCGGGGAAAAGCTAATCATCAAGAAAACCGTATGTCCCTCATTAATTCACTTAGTGAGTGACGATATCTGTTTGGGCCCCTTGATGGAGATAGATTGTTTGCATGCAACTTTATACAATTATCTCTAGATCAAGAAACGTATAATCTGCAAGAATGACACATTCCTATCTTGGATTATACGATGATATCGTGCGACATAAGAATCAAAATAGAGAAACATATTTATTCTCTTATGCAGGATTGAAATATTGTAGCAGTACACTATTTATGCGAATTGGGAGTCATAACGTGTTGCTAGATACCGCTTATGATTATTGGAATTAAATAACGATTTAATTCCATGGCCAACATAGCATAAATCCTCAAAGGGTCACACAAATAGGACATTAATCACACAGTGCATTATTTATTTATTCACAGCAGTAGGTTCTGTGGAAATATGATAAGATTGATTAATTAATTATATACCGTTGCGAACCGTTATAATTAATTAAGTCAATGGATCATATAGAAATAAATTAATGCATTAACTAATCCTAAAATAATTATTAATGAGTTAATAATTAATTTAGTTCAACACTTATCAATATAAATGGTTATATTGATTAATTGGGCCGTTATTTAAATAGCAAATAGATAGCCCAATTAAAGAGCAAATAAATGAGGCTTTAATTAATAGAATTAGAGACTAAATTGAGTGGATTAAGTGGCCCAAATAGGCCCAAAACGTGGCTGCCCAATATGGTGGTAGGTGGGATGGCATAGTTGTAATTATGCAAGAGGTCAATTAGGTTTTGTGCTCTATATAAGGACCACTTATGAGAGCCTCCACCTAGCTTTCTCTCTCCTCTCATTCCCTCCCATGAGGCCGCCACCTTCCTCCTCTCTCCCTCTTATTTGCTCATGTGTTGAGCTATTTTCTCTCCACTAAATCAAGGTTGTTGATTGATGCAAGAGAGAAAACCATAGGGATTAGGCTTGTTCTTTGGGTATGCTAGCACGTACCTTGTAGAACGTGATTAATCCTCCTTGGTGGACTCGAGGGCGGTTACGAGACGTGGTGGAGACGGTGGAGAAGGCACGCCATCGATTCCCATGCCTTGGTCGAGCCCCGCGAATACGATTTCGCGGGAGGTATCGATTTCCCCTTTTTCTCGTGTGTTTGAATAGCTTGTGTACTAGATCTTGTGTGTGCTATGTTTGCTTGGTTAATTAATTGGTAATTAGCATAAAAATGAAAATTAGCACACTTCCTAACAAGTCATGGGTTCGAAACCCGGCTAGGAGTCCTTTGTGACATTTAATTTCCCTAATGTGCACTCGGTATAAGAGAATGGCTAACGCGCCATCGATGGCACGTGCCATCAATTTTCTACCGACTCGTTTTTCGAAATTCAAAAGTCAAATGGTCGATCCAAACCGTTCAAGTTGATCAAAATATTGAAATACCCTTGAAGACTAAATTTTACATTTTTTCAGATTTTTTTGCTATTTATTATGATATTTTCAAATTGGAGGGCATGAAAAACTCTAATCATAATGTTTTTAAAAATATCATAATAAATAGAAAAAATATCGAAAAAAATATAAAATTTGGTCTCCAAAGATATTTCAATATGGAGAACAACTAGAAAGGTTCGAATTGACCATTTGAATTTTGAATCTCGAAAAACGACTTGATGGCATGGGACCATCTGTGCTATCGATGGCACATTAGCCATTCTCCTCAGTATAAATATATAAGTCCGATTAAACTTGTTCAAAAGAATTTCTGACTGAAATTGAAAGTCTGCCGAATAATAGAGGGCAGATTTTTTTTTTATTTGACTTTTCTTATTTTTAAATTTTATAAAATTTTAAGTCTCAAATTAATATTAGTTTCTTTCTTTCCAACCAAACTTTTTTTACAAATAATTTTGAACACTCCTGTTGACAGCTTCTGCCCCATTTCAAAAAATAATAATAATAATTAATTCTGAACACTCAACATGTGTCGGTATTACAGTTACGGCGGGGCAAAGTGAATTAAATCTACGGTGATCATTTAAAATTTTGTTGGATTGTGACTTGTGGCTATGAAGAAATACCTACATGTATTGTCTGACGTAGTTTCTCTTTTAATTGTAGACTGGTCTGCAATACACATTTTTCTGTTAGTTGTATTTATAAAATTTCAACACAGTAATATAAACAATGATATTTAGCAGCGTTTGACGAAACTTAATCAATGTGCTTAAAGAAGTCTCAAAATTGAGCTTGTTGCTAATTGAGATAGTTTTGAAGGAATGCTACAAATAGAACTCATTCGGCATTTGTTATTTGTGTTGAACAGAATACGTACAGAAAGTAAATCCATGCATTTCTCAATCCATAAAAGCAATGATGTATTGACATAAATAAAAAAGTTAGAAATTGCCAAATTGCCACTACAGTTAAACCGTATTTTCTGCTCGAGAAAAACCTACAGCGAGCAAGTTACTGCTTTTCATTTTACATCAGCATCTAAATATAATTAAGCATACAAAAAGTTTTACAATGCCTACAAACAAAATATATATAAAAAAACTGCTTCTAAGAATAAAAAAACATATAACCTTACTATGTACAACTTTTCTCTCTTTATTTGCTACCAAAATCCCTCTAGTCGCTAATGAAAAGTTGCAGAACATAAACTAAGAAAATTCTACACATCTAAGAAAAACTGGTGTAAAGGTTAAAACACTTTGGTTGTGTTGGTGGTTAGTTCTTATTTTCTGTTTAAATTAGAGGAGAGCAGGACCATACTAATATATAGCTCTGCTTTTATGGAGCATGGCGAGTTGCACACAGTTCATAATAACCTGCACAAACAATAAAAAATGGTATTCAAGAAAACAAAATTAATTTTGAAAGATAAGAAACACGACAAAAACAGGTATGGGTACAGGATGTGGGGTAATTTATACCTCAACCAGGCACAAGACTTTTTAGGATGGACTGGCTTTTACCCAAAACTGGCCTAACAAAAAAAACCAGGAACGAAATGCACTGAATTAATTAAAATGGAAATTGCATGACTGAATCTTTAGTTTATCTAGAAATCATTATGACCAATTTAGGAGAGTGCAGTCGCCTGACTTGAACCTCAAAAAAGGGAAAAAAAAAATTAAGTAATAGTGTACCCATACAAATTCTATTAAAATTGTATTTCCAGTTTTGGTCAGACTATGGTAACATTAACTGGCATAAATGTTTCGATTTAAACCCAATATATACAATATTAACACTCAGAATAGATGAAATAACTGATGGTATGGTTAAACTAGTCTAACTTACAATCAGACAAAATAATTTTTAAACCATATCATACCATCAGTATTTACTATCTACTATAGTGTTTTTTAGAATGGAAAATTTACACTACAAACTCCGAATTCACAGGCAAGACGCCAGAAACAGATAGAAGTTAAAATCTGAGGAGAATTACCTAATGGTAAGCACCTTCAACAGAAACATTGTCACAATAGAGTGGTATCAAAAAACCCTAGCTGCCTATCCTCCACAAAAGGCTCCGCCAACACGCCATTCGAGGACCCAGCTTGAGAGGTAAACGGGTCCGTTTGACCCGGATGACACACATATGGGTTCTCCTGACCTGGCTGGCACACAAATGGATAATTCTGACCTGACTGCCCAGCAAATGGGTTCTCCTGACCTGGCTGGCCAGCAAACGGGTTCTCCTGACCTGGTTGCCCAGCAAACGGGTTCTCCTGGCCAGCAAATGGGTTCTCCTGCCCTGGTTGCCCAGCAAATGGGTTCCTCTGACCTGGTTGCCCAGCAAATGGGTTCCCCTGACCTGGTTGCCCAGCAAACAGGTTACCCTGACCTGGTTGCCCAGCAAACAGATTCCCCTGACCTGGTTGGCTACCAAACGGGTTCTCCTGACCTGGTTGGGCAACAAACGGGTTCTCCTGACCTGGTTGGGCAACAAACAGGTTCTCCTGACCTGGACGACCAGCAAACGGGTTCTCCTGACCTGGTTGAGCAGCAAACGGGTTCGCCTGACCTGGTTGACAAACAAAAGGATTATCTCCGTACAACAAATTCAAGTCTCCAAATGGTCTCGTGACCTCACTAACATTAGCATCAACATAACTCCCTTCAACTTCCAACATACCATTGTTAACATTGCTAGTTTCACCATTCTTAACTGCCTCTATTTGTGTACTCTCTGGTGCTTCCTTCTTTGGCTTTTTCCATTTCTTAGTAGAAGAGGCACCTTCATCCTCAAAATCCTCTTCTTCTCTCTCTCGATGCAAATAAACCCACAATTTTCTCTCTGAGTCAAACTTAACACATGGGTCCTGTTCATAGTGCAACCTATCAAGTGCCCCACTAACAACCTCACTTACCTTCTCATCTGCCACATCATCAACGATAAATTGTGAGTCCCGTATTAGGGTACAGACGTCAGCTCTTGTACCAATGCTCCCAGGCAATCTCGCAGCAGCATCTCTGACAAGACCCAGGATTGTGACGTGTGGGGGTCTATCTGGCTTCAGCATGAAGTGGTCTCTGGCCTTTGTGCTTGGTTTCTTCCCACCTCCCCTTCCAAGTGGAGCCACGGTTGATTTTCTGCCATCAGTGGCTGTGTACATGAATGCACGGTCAGGAATAGAGTACCTTATTGCCTCTTCCATTCGATAGTATGATCTCACTTCATCAGAGCAAGGGCAGATAGTATTCTGGCTTTTGAGAGATTTTATTTCTTTAAACCTGTCCTTTTCTTGTAAATTTGCATGGATGGGCACAGGAGGATGTGGGAGGCTACTAATTCTTTTAAGAATCTCTTCACCTTTTTTGAGCCAGTCCGCAAAGGAGTCAACCAACTTAACCAGAGACTTCTGTGGAACGCCCCACATATCAGGGAAAGTTTCCTCATCAGCCGTCATGTCATCAGTGGGCCTGATAACTGGGCCCACCCATGACCAGCTTTTGTTTGAGCTTATGCAAGAGACCAGAGGCTTCCAAGCCTTTGCCCCCAAAGGTGCATGTTTTGATGAGAAAATTCTAAGTGCCCCTCTAATTAATTCATTGAGCGGCTCAGGTGCTTTGAGTATAGATGTGTCTAGAGGGTCCAATCTGACCCGCTCTGCAATTTCCAGCAATGTTAGAGATGGAAAGCTTGGAACCTGCATACCAGCCAGTTCTTCACTTTGAACTGTTTCTGTTTCAATATTATCCTGTACTGGCAAAGCATTATCCTTCACACCAACTTTCATCATTGCCTTGCGGATAGCTGAGAGGAGATGAACAATGGAGAATGAAAAACCAGTATGCACTGTAGGTGTTATAGGTATGTATGCTTTCTTTGGAGGTTTAACAGGTTCCGTCACTGGTGCAACCTCTTCTTGTTTCACTGGTTCAATTGGTGCAGCTGCTCCAGCATCTGTAGTGGGTTCCATTTTCTTCCTTCCTCTTTTCTTGGAGGCGGTTACATTGTCAGATTGTGGGGTTGTGTTCGATTCTACTGTACCCGAATCAAGTTTCTCATGCTTCCTCTTTTTCATGCTCTTTTCACCATTGGGACTTGGGGTTTTCTTTTTTTGCTTCTTTGTGGGTGTTTCCATATCTTGCAAAACTGGAACATCAACCAATTGAGCATCGACCAATTTCTCCCCATTTACTTCAATTTTGGGGACAATGTTTGCACTGTTGAGAACCAACTCCGTATTCTCTTTCTCAGATATGCTGGGATCAACCACTGATTTTCTCTTCTTTCCAACCTTTCGGCCTTTTGTGTGGCCTATGTCATCCTCTATTGGACCAGCCTTCACTTCTTTAGAGAGAGTTTTTTTCTTACTATTTAACTTTTTCTTGGGCTTATCTTTATCAAATACTGGTTCAACAACAGCTCCCTTTGGGGATAAATCAGACTCGGCATCTTCATATCTCTCGGGTGAACCATTCACTTCAGCCATCAAACTCTTATTATTATCTTCATCATTCCAAGATTTCTTATCAGCACCTTTTCTTTTCAATCTCCTCGCACCCAAATCCAAATTATTTTTAGCCTTATTATTCAATTTAACTTTTGCCAATTTAGGCCCATCCTTGATCTTGCCTCGAAACTTCTGGGGTACAGCACATACTTCGCGATCATCCCTTTCCTTATCGCACCTCAACTGCCGGTGCCTCATTGCAAACTTCTCATTTCGTGCAAAGCCAACTTTCTGATTTCTCTTCTTAGGAAACCCATTTGCTGTTCTAGCATTAAAACTATCGGTATTATCTCTAAAACTACCATTTAAATAATCCCTTCCCATGTTATCATCTGAATCACTATTCTGCAATTCTGATTCTGATTGGGATTGTGATTCTGATTGTGATTCTTCGGGTTCTGACTCCAAATCAATATTTTGATCACTCTCATTGCCCAGAGGCTCTTGACTTCTGATTATATGAAGTAGCCTCATCTTCTCTTCTAACCCATAACCCTCACAATTCTGCCACGCTTCCTTAATTCCCGAAATTCGGCCAACCATTGAGTTATGATACCTACATAAATTATAATAGTATCCTCTTTTCTGTGCAAAGTCCATCCCCTTGCGGGAAAGCACGGCTCGAGGGTCACACTCGCCACCCCTCAATCGTTCAAAGAAATCCCTCATTGGGCTTTCAAAATTAAAATTCTTACCTCCAAACAGCTCAGCAAGAGTTTGCGTGAAGGTCTCTTGATCCATGTCAGGCAAATACTTGGCTAGCTCCAATCGATCAGAATCACTAAGAACATTATTCCATGTATCGATGGAGAGAATTTCACCTAGATTTTGTAGTTCGTAGAGTTCAACTGGTAGAGCTATGGTTTGGTTCCCGATTTGGCACAACTCTGAGCCCGGTTCGAGGAAACTAGTGATGTCAGGTTCGTCGGATTCCATGCCTGAATCGATGTCCGACGAATCCGACGAGGATAGAATCAGTGGGGGGCCCACATCGTCGGACTCGGACCCGTGAGAAGCGTCGCCGTTCTCTACTGGCGCCGCGCCGTTGCTTTGCAAAATCGCCATTTCCAGAAGTTGAAGCTAGAAGAAGTAGGCAATTAAACGCGATGCCGAAGAAACCCTAGATGGGATAGAGGAAACTGGATAATTTCCTTTTAATTTCTCTTTTTTTTTAGAAGTTCAGAAAGAGAGAGAGAGAGAGAGAGAGAGAGAGAGAGAGAAGGAGAGCGGTGCGAAGAGAGCAAGAAGGAAACGGGTTTAGATGGAAGGATGTTCGGATCGGGCAACGGAACCGATAAGATAAGGGATGGCGATTAGCCGATTAAAGACGGAGGTATTATTTGAAGAAATTAGGGTCGTTGGATTTTAGTATGATGGTTATGCGCCGTTGGATTGTCCCATGTTTGGATGCTGAAAGAACTCTCTCCAACGATCTTCGTGAAGACATATATAAACAACAAAAGGAAAAATAAAATAAGATTGTAGGGTCCAGTCCAGCACAATACTATGAGGGCCCAATTTATACCTATCTTAGACTAATAACCCCTTTTCGGCCCAAAATCTTTGTCAGGCCCACTGTCTAACTGAGGTTTGAAAGGTGCTTAAGGATTAATTTTCTCTGACCACTTCTGATCTCGGCCGAATCTCAACTGTCTGATTAAGGGTAACTGGTAACTTAGATAACAAGGACCTAAATACTAGAACATGCACTATATAGATTTATTGATTTTTTCTAATCTTTTTATTATAGGATATAACACCAATAAAATAATTACAAGATGTAATTTTATCAAATTTTCTATGAAAAAAAAGTAGATTTATTTTCTATACACGCCTAATAAGTCGTGTTTAGCAACTTTCAAGCCGACTGCTATATATGATATTGAAATTATGCACGATATCCACCGAGTCCAGCACTTTTTACTTGTTAATAAAATTATTAAAGAATTCCAAATACATCTAAAACCATTAGTTTTGACTTTGGAGTTTGGAGTGTTGAAAATTTGAAATTCACGGCTGATGGGATTACTGTTCAATCTCTGCACACACTACAAATTTTAACAGTATGCACCTCATAATCACCATTTTTGTATTATTTGCATCTTGGTCTGATTAAAAAAAGAAAGATTGAAAAATATATAGTGCTACAGCGTAGATGGTAGATTCCTAGTCCCTTGTTTCTATGAAAATTTTACAAAATAAAGGCATGTTTGACTGGAATCACATCCTCTGCCAACCATAAATGGTTGGTAGAGGGCCAACGTTTGATCTAAACCGTTAGATCTAATCTCAATGGTTAAGGGAGCCCCGTGCATGTAACCTAGATTGATAGGCCCGAAAAATTTTAACCGTCGAGATTAGATCTTACGGCTCGGATCAAACGTTGGCCCTCTACCAACCTCAAAAAGTTAGTAGAGGATACGCTTTGACTCCGAGAGAGAGCATATATATGTCTATGTCTGGCAGTCTGGGAAATAGGAGGATATCTACAACATATCGCATACATTAATTGAAGCATTTATTTTATTTCCCCGACTCATGTCATACTGTCACGTGGTCCATCGGTAATGAAATGAACAGTAACTGTGCAGAGATAGGCAGCAGCGTAGATTACCTCGCTACGTGGGTAACATGTTTGCGCTCAATTCACATATTGCCTATCGCCTTCAAAATTCCCCCAAAATAATAATAATAATAAAATAAATAAAATGGTAAATTTTTGCACCTGAGTTTAAATAATTGTGTGTTATTTATTGGACAATACCCATAAAAAAAATAAATAGGGGGATTCATGAATGGAGTTTCATAAAGAAATTAAGACAAAAAGAAAAGAAGGAATCAGGCATGAGGACCTGAAGCCCTTATGGCTCCTGAAATGTGATTGGATTTTAGCTGAGACTGGGAGAGAGAGTTGGCGTGAGACAGAGGAGAACGCATGATATAAGAAATGATGAGTTCAGAGAGGTCATGTCATCCCATCATATAGATGCTCCTCCTATTTGTTGTTATCCCGCCCCACATTTTTTTTTCCTTTATTTTTCAGTTTGAGTTTTGAGAGATGATTTTTACCCGCTGGGTAAATTTTGTGACCGCTCGGAAGTAACTAGCACTTATGAATCATGGATCCGTTTGGATAAGGTGTGTGAAGAAAGAAAAAGTGAGAAAGTATTGGGAAGTGTGTAACTTTATAAAAAATTTGGATTGTTTATAATAAATTTATTTTCTTATTCTCTTCTTCCCAAATAAAATTCAAACGGAGCCTATGATAATAAGGATTGATTATTTTAGCTAGTGATAATGATAAATTTGTCAGGTGTGCATTGTTTAGTAAAAATAAAATAATAATAATGAGTTTAAGAGAATCAGTTTTTGATCTAGTGACAAAAAAATAATGCAACTTCATAGATATTTAATTTAAAAATAAATTGGACGATTGACCTCCAATTTATCTTAAAAAAAATAATACTGAGCTTAATTTGATTGTTTTTAGGAAGTGATAAATTGATAATTCTGCGTACTGCGAATTCAGTTCAGAAATGTAAAATAATTGCATACGAATTGGTGTTGTTTGGCAGTTTGGGTAACTTCTGTATAAGGTATGAAATTAAGATAATGTAGTTGCTGCCTTGCTGGTGCCAACAAGTTACGCGATGGCATACTATTGGCGGATCAGCACGACACGAAAATATTTATACTAACCGAAGTTTAGCATGTATTTTTTTTTTATTTTGCATAAGGAAACATGAACATGCAGCATGATTTTTTACATAATTAAGTACCACCTATTGGGTCAGGAATTTGCCCGCTCTTATATATTTTTATACTTCAAAAAGTAATTTTATTTTACAAAACCTTACTATTTGAACGATAAAATATTTACATCTTATTAATATTTACCTCTATCCAAACACACCCAATATATATGTAGATGCTTTTGTAGTAGACTATTTACGAATCGTACATATAATTGGCTCGTGCGGAGAAAAGTATGTACACATTGCAAGATGGAATATTTTTTATGGCGCTACACCAATAGTAGGGACATAATACACGTTACCGGCCTTTAATATTTACTTTTTACTTTTAATACTCTAAACCTGGAAGGGATCTACATAGGAATTTCTAGACACGTGCACGGATTTATATTTTGAAAGCTGATGACGTAGGTCTATATCTCTTTAAATAAACCTAATTAATATTATTTGTTGGCCCTTAAATAAAAATATTATTTGTTAATTTCAAGTTTGCCTAGTCTTATATTTAAAATGGAACATATCTAGTACAATAACTTCTTATAAATTGATGCCAATGATTTTTGGACTCCCTCATTTTACTTATTTTTGAAAAGTTATTCTTACAACAGACATATGCAGACTTCGTTTAGTGTTGAATTCTGAAACATATACACACTCACCTACATAATAGATCAACGTTAAGTCACCTACAATGTCAATTTTATTTTTACAAACATAAATAGTGTATGGATTCATTTAACAGAAATTTCTATAAATTAAAATTTATATAGTTCATGTTTAAATTCATATAAGCAGAACTATTTAAAAAAAAATGACACAAGTTTTGTACAGGAAATTAAAAGTAAAAGATTAATTCATCATAGCCGCAAATTTTTTTGTAATAGAATTATAATATTAACTCTTTTGAAGAGAGAAAATGCAGATTTTTTACCAAAAGAGAAACGTGATTGCACAAGCACAATCACCGTCTGTATCTATTTGCACGGTAAACTTTATTTTATGTGCATGTTTGTATACTGATATTGATCGTATTTGACATAAACACTACAAGAAAGAAATATGACATTTACATAGACTTCATAGTTAGACTTTTTTTTTATTTATGTTGGTTATTGTTCTATTGCTAGATTTATACTTGATGTATTAAATCTAACAATTTTTTTTAGCAAGACTCAATTTTATATTAATAGCTCTTTAAAAATCTAGCAATTTATTTTTGATAGACTTTTTTGAATCTAGTAATATCTAATGTAGCAAAAAAAATTGCTAGATCTTTTCAAATTGCTACACTAGATATTACAAGATTAGAAAAGTCTATAAAAAATAAGTTGCTAGATTTTTAAAAAGATATTATTAGAAAATTGAGTCTTGCTAAAAAAATTCTAGATTTAATACATCAATTAATTCTAGCAATAAAAAAATAAATCTAGCAATAGATCAATGTCCAACATAAATAAAAAATTCTAGCAATAAAATCTATGTAAAGACAGTCTTTCTTATAGTGAAAACTCTCTATTTAATTAGTCTATTCGAGTATTGTTATTTGAATTTAAGAATATTATGATCTTACTAAGAAATTGAGTGTCATAACTTCGTTTTTCTTTTTCTAATTAAAAGGAATTTGATACAATGTTTATTTCCGCATTTTTTAAAAATTATTATTTCTGTAATTCTATTAAAAATATTTTTTGTCGTATCCTAGAAAACAAAAAAATGAGCAAGATGACAACACTCCCTTTTTTCTATTTCTGCGGGAACAAGATTCCATTATTCTGGATTATGTTTCCAAAATTCCAATTCTTTTTTACCTTTGCCTTTTTCAGATTGGTATTGTCTAGTTATTACTTATTAGTAGGCCGTAGGGGTGATGATAGACACCTACTTGTCTAGGGAACCAATAAAAAGACTGGAATCAATGTACTCAGAGTCTCAGATCAGAATATAACTCATGACATGAAGCGCTGCAGCTTTTCGTATAACACAGACAAAGACATCGCAGAGAAGTCAAATCCACTTAAAAGCGCATATTTATTCGGTCGATCAAAGGGGCCGTTTGGATCGCTTAGGAAGTTGGGAAATTTGGAAAAGTTGTAATTTTTAGGAATAAATTTATTAGGAAGTGTGTAATTTTGTGAAGAGTTTGGATTGTTTATAATAAATTTATGGTAGAAAGATGAAATTCCCCAAAATCCTATGGGGATCCAAACGGCCCCAAAATGAACTCAAATTTGCAAAGAACGCATAATTGAGTTTTTTTTTTTTTTTTTTTTTTTTTGCCTACCCGACCTTTCATAAATAATGCAGCAATATTCATACTCTTCTTTGTTTTACAAGTCTCGGTAATTGTGTTCGGGGATATTATCTGAAAAACTATGCTTAAATTTTTCGTATTTCTTATATTTTACGATCTGAAATGTTGAGAGGATTCAAACTTCTTGCTTTTGGGCAGAAAATGCACTGAATTTCAGGTCTAAAGACTCTAAACGCATCAACATGCCGAATTTTTTTTATTATAATAAATATTAAAAATAAATAAAATATTTTAATAAATCGAGAAATGTTTTAATAATAGTAATGAAGTTGGGTCACCATGCGTACAGGAATTCGCCATTGACATTGCCGATTTCAATGTAGTATGGAGTCGTCGTTGCCAATGGCGATTCCTGTGCATTTTTTTGTGGCAATTTTCCACCATTTTATTGCTATAAATAGAGTCGAGTCATTTTCAAAACCAACACAACGACTAAACCGCACTACACTTGAGTACACTAGCACAATCTCGCCTAGAAATAATATTTTCGATCGAGATTCTAGTCAATAAATTCGCTCAATTTAATCCCACAACTCTTTAGACTATCTTGTAGAGCAAATACTACTTATCGCCTGCGTTTGGATCGTGGGAAGCAAGAAGAAGAAGAAGGAAGAAGAAGAAAAAAAATTATAAACAATCTAAATTCTTCACAAAGTTACACACTTTCCAATACTTCTTTTCATTTCTTCCCTTCTTCCCTTCTTCTCACACCTATCCAAACGCACCCATCAAGTCATAAAAAATGAGATATATCGGAGGTTAGGTACGAATGAGAGGTAGTTTACATAAGAATGACATGTCGTTATTATGGTGTAGTTAACGACATGCATCAAGGGATGCACCTACCTCTTAATTCTAAAGACAATTGACATTTGTTTTACCAGAAGATTATCGTGGAGAGAAGAATATGGAGTGTTGTGATAACATAGTAGACCCCAAACATGATGCAAATAACACCAAAATTTAACCTTGATCATAGTTTGTTTCCTGTCCAACAAAAGAAAGATAGCGATTTTGTAGGCGATATATTTCCAAACACATCTTACGGTCAACTACTTTATTTTCCTTGACAACCTATCACTTCATATAATTGTTCTTTTGTCCCTCAACAATATAGCACCTCGTACCCCAGCTATCCTCAATTCCCCCTCAATGAGGTTTTTTAGGGGAATTATACTTGTCATCCCAGACCACCTCAAAATATGTCGGTTTATGAACAAATTTATGATCAAGGGGTGCGTTTGGATAGGTGTGGGAAGAAGGGAAGAAGGGAAAAAGTGGAAAGAAATATTGGGAAGTGTGTAATTTTATAAAGAGTTTGGAGTGTTTATAATTTTTTATCTTCTTCTTCCTTCTTCTTCTTCTTTCTTCCAACGATCCAAACGCATCCAAGATGATCCTTTTTTTAGTTCCAATTGCGAATTTTTTAGTGATTTTTTATCGCTTTTGAGAGCATAAACAATAGTATGGCTTCAGGCGTTGCAGTCGAAGGCTATGACCAGCGTAGTTATAGTAGTATGTAAGATGATAATGTACGTAAGAGGTAATTTGAACCTTGCATTTAGTACAAATGAATGGAGATCTGAGAAGTCTCAAGGGGTATGGCGGTACTGATGTGTTTGGTCAGACCCTGGCTACGCCTCCGCAAATATCACCAACAGGGGAAACTCAAGGTTTTGACGAGTTTGACAAAGAAGTTGTCATGCTAGAGGGCAAGGAACGACTGGATTTAGGACCCATTGTCCTTGACTGTGAGGCCGGAGCAGAGTATACTGAGCCCGAGAAACTCTCTAAGAATGTGTTTGGATGAGCCGTGAATAGGGAATAGAAATAAAGAATTTCGATTTGCGTGTTTATCCATATTCCTTATTCTTATATTATGGTTTTGTTAATATAGGAATAAGGGCACAAATTCCTTATTCTTGTGTTATTTGGGTTGCACAAGAATAAGAATAAGCATGCAAATCGAAATTTCTTATTATTATTTCCTATTCCCGGCTCATCCAAACACACCCTAAGGGCCTTCCGAACCCGGATTTATATCCTCTGTTGTCATTATAGGGCAGTCGTTCATTGTTTTATTAATATTTTAAAATTATAAAATTAAAATGTTGAATCCAAACTATTGATCTTGTTCAATTTAACAAACGATGCGCTTTCATATAAATTTGGGAGCTGATTTGATTGATACTGATGAAGGCTTAGAACTTAGGAATCAAATAAATTTATAAACCTAGAGCTAACATCACTAGTCGTTTTAGTTAAGCTTTAGGGTCGAACCCAAGGAACAGATTAATGAGTACCGGACTTTACTTCCTCACGAAAGCTAGACAATTAAATTTTTATGGAGTTTTTGGTTGATTAAATCTAAAGGTGCAAGTAAATAAATATTTTTTGGTGTTTTAACAATATCAAAGACCTCTTAGGGTTCAGGTTTCATCTCGGTTTGGACTCTAGAACACAGAACTTATCACTTTCGTGCATCAAACGGTATTTTTCAAGCATATACCGCTCTGTTCGGTCCGAACAAGAATCTGTTCGGTCCGAACATATGGTATAAGTGAATGGTGTTGACTCTTTATGAAAGTTTATGCTTTGTGCTAGGGTTTGTTGGTCAAACCTAGATACTCTAATCCTCAGCTTTCGCTTGTTGGACTAGATAACTGGTTCAATCACAACCTAACCTAATTAACTCAATTGGTTCACAACTTTTGGTATAGAATTCAATCAACTTAAACTTGTTTGTTGGAGTTCATAAGGATATCTAGAGGTCTTTTGGACTTGTCTAAAAGTTACACTTTTGGTGTCAACTAATCTCCTCTTTCGGATCTACGATTTATCCCAAATACTTATCTAAATTATCTTGATTAACCTAACTTTAGAACTTAACTAAATGCGGCCGTACATCTAGAAGTTAATTAGACTTAACCAAGTAATTAAAACAAGCAATTAACATAATTCTCAACAAAACAAATCAACAAAACATATCATATCATATTAAGTCAAATCACAGCACATCGAAACCTAAGTTACTTTCCTACTCCTAAGACAACATAAATCTAGCCTAACATGAAAGCAAAATAAGATACAAGCTCCATCAAATCAAATATCAAGAGAATGGAAGAAATAAACCAAATATCGCTTCTAACTCAAGATACCGAACGTCCAGAGCCGTGGTTGGGTTGATTCTGCCGTCGTCGCGCCTAGAATTGCTCCAAAGATGATGTCATGGTCGTGCTATGATGCAAGAGGTGGAATCTCGCCTTTCGGCGTGAGAACGGGGGTGGAAAGTTTGCCAAAACGTGGTAGGAGGTGGAATTTCGTGTATGGTGGCTTGGATTCTCTTCTTTCTGGCCTAGGAGCGCATTTATAATAGTTCCAGGCATAAGGAAAGTGTGTAGGCACGTCATGGCAAGAAATTTTACCAAAATATCAAGTTTCCTTGCATAAAAACCTTCCATATAGGTCTCTGGTCGGTCCGAACAGGGTTCTGTTCGGACCGACTAGTGAGTCCAGCATTGAGATAGTATTTCGGCCATAATTTCTTCATCCGGACTCCGATTGAGGCGATTCAAAAATCGTTGGAAAGCTTAGGATGAGCTCTTCAATTCTATTGATTTCATTTAGCCAATTACTTCTCTCAAATCTCCTATTTTATGCAATTATTGTGCCTTTGGTCCGAACAAAGCCCCATTCGGTCCGAGCATGAGTCATTCGATCCGAATGGTGGCTTGGACATCACCTTCAAGTGCTAGGAATGAGTCATCTAAATTATGTCAAGTGCCAAATCCATCTAAAGATTGAGAATCCACCAGAAATCATCAAGAAATCTGAAAATAAGAGAAGAAACGACGGTAGAGTCAATTCCTAGAAATTCATAGCAATTTATCTAATAATTTAATGGTTTGAGTGTTATTTGAGTGCCAAGTACTGTCCAAATACCAGTAAATAATAATGATATCAGATACTCGATCAACTAGTCAACAAATGAACGAATCTGGTTAATTATCAATGATTAATTCTAATACGTTCATTGTTTGATCACTTAATTTATATCAAATCGATTTTAAATTTATAAAACTTATATTAAAACACATTGCTCATTAAATTGAATAAAATCAATTGTTTAGATTCACGATTTAATTTAAAATTTTTTAAATATCGATAAAATAATCAACGACAGCCGTTATGAACCCTTCCGAACCCGGACAGAGATTCCGAGACTGAAAATATGAGACAGCGGGACACATTATTGTCTGGTTGGAGTTATATTTTCTAAATCGTTGTAGTCGCCCGTTTAAATGTATTTATTTTTTTCGGAATTTTTAGAGTTAGATTTTTACGCTAATTTTCGGACTTTCTAGAGTTATAATTGGTAAATATAAACCGTAGACTTTAATCCCTTTAATTTATCAAATGGTTAAAAATACAAGAATAACTCTACTACATGTTATTATCTTCGCAAATTACATAATCAGTAACGTTTAGCTAGGTTTATGAGGGGTTGCGTAAGAGATGAACATCATATATTAAAGAAAATTTTCAAAGTTGTGTAAGAGATGAGCCATTTTAGTATCGATATTAAGTAGATGGAAGAACGATATTAAGTAGATGGAAGAAACATATTGCGACCTAAATGAATGTCACAACAAACTTTTATAGAGGGATGTATACATATGATAAATAGTTGACAATTCCTTCAATTTAAAATTTCTTCAAAGTTGTGTGATGAGAGAGATTGATCACGGAGGAGGAGAAAAGATACGTTAAAGAAATGCAAATAGAATATTGTATTTGAAAAAAAAATTGAAGAGAGTGTTGAACGATTAAATAGAGAAATAAATGCGTCTTTGTTGGATAATTGAACTTTTTGAGGAATTATGTGAAATTATGGTCCCAATTTTAAAATATCAGACGGGATTGAGATTTTCATATTTTATTCAGAAACGTCCATGTTCGAAAATAGTTTCGGTATTTAATGAATTTAATTAGACGTGTCTCTCTTTTTGTAAGTACTCTCATAAATGGTTATCAGTACCATTGTTAGGCAAATCTCTTTCTCTTTAATAATAACATCTAGCTAGATGGTGGGGTTCTTTTTTTGTTTCTGTTTTAAAAGACTTCGTATAATTCTATATATAGCATGGGAACTGATCAAGAAAAATAATCCAAGGAAATTAGAACAAAAAATAATGACAGCATTGTTACTTGAAAAGTATTAGAACGTGTGTCTGTAAATATCTAAAATGTGTTATGAAGAGATTTGTCATTGTTTCAAGTCATTAATTATACCATTCTCGTATCAACATCTCATACTTCCAGAACAACCTTTAGAAAAGATCCATTTAAACTCTACTTATATTAATGATTAAAGATCATCATGAAATTAAGTTCTCAGTGAGACCAGTTAGACAAGCAGATGAACATATAAGAGCATTGAATCGACATCACTTCTACGACGACTAGCATATATATTATTATACAGAATATTTCTAACTGGTTTCGAACAAATCATGCGTCAGCCGGGAGAGGTACCAGCGCTTGATGGTAGTGTGGTGCATTGTTTGGGCCGGCAAGGTTTGTTGTTTCAGTTGACGGGAACAGTTCGAGGGTTCTTAGAGGGCCCCGACACCGTTGATTTTGCGAATCCAAACCCATCATGGCCATCCATTCACGTATGACTGATTCTTCAGAGAACCCTTGGCTTAATTTGGAACATATATAGCAGAAATTTGGGTCATCGGCTGCATCCTCTTGTGCTGCCTAATATCAATAGACAACAACAAATAAAGATTATAATGTTTTGTTGTATATCATTGATTTCATATGATTTACTTCCGAAATCAATATCTCTTCTGAGCTTATGCGTGGAAGGAACTTCTGGGTTGAGTACATGTATGGCACAGCATTAATCATGAAACTTGGAATCTAGTACATGATGGAAAGAGCACCTACTTCAAAAGTATAACAATAAATAATAACAGAAGAAATTGTAGGTAGGAACAGCTTATATATGTCTTAAAATTTATCTAAGTCTTCTAGAGAAAATTGACAAATAAAAAAGAGGGACTTGCATCACAGCAAAGCTAATCGATTGATCCAATTATGAACCCATTTCAGAATCATTATCCTAGCAAAGAGTTAACTTTATTTCTAAGCCCTCATGGGTTAATATATTGTCTAATAATGCTAATTTTTTTTGTTTGTATAAATTTTCGTCACCCTTAATCAATATAATTGATTTCTTATCTCTATAAATAGCTATATTCTCTTGGCACTGAAATATTTTAGCCTCTACTCGAGAAAATTATGATATAGGTGAATAGAAGCACCTGCTAGTTTTAGTTTGTACATTTTAGAAGCTAAAACTTGATACACGATCAATTCAATTGCATCAATTCAGAAAAATATTATTTCAGTTGAAATACCATTGGAAATAAAAATCACTGCTTACATGTAAAGAGTTATTTTTCTCTGGAAGTTGTTCTAACTTCTAACAAGCTTTTTATTCTTATGAATGAAGTTATGTACTAAGAAGTTAGTGACTCATTCAATGCCATTATGACAACAATTACTAGGTTTTTTTTTTTCTTTGTCCAAATAATTATCAGAAATGTTCTTAAATAGAAATATTAATAGGTCGGAATGGAACTTTTAATTTTCTTGAAGGAAAAGAAGAAAGGCTAGTTATTAAATTTGTGTCGGCAACTTCAGGGGCAAATTAAGTTGCGTACAATTGGATATTTTATTTGTTACAGGACCACTAGGTAATGCACTCCACAGTTTGAATTTAAATTCTCATTTATACATTTCTGCGATCTTTAATTTCTTGTGCTATGCTACTAACAAATATGCTCAATTGACGATAACTCAGAATGTACTCTTTGAATATTCAAAGCCTATCGACCGTTCCATCAGTGACCCATATGTATTCAGCATTAATATCACATTTAACTAATTCAACAAAATTCATGTAGAATATATAATTCAGACCTGATCAAGGCCAGGAAATGCATTGTCAGGGGGCAGAAACAACCCATCTTGAGAAAGCATGGGTTGCTGAAACTGAGTTGTAGGAAGTAGCAAGGGATGCAACTGAGAATATGATGAGTTGCCACGACCGCCGGTGTATCCACCGTAAACTCGACTGAGCCACCGTCTGATCTTCTGTCTCTCTCTTGCTTTGTGATTCTGAAACCAGTAAAACACATTCTTCCCTTGTATCCTACCATAGCGAGACAATTGCGCAGTTATTTTCTGAATTTGAGTTGCATTTGGTGTTTTCACACCATTTCTGTACATCTCTTCCAGTAGCATCAGTTGTTCTGGTGTTGGACTCCATCTTGTCGAGTGAGACTGTGTTTGTGCCATCTCTCTCAGTGGGTTCTGTTGTATCTTTTGTGGTAAGGTGTGTTGGTTTTGGAGTGATGTGGAGAGGAAGGCATGGGGTTATGGGGTATATATGGATGTATGGAGGGCATTGCACTGTATGCAATTTTGAAACCTGTAATTTCATAGAATGATATTTGTCATATGATGGCTTAAGAGATGAGGTATGTGGAACCTTGTCTGGAATAACAATTGTATATCATGAAGCATTAATAGATGCATGCAAATATGGCATTTCTCAATATTATATTCGGTTCAAATGTAAGCCTTAAACTGACTGAATTCCCACTATCTGAAGCAATAGAGAAAATTAAACGCGAGAATAAGAATTAGGTTGTCTTTATTTATGTTTTTGCATCTGTTGAAAGTTTCATAATAAATGGCGGATCAAAATTATAAATTGATCTTCGCATCAAATAAGAACACACATGAATTTAATTCATGGAAATTTAATTAAATTAAAAATAATGAAACCGATAAAAGATTATGATGCGATATTCAATTACTTATTCCTTCTCATCAGCCGCGGATATGTAAAAGATTAATGGGTGCGTTTGGATAGGTGTGGGAAGAAGGGAAGAAGTATTGGGAAGTGTGTAACTTTGTGAAGAATTTGGATTGTTTATAATTTTTTTTTTCTTCTTCTTTTTTCTTCCAACGATCCAAATGCACCCAATAAGATCATTTATCACGTTCAAATATGCAATTAAGTCTAATATAGAATTTGGTGTTAATTTAGTTTTATCAAGAGAACTAGAGTAAAATGATTGAGTAACACAGTTCGCTTTTGTCAAAGTTGAGCTATATCTATCATACAGAAATAAAAAGGATCGCTGTTCGTGAATAATAGAATTATAATATTTCTTTTGTTTTCACTAACTATAATAATTGCGTCGACCGGTTGCACATCAACATGCTAATTTTAATGCATACAACTAACGTTAGACATTTTAATCGATTTCTGATAAAATTGCTCCTTTACGGGTGCGTTTGGATCGTTGGAAGAAAGAAGAAGAAGAAGAAAGAAGAAGGAAAAAAATTATAAACAATCCAAACTCTTCACAAAGTTACACACTTCCAAATACTTCTTCCCACTTCTTTTCTTTTTCCCTTCTTCCCACACCTATCCAAACGCACCCATAAAGATGGGGGAAAACAACTTAGGGCCGTTTGGATGTTGCAGGAATTTGTAATTCCTAAACATAAATTTATTAGAAAATGTGTAACTTTATAAAAAATTTGAATTATTTATAATAAATTTGATATATAAAATGTCTGGAATTTAAAATTTCAGCATCTGAAATTTACAATTCCAGCACCATCCAAACAGCCCCTTAGGGACTCAAAAAAAATTTATCCTTTGTTGGAAGGAACAATAGGACCAAAAATTTGAGAGGATTGTAGAGGACGAAAGAGGCTGGATGGAGACAAAAGGGATACAAGAGATAAAAAGATAAAACAAGAGCAAATCAGCAAACAGTGGAGCTTTGTCTTTAGAAAAAATATAAAAAAGGCTTGGAGGGGACAAAACTGGCAGAAAGGAAAGGAGGAAATAGTCATGCTGATGTTAGTCCCTCAGGTTTCAGAGGGCTCGAGAGAGAGAGAGAGAGAGGAGTGAGACAGAGGGGGGCAATGAATTGGCTTTTCATATGGTAGAATTCCAATCTACTGTGGCATCTCATTTAGTAGCATTTTGTTCACAGGATCTGCATAAAGTATTAAAAGGTTGCATGCTAAAGTAGATTCTAAAGGTAAAAGCAAATGTTCAAAATCAGTTTTGTTATCTAAATTTCAGGTCACGTGAATTTCTTATGGTAATAGAATAACATATACATATATGCCATTTAAAAGATGTCCGTCTTTCTTAGTTTTACAACGACTTGTTTTACTTGGGGAAGGAAAATAGGATGCGCATGTAAGAGTGCACAACATCATCATGCCTAATCTGATATGGTGGTTGGTGGGGGTTGGGGGATGTAATTCCAATAGTGGGAATATAGCAATGAAAGTAATTGCAAGCGAATAAAAGTGGAAAGCATTTAAAAGAGTTGAAATGAACACTACTAGCTTATGGTGGGGACTTCCAGTTGATGTATCACTCTAAAATTGCAATAATTTATGAAGCTATCAAAAAGAAAAGGAAAGAATTTATGGTGAAAAGAATCGCGTGCTACAGGGGTAACTAATATCATGGCAGTCTGGCTTATACAATCCTGCTGCACTGTTGCGCAGTGCCAGACAACCTGATGCTTATACTGGCTTGGGAAACAATTGTATACCAGCTTGATACCAAATGATACTAAACAACTGCACTATTGAACTATTGGTTCACACAAGAAGTAATCAGCACAGAATATAATGAGCTTCTTAAGGTTCCACAGTGGCATATTCCACCACACAAGCAGAAAAGAAGAACTAGAGTAAAGATATGGCAGCCTCCAAATAAGAGCAAACAGCACAAGTACTGGAGAGGAACAGGGTAACACCTACTGGAGAATACGCATGTTGATGGGGGCATTAAGGCAGAAGCTCCTGTTCTTGGAAGTGTATGCATGTGAAGCATCAAGCTGGGTCGGGAACCTGACCATAACAATCCTTATGGGATCTGAGTCCGATCTCTCAGTCCTACAGGATGAAACATGCCAACTAATTGTGTTACTGCCATACAAGCCTGTTTCAATTGAATAATTTACAATGTTCAAGCCAATGGAGGTCCAGCAACTAATGCATTGTTTTCACACGAACAGAGATAATCTACAGCAATTAGAGCAACTTACAAGTTACTCACATTTTTTACTTTGTTAGTTCTCATGCCCATAGGGTAACTTAACTACCAGGTACTAATAAGCCTACAGGAAAATACCTTATTAACACGGACCACATCTAGTATCAATTAAAAGAATAATAAAAGCAGTCAAATTGTTGGTATTGGGCTAGTCAGTACTGCTGGAAATCTGCAAGGTACACCAATGGATGCAGTGTGTTATCAATTGTCACCTGGTAACGGATTGAAACGAGGTAGAATCATAGTTGCATCCAGACAAGAAGCGCTCTAAGTCATCTTGGGTTGCATTGAAGGGAATACCTTCCATTAACACCTGAAAATTGGGAAAATAACTGACATGTCAACTTTCTAAAAAGAGCATTCCTATACTGTTACATGCTTATTAAATAAAGGTCATTCAACAATTCCAAAACCATACTTACAGCTTTTCCATCATAAGAGCTTTTAATGTCCCATTCCGAGCGGTCAATCTGAGAAGTATATAGATTCAATTTACAACATTGCTTTTATAACTATAAATTACAAAATACCACACAGGAATTTGATTTAAGAATTAATAAATAGAATGCAGTTTACCTTTTGCAAATTAAACAAACCACCTTTCAACCTCAGCTGTTTATGGCCATTCTCAAATGAAGACCGAGAAGGAAATTGCACCAAGCTATTCCCAAAGCAAACGAATCAAATGTTAGCATTTAGCACCCTCCAAGTGTCAAAATATCACTAACATCACAGCAGAAACAATGAAAGATTGTAAACCAACACAAAACATATTTGGTGCCCTATATAAATTAGCAAAAAAAATGTGCTTTACATGCTACTTTTGAGGTTGAAAGGTGGCTTGTTTAATTAAAACAAGCTTTTTTTTTTAACCTTTCTGGGATGTAACTGAAAAATTGATATTATCAAGAAACACACATGAATTCTTAATTACTAAAGCAAATATTAGTAATTAGAATTAGGAGATTTAATGCCCCTTCCAGCGTATGGTGCCAAAACAAAAAAAGGGGAGTAAACAAGGGCAATACGCGCCGGTCAGGAAATAAACTCGGTTATAATCGAATTTGACATCGTGGAATGACAAATCAGAGCCTTCGAGGTGATGAATCAAATCGGTTTTCAGCATGTTTTTCCCCAACATGTTTTGTACACGTCCAGTTATCCTTCCATATACTAAACCTGTTATATCACAAAAAGGAAAAAAAAAAAAGGTCAACTCAAACCATCTCGATGATGAATGATTTTACTTTGAGCCACTATTGTGTATTCCATTTGCTCAAGCAGTGTAACAAAGGAGAGCTCAGTCCAAGGGTGCCAATTGATCAGGCAAATGGTGATGTGCACTGGACCCTATAAGCTATAACTCACTGGATCAGTGTAAACTAGTTTGTTCAAAATGAGGGGTTGACATCCTTCAACAATCAGACATGGTTGGTTGGTTCTAGTTAACCTTTGTACATATAAAAACTGTGCTGAGGGTTTTAGGTCCTTTGACATTGAGGTTCTAAACGGGTTTATTCCAAATATTTCCATCCATAAAAAGCGAAAAGAAAGAAAGGGAAACGAACCGTCGGATGAGGATTGGAAGAACGGAGCGCCGGAGGAGGCACCATCAGTTCCGGCCTCGGTGGAGAGAAACCTGTGGGAGGAAGCCCAGAGGGAACCGGCCTGGGCCGATCGGAGCTGGTGGGAAGGCCTGGAGCTCAGCGCGTTTCGTATCAAGGCGAGCTTCGACATTGTTTGTTGTTTGGTAGTGGAGAGAATGGAGGAGTGGCGTCTGGCGTGCGAGTTCGACGGAGGAGAAGCGAAACGGCGCGCAACTCCCAGGGTAAGCTTGACTTGAGCAGTAAGCAGTTGAGCACTTGAGCCTGAGTTGGGTGTATGGGCCCAGTAATGGAAAATATGGTCTTGGTGTCATTAATGGGCCTCGATTATGGCAGCTCATAATATGGATTTTGGAATGGGTCTATGAGACTATGACTTTATTCTCACTTTTCTTTGCTTTTTCTTTTAATTTTTTTTTTTTTTGATTTGTGGTTTCACATTTGCTAAATTTTCATCCACATAGTGTTTTGGTTTGTACTGATAAAAATACTTTTTAACGATTATTTAAATGAATATTAAGTACTAACAAATAAAATTACAGTTGTATTATAAAATTAGTTGATCTAAAATCTAGCAATATGAGAAATAACAATTTAATTATTTGCTTTTGAAAATTAGCAGTTAGCTTTTTATTATTACCTTTTGAAAGATTAATTGAGTAATGATTCGTCGAGTTAATTTGTGAGTGACAATAACTTATGAGACAGTGGAAAATCTTAACAGGAAATCCGACTTGACATAAGCATGTGGGAGAAATGGACAACAGGATCTTTGCCTTGCAGCGGGCCCATTGGCAAGTAAGAAACTAAGATGCGTTTGAACTTTGAACTATACAAAGATCTTCCAGACCCATCTTCAGTTCAAACAGACTGTCTAAACTGTAATACCATGTTTGAAGAGCGTACAATGTGACAATTGGACTTTCTGCAGTTTTGAGAAAACGGAGATGAGTAAAAACTGAAAAAGAAACGCCAAATACAACAAACCATTGTTAGTTGGCCACTATGCCAACCCCATAAACTCCCTTCCTCAGTTCTGCTCCATCACTTAATTTACTCGTTTAAGCACAAGACATCTTAATTATGTCGTCATGATTATCATTTTGTGATAGTAATGAAACTCTCGGTTAAGTGTCCATTTAAACTCTATATAGATTTGCGGTCAACTCCATTAAGGTGGAACTTGAAAAAGTCTTTTTTCCTACCCTACAAAATTCTCTTTCCCCAAATTAAGGTGGAACTTGAAAAAAAAGGCTTCTTTCAAGGTCAACTCCATTTTTCCTGTTAACACATTCCATCCAAAAACTCGGAACATGTATCTGTTGGATTCACAGAACCAATCATGGGAAGTTCTGGGGCAGATCGACCCGTCAGATCCAACCTTCTGGAAGGAATTTGCGATGGGGATGCTGAAGCCGGTGGCAGCGACGGCGGTTGTGGCTATGGCCATGGCTCTGTCTTTCAGCCAGAAGCTTGCTCTGGAGAAGGAGATGCTTGTGGCCATGGCAAGAGCCTTTCTTCAGCTCTCTATTATCGGCTTCGTGCTTCAGTTCATCTTCTCTCAGAAAAACGCTGGTTGGATCCTCCTCGCTTATCTCTTCATGGTATGAAGAACATTTTTTGTATTAAATAAACATTTCCTTTTCTTTTTTTGGAGATAAATGGGGAGCGCCCACCACTCTTCATTTTACTGAAGAGCATCCAACAAAATTAAACCAAACTAAATTCTTATTACAATTACAAAGCGGACCTTATTTGCTACTCAAAAGTTAACTAAAACTAATGATCACAAACAATATAAACCTGGTACCAACTGCTAATTATGGCAGCTGCACCACAAAAATCTGTACCACTACGGTATCACCCCTGCATCACCTCTAATTGCATAATAGATAAATCGGCTGTTTGAAAATAACAGCCACCCTCCCACAAAAAGCTAATCAGACCCCCAAACTAAAAATAAAAGCCTGAGACACTTCACACCAAGCAACAACAACAGAGGTCCACTTTTATTTGACACCACTATAACCAGCTCACAACAGCTAGCAAAACTTCATCACCCACTTTATTTGACACCACAATAACAGAAAGAACTCCAGTAACTACACTTCTCATCCCTTATGCATCACTCAATCCCCACCAGTAGACTCCTCCTCCCTGGGGTCCACCTGTCAGACATGCCTACCCCCATCTCTTCCAAGTGAGTAGCATTCTGAGTCGTCCCAGTATCATTTATCCACTGCTGCATCTCCACGTTTGAGAAATGTTGTCCATAGTCTGAGCCCTCTGATCTGTCAGTGCCTGAGTCTCTCCACATCGAGTATGTCATGAGTTCAGTTCCTCCCAAAGGCCGAGCTTCCTCCATCATAGCCTTCACCTGATCTTTTATTGCAACAAGCCAGAGACCTGACCAGTATGAAATGAGCGATTTAATCTTAGCACAAAAAGCTATTATAGTTGCACATCCTTTATCATTGAAGAAAACTTCATTACGTAATAGCCATCAGGCCCACAAAATTGCTGCACTACACAATTTAAAGGCTAATTGTTCATTATCAGACACCAAATTATTGATAATAAAAAGGTCATCTAAAGAATGTGGTGCCTGATGAATATTCAATTTTGGTAAAAACCATTTCCACACCTCGTGTACATGGGAACAAGCAAAGAAAAGGTGATCTATATCTTCCTCATCAGAGCAGTAAACATTTCCTTTTCTATAATTTTCCTATTATTAAATTGTTTCTGTGTACTTTATTTTGTTCTTTCTTGTTGAAATACAAGGTCTTGATTCAGCCTTTCTTATACTGATAGCAGATAAGTTGTAAACGGAAATGGAATGGATTATTAATTATCTCTTCAAATCAAATAGTGTCTTGGTTTCTCTTATAACCTTGACAAACAATCAACCTCCCTCTTTTTATCCAAAAACAAAATGTTGATTATCAGATTATGTGATTATTACGATACATGGATTATTCAGGTATCAGTGGCAGGATACACAGCAGGTGAAAGGGCCAAACGTGTACCACGCGGGAAGTACATAGCATGGATGTCAATTTTGGCAGGAACTTCAGTCACGATGTTTCTTCTGGTGGTTTTAGATGTTTTTCCCTTCACACCGAGGTACATCATACCAATAGCTGGGATGATGGTCGGCAATGCCATGACGGTGACTGGAGTCACCATGAAAAAGCTCCATGAAGATGTCAGGATGCAAAGAAACTTGGTTTGTTATCTATCGATGGCTTTTTTATTCTTTTTCCTTTATTTTTAAGCTTTTACTTTTTAATATCAGTACATGAACATTTCTTTCGGCTGGTATACAGGTACATAACAGAAATAATTAGTAACACATGACAATTCCTGGTAGTACAAGGTTGGGGATGCAAGCCTTGATATACCTTCATACTTATATTTGTATATGTGAATAATGACCCTGAATTATGCAATTGTTGCCTAATAAAGTTTGACTTTACCTTCCCACTTCAAGGTAAACAGAAATAAAATAAAAAGAGGACACAATGGTATTCTAAGAATATAAGTTGGTCAAAGTCATTTAAAACTGATCCTGGCACCACACAAGTAGGGGTGCCAAACGTGGCCAAAAATCACGGAATACCCCTGTTATGTTTCGTTTGAAAAACGGTAAAAACAAGCCATGCCACTTATCGTTTCGTTTATTAAACAAAACAGATTTTTGTTCCATCAACCGTTTCACTTAAGAAATTACACATAAAACGGTTTGAAATGAAGATGAAACGGTCGAAACGGTATAATTAACTGTGCCACGTACCGTTTCGTTTAGAAAACGGTATAATTATCAATGCCACAAACCGTTCCCTTTCATTTAAACGAAACGACATCAAGTGCCTACTCCTGCCGTTGACAGGCCTACACACAAGGTGATGCGCAATTTGATGTTAAGATCTAATCAAGGTTTTAAAATGCAATTTGTGCGGTTTAGCGGTTGGGTGGTGATTTAGCATTTATCGGTGATAAAACGGCAATAAAGCAGATAAAACAGCGATATAATGGATAAAAACAGTTATGCAGTATGAAAAAAAATCTAAATAAAACAGAAAATACGGAATTTTTTAAAAGCTTGGATATAATACTAATAAGTATCAACGGGAGCTGATTCTGGTCTATGAATTAACAAAAACTCACAAATTTAATGCAGGTTGAAACTGCATTAGCTCTAGGTTCTACACCTCGACAGGCTACACTGCAACAAGTGAAACGAACCTTGATCATCGCCTTGTCTCCAAATATAGACAGTGCGAAGACAGTTGGTTTAATTTCCTTACCGGGCGCTATGACGGGTCTCATTATGGGTGGAGCCTCCCCAATAGAGGCTGTGCAACTTCAGATAGTCGTCATGAATATGATGATCGGAGCATCGACTGTAAGCAGCATACTGTGTACATACCTTTGTTGGCCAGCTTTCTTTACCAAGGCGTATCAGCTCGAGTACAAAGTCTTCTCTGTTGATTAATTATGCTAATCTTTTCATTGTAAGGTTTAGATTAATATTGTTCTATATCTTTTCCTTTCCCTATTTTGGGGCCTCCGTATGCATCATTTTCTCTTTTCTTTCAGTGGATGTGGTATAGTGGTAGTGTAATGTGAGCTTAGAGATGAATAATCGCTTTGCTTCGTTTTATTGTTTTCTTAAGTAGTATGTATAATCTTTTCTAGTGAATTTTGTTTGGGATGACTGCCTCAAACAGGAATAGTTATTTCAACACAATCAAAGTTTCAACGCATAATACAAATCTTCTCTCTTTCTTTATCCATTTCTGTTACTATATATTAGAAAATCATTCAAATTAATATTCACAAATCAAATATTGATATCTCTGCACTAATCTAACATAAGCTCAACTAAAGCTTTCTTCAAGTGGGCCCCATCTATCCAAACGGCCTTACTTCCTTAGAAATAAGCCCCAAAATAATCTTTAGCATCTATCTCAGGGCAACGCAAGACTTATAAAAGAGAAATGAAAATTACTGATTTGACCATTGACCTGTGAGGCTGTGAAGAACTCTGGAGAAGAATAATTACTTGAGGCCAAAAATAAGATTCTTAATTTTTATACTTTGCGTTTATCTCTCGAATTTCTCCCTCCTTTCCTCTTTGCTTCTCTCTCACTCGATTCTGATCTGTTCACAAATAGCTTGCTTTCTTCATCGGTATGAGACGAAAACAATTTCTGCGCTGCGCCTCAAGCTCGACTCACCCCCTATTTCTTCTTTCTTTCATCCTTCTTAGCACGATTCCAGGTAAGAAATTGTTAATATCCATACCATCAACTCTATTAAAGTATGCCAATTTCAAAAGTACATCATGATTCTAGTTGGATGGTAGATTTTTTATCCTAGTCAGATATATATTGCAATAAATTTGAGTGCAACATCTGAACTTATCCAATTATATGTCACAAAGCCCACAACGTACCCACTTTTTTAAGATCCCATTTAGGGAGCGTTTGGATCGCTTAGGAATTTGGAAAATTTTCTATTTCTAGGCATAAATTTATTGAAAAATGTGTAATTTTGTGAAGAATTTGGATTGTTTATAATAAATTTATGTCTATGAATAAAAAATTTTTCAAATTCCTCAAATTTTCACTTCAATCCAAACGACCCTTAGTAATTTTGTGGTTTCCAAATGGCAAAATGTTAGCTCCGTTGTATTACTTTATTGATTTCTATTTTCTTTTAAAATTTTGGTTGGAAGTATTTCATCCTTTGAGGTTACACTTGAGTCTATTGAGACATTTAATGCACATGAGTGGTGGCGATCAATGGTGTATTACACACAATCATTACCTTTGGAGCAGTATTCCATGAATGGTGTATTACACACTCATTACCTATCTTTCACGCTAGACTAGATTGGTAGAAGTTGTTCTAACTTCTAACAAGCTTTTTAATTATTCTTATGAATGAAGTTAGGGCTCGTTTGGTAGTGTCAAATTTTGCTTGATTTTTGGGTCAACGAGCTAACCTACATGTCTTGCATCGTCAAATAATTTTGAGATTAACGGGATTAACACTACCTCCCTAACTTGGCCATATATTTAAGCTTTTCTCAAACACCAAAAAAAAAATTATATCGTATCTGAAGAGAAAATTCTTGAGAAGAAACTTTAAAATTTCAAAATTTCAAATTTCAAATTTAAGATTTAAGATTTCAAATTTAGAATTTCAAAATTAAAATTTCAAAATTTTAAATTTCAAATTTTCAATTTTCAAATTTTTATTTTTCAAAGTTTCAAATTTTAAAATTTAAATTTTCACTTTTTAAAAATTTTTAAAATTTTAAATTTTGAAAATATCAAGATTAAAATGAATGCTATAATTGAATGCATACTTTGATCACTAACTTTAATCTATCATGCCAAACAACAATTACTAACTTTAAGTTAGTACTAACTTTTATTAACTTTAACCTCAAACACTAATCCCAAAATGCTAACTTTAATCCTTAATCCCATTAAATTTTGATGTTACCAAATGACCCCTGAAGTTAGTGACTCGTTCAATGCCGTTATGACAATAATTACTAGGTTTTTTTGTCTTTGATCAATTAATTATCAAAAATGTTCCCAAATAGAAATATTTATAGACCGGAATGGAATTTTTAATTTTCTTGAAAGAAAAGAAGAAAGGCTAGTTATTGAATTTGTGTCGGCAACTTCAGGGGCAAATTAAGTTGCGTACAATTGGATATTTTATTTGTTACAGGACCACTAGGTCATGCACTCCCCAGTTTGAATTTAAATTCTCATTTATACATTTCTGCGATATTTCTTGTTCTATGTTACTAACAAACATGTTCAACTGACAATAACTCAGAATGAACTCTTTGAATATTCAAAGCCTATCGACCGCTCCATCAGTGACCCATAACAAACTCAATGTCAGAATCTAGAATAGAAAACCCAGATTTACAGTTTATTAATATTAATGGTCCTTTTCCTAATTTTTGTTGTTTGTTAACTCTCTTCAAAAATAAATAAATAAAAAAATAATATCATGTCATTAGTAGCCTAAAAAAAGAACTATAGGTTTTGAAGAGCATGTATTCAGCATTAATATCGTTCATCTTAAGGTGAAATTATTCTCTATGGTTCTGAGATATTTTATTAGAGGTATTTAATGGATTATTTTGTCGGTGATAATTATCTTGTCTACATAAAATTTTTTAGTACCTTTTGTCATTTTTGAAGAAATTATTATGATATTAACTATAGTAGCACATGGAATTTCATCAAATTGCCAAAAATGGAAAGAAATTAACAATATTTTTTTTAAAAAAATGAAATTTAGTTCTAAATAATGTCTTCATTTTATTTTCTTTCAATCAATATTATGATTCGTGTCTCTTAAAATAAATAATTATAGCATATTTGTCTATGAATTTCGCATTGAAGAAAGATTTGAAACTATGAAATTAACATATATATTAGAATTGTGAAATAAAACTTGTATTTATCCAACCGGCAAATGAGAAAAAAAATATAAAGAAACAAAAAATTGAGACAATACAATAATATTCCAATTCAGTCCAGCAAAAAAAAAAAAAAAAAATAACTATGGGCCTAACTTTGAGAGTAAGATGTGATTGCTGTACTTCAATTTTTATTGGGGGGACACAAAAATATTTTTTCAAAAAAATCTCTTATAAACAACAAAATCAGTGTGTAAATCTAACTTAAACTACAAATCACAGGGGACAATGCCGGCACAGCCCCCTGGTCCCTCGAATCCGGATCTGGAGTCCTCAAATTTTTGTATGTCCTTCGACTCTTTCTTATTTGTTTATTTCTTACTATACTCTTATGTTTTTTCTTATTTGACACTAAATTCTTCTAGATGATTTCTTATTTACCCTTTAACTTAATCACACATAATAAATAATAGTTATCTTATAAGAAAACTGAAAATTAATTTTAAATTAAACTAAAATGACAAAAATAGCCCTAGAATATTCTTCTCACATCGGTTATTAGACGCTCTAGATCAGAATCACAAGACTAGAACCAAGAGCAAGAGAAAGACCAAGACCAAATGAACCGACTGCCCTTTTCTGCTTCCGTGAATCTGAACCCGTCAATCTCAACTTCTCCCACCCCTCAAGACCCGAGACTCATGCCGAGAAAGGATCCGAAACATGCAGTAGGCGTCACCATGACAAGAAGAACATCATCGACAAGGAGCATGACATGGTCATCGCCCCACCCGGCGGGGGCAGCTGCTGCATCTCCGGCTCTGAATCAGACGCCTCTGATTGGTCCATTGACTTGCTCGAACCGTACCCGCACGACTTCTGCAACAGCAACTATGCTAAGTCTGAAGACAGCTTTGCAGTTCTGGTGCCATGCTACGAGCGCAGTCGTGCCCACAACCCATTACTATTTGCGCATTAGCTGCGCAGGGGACCAATATGGGTTTTGGCTTCGGCGTCAGAATCCCTTTCTTCTTTACCGAGCATCGTTTTGTGCATTCAATAAAGGGGGTCGTGTGTTTACAACTTTACATTGTTGAATCGCAGTCATCTTGGTCGTGTTCCAATTCGGCAAAGCAAGCGTACAAGAAGAGAATTAATACTTGTATGATGTACGGAACCCTATTCATTAAAAAAGTCTGTCGATAGGGCTGTCAATGAAACCCGTTTATCCGTTTATCCAATCCGTACCGTACCGTATAAGACGGGTATGGGTAAAGTTTTATTTTCGTTAAGTTAACGGGTACGGGTACGGTTAAGGAAATTTTTTCATTAATTTAACGGGTATGGGTACGGGTAAAAGCTATTTCGTACCGTTTTCATAACGGTTAATTGCCACAATTAAAAAGATACAATTACATGATACATATGGCATCTTATATTACATGATTGGTAAAAAAATATTGCTAGATTTTATTTAAGATTTATAATTCTTTCCATTCAGTGTACGAAAACATAAAAAAGCATAAACCTAAAATATTCGCCACCGTTGTTGCACTTTATTAATATACTTATTGATATAATTTATTTATACAGAGTGTACAAATTTTATTATTATTATATTCATTTTTTACCGTTACCGTATCCGTACCGTTAATTCTTAACAGGTACGGGTAAGGTACGGGTAAAGCTATTTTTAACGGGTATGGGTAGGGTACGGATAAAGAAAATTTTAACGAGTACGGTAATGAAAATACCTTCTACCGTACCGTACCGTACCCATTGACAGCCCTATCTGTCGAGCATCTTCTGATTCTGAGTCTACATTAAAAGGATGATCTCAAGTACACTAGTTACGCAAACATGTTGGAATTTTTTTGGTAGGTGCTAATAAGATTAAGATGTATATAACTTAGGTATTTTGCTTAACTATAGGTATCAGCGGTAGTTAGCCAGTATGAAACTGGTTAGATACGTACCAAACTAACATCAGTTCAAAGTTCAACATTGAAAAGTGTAAATATTTAATGATGTACGTTCCATTTAAATACTAAGGGTATTTTTGCCTTGTTAGTTTAATTCAAAATTAATTTTAGTTTTCTTATAAGATAATTATAATTTATTAGGTGTTGTTAACTTGAAGGGTAAATAAGAAATCAACTTGAAGAGTTTAGTGACAAATAAGAAATACACAAGAGTAGAGGGAGAAATAAACAAATAGAAAAGAGTTGAAGGGCATACAAAAAATTAAGCCAAAAAAGAAAATTAGTGGACTTCCTCGGATTTGAACCGTTTGATCTAAACGAACGGTTAGATGTCGAGAGGATCCTTTTTCCGTTCCAAAAATTAAAAAAAAAACAGAAAAAACACAGTATACGGAGGAATCACATCCTCTACCAACCTGGTAGAGTGCCGAATTATGATCTGAACCGTTAGATCTAATCTCAACGGTTAAGGAAGCTCCGTGCATGTAACTAGATTAATAGGCCCGAAAAATTTTAACCGTCAAGATTAGATCTAACAGCTCGGATCAAATGTTGCCACTTTACCAACTTTTGAGGTTGGTAGAGGATACGGACCCGTATATGGTGGTCTTCGTATACGCATTCCAGAATCTCCTAGCGAGAGAGAGAAAGAGAGTAAACAGCAACAAAACCCTCTTCTCTACCGATCTAACGAAATCACAGGAAATCGATCCTCCGCAACTATCTCCCTCTCGATCCTCCACCTCTTTTCTGCCGATGGAAGCAAATTGTAGAAAATCGAAGCAAACCCTAGCTCTTCGTCGACTCTCTTATTTTCTTTGCTCTTTTTGTCGGTACTCATGTTTTTCAGCATTTAAATGCTCAAGTCGTTCCTGACTACCTTTTATATACATGGTTGATTCAGTTTATTTTCTCTCTTTCTGAGTATGAATTATATATAGATATATAAAATGATTGAGCAAATCATTGTTGTAATGCAGAAGCAGATGGTTTCCTTCTTAGCTAAGTTTCTTCGCAATCCTAATTTGTTGGCACAATTCAGGGTTCAATCCAGCTCTGCACTTCGACCCCAATTCCCTGATGCTATTTGGCATGATGCAGCGGTACAATCTGAGCAAGACAACGAGTCAGTGAGGGAACTGCCATATCTGGAACCTGCCCTTTTACCACAAGATGTATTTCCTCAACCTGATCTTCCCGATGTGAACTCGCATAGCAGTTAAGTGCTGACAGACCTGTTCTCAAGGGCAAACATGGAAGAGCAGCAGCATAGTGTACCTGACCAGTTGCAGAACATAAAACCATTCCCTGATGTTGATCCAATTGATGATTTAAATTTAATGGAATTACCTGATGCATTTTACAATCTGGATTTGGATTCGATTTGGATATGGCACCAGTTAGGAAAAATGTCGGTGACCTTGTTCCACCTCCGGATGATCAGATTTAATTAGAGAACTTTAAGATAATAATTAGGGAACTTCTAGATAATAGATTATGATAGCAGAAACTTGCTTTTGCTTAGTGTAGGGCCTATGAATGTTTAAACATTGATAGTTATTGTTGGATTTTGTTTTTTTTTTCTTGCCATTATTTTTTTAATGGTTATTTTTTCTTGCACTTGGAGCAGCCAAATATCTAGTTTGTTTTCCTTTTTTTTGTAATATTCAATTTTTCCGTACATAAACTTGTAAAGTGAAGAAAGAAAATTAAGAATGAGGAGATCCTTGTAAATATATATATATCATGCTATGGTGGACACAACAAATATTACCACGGTAAATCACAGCCGCATAAGATTGGAAGGGTTAAATCGGTATATCAACATCTATTATCCTCTCTCTCCGTCTCTCCGTTAAGCATTGAATTAAACTGAAAAAAAAAAATTATCTGAGAAGACAACCCTCCTTATCGGAACCCAAACCCCGCTAAAATTCATATTTCCGTAATTCCATACATTGTTCTGAACTTCTGATCGGAAAACCTAAAGATTAAGGTTGCGTTCCCTCTCCTCTATTTCCTAGCTCCACTCGGCTCACCTTCTCCGCCTGCTCCTCTCTTCCTCGAGGTAGATCCTAGGGTTTCTGATTAGAGTCAGTTTTTGTAATATAATGATTTCACTTGTTATGATGGTACTAACTTGATGGCTGAGAACTTTTTTAAATTGGTTTCTTCAGTCCTTTTTCTGTGTTGTGTTCTGTATGACCGACATAAGACTCGACCTGTTAGATATTATGGAGGTTTAGTGAGCACCATACCGAATTTCTCTCCAATTTTCTTATTTTCCACTTTGGCCGATATGAGTTTACTTGGAACTAGCAGCTTTATCGAGGAATTCCTAATCTTTGGTTCAGCTATCTCTATATACGACATATGATTCATTTTTATTAGATGTACAAAGTCTTAGATGTGTCATGTAACTTAGCAAAGTTGGATAATTATATGAACAATTGTTAAATTTAAAGGAGTTTGTTCTCTCTATTAGATCAAAGTTAGTTGGTTAATTATTATTGTATTTGACATTTATGTTACTGATATTGGTATGGTACTAAATGGCTGAGAACCTTTTTTAAACTCATTAAGCTGCTACTGGTTTCTTGCAAACATATTGCTTTGTGAATTTCATTCATACTTGTACTAATTGGTATGAAAGGTTCTTTATTTTCCCATTTGCAACATTATCAATTGTAGTCCAGGAAGCTTATAAGCGAGCTATGAACAAAAAAATCTGTGATTGAAATTCAAATTTGACAAAATTAGTTAGATAAGTCTTGGTTATTGAACTAGCAATGACCAGTAAACTAGTTTCTGTTGGTATTAAAGGTCTAGACACAAACTTTAAACTATTCAAAGAATTACCAGTACTGGTGCACGCAGGTACTGACACAAAGTAGAAAAACACAGAATGGGAAATCTGAAAATCCTCGTCTAAGGTTGATTCTTTCAATACTAACATCTTATTCTTTCACTGCTGTTATTATGGTAAATTTAGGATGAGAACGAATCAATGATGCAAACTTCTGTTTGCAACTTTGCACCATCCAATAAGACCTGAGGAGGAATTAAATCCATGGATTATTTCCTTATTTTCAATTTTCTTCTATTTTCCGTGCATTCACGTTGGATAAAAAGACAGAATTGGATCATTTTATCAAATTCATTCAATTTTGAGATCATAAAAATAACTGATCTTTCATTAAGCTCAATTATAAATTCACCAATTTTATTCACTGTAATCTGGCCTAAAGACAAAGATAAGGTAATATAGAAAGTTATCTTGCAATATATATGACTATTGATTTGCATCCAATATTCCATATCCAATGATATATATCTTTTCCATAGTCAATTTGAACCCAATTTCCATGTAAAACTAAAGCTGAAAAGTATTTCACCTTTTTTGATAATTTGAGGACCATCCCAGATTATTATATCCAATGAACTTAATTAAAACAAATTTAAATCTGAAAATTTAGAATTTTGTAATTTCTAAATTATCACAACTCAGAATTTTAAAAATTTCAAAATTAGAAAATTTAAATTTTCAAAATTAATTTCTTTAGAATTTAAAATTTTCAAATTTTCGAAATAAAACTTCAGAAATTAAAATTTTCCAAAATGTTTACATTAAAAAATTCAAATTTAAGTTCTATGTAAAAAAGCTAAAATTCTAATGCGAGTGTCAGCAAGCTCAAATTTTCTTAATTTACTATGGGAATTTGGATTTGTCCATTTTTTTGTTTTTCGAAAATAACAAAAACAACTTCTATTCATTTTCTCTTTTTTTTTTTAACAAAATAACAAAGTAACTTCAGCATATATGTTTATTACTTCATTTTCGTTTTTTTTTTCAAAATAACTTAAGCTGGTTTGTTTGTTTGTTTCAAAATAACATAAATTTTTATGTTCATCTTTTTTTTCTAAAAATAAGAAGCTAACTTTAACTCGCTTATTATTTTTTTCCCGGAAAGTAACAAAGTAACTTTAGCTAGTATGTCCATTCATTTTTTAAAAGTCTAAGGCTTTAATTCAAATGGATGTCCATTTCCATTACTTCATTTTCGTTTTTCTTTTCAAAATAACTTAAGCTGGTCTGTTTTTTTTTTCAAAATAACAAAATAACATAAACTTCTATGTTCATTTTTCCCCCAAAATAAGAAGGTAACTTTAGCTGACTTATTATATTTTTTTTTCCCGAAAGTAACAAAGTAACTTTAGCTAGTTTATTCATTCATTTTTTTTTTAAGTCTAAGGCTTTTAATTCAAATGGATTGTCCATTTTCTTTTCCAAAACTAAAAAACCAAAGTCATTTCATATGGACTGTTCAATTTTTTTTCCCAAAATAACAAAGTAACTTTAGCTGGTCAAACATGATCAAATTTTCTATGGATTTAAAAATCACATTCCATCTTACAAGTAAATATCATCATATAAGGGCCGTTTGGATCGCTTAGGAATAAGAAGAATAGTCTCTTTCTAGGCGAAATTTTATTCCTAACTATCTAAACTCTTCACAAAGTTACACACTTCCCAATATTTTTCGCCTAGGAATATGCTATTCCTCTTATTCCTAAGCGATCCAAACGACCCCTAAAAATAGAATTTTCTAAAAAAAAATTACATGTAGTTTTTGTTAGTTATTTAATTGTACTGTAATACATTTCAAAACGAAACAATTAAAACTAAATAATATTTTTTCTAAAAAAAATAGATTTCATTCTTATGTTTCAATTATACTCTTAAGCACCATCCATTTATAAGATTATAGAACTAATTATAAAAATTCATTTAGGACTTATAGTAGATTAATGAGGAGGGTTCTAGTGTCAACAATTTTAATGCCCTAAATGTTCCAAAACATATTTTTTACTACTTTTAAAAAATATAAAATTCTAACTTTGAATCCAAACCGCTGATCTTATTCGATATAACTAGCGATGCATTTCCATATAAGTTTTATAAATTTTGAAGTTTATTTGATACTTGATCAAGAGATTGAATATGGAACGAATTTTGTTAAATATGATAGATTAATTTTAATCTGTTCATATTTTAGCTTCTTGATCAAATATCAAATAAACTTCAAAATTTATAAAACTTATATGAAAATGCTTCACTCGTTATATCAAATAAGATCAACGGTTTGGATTCGAAGTTTAAATTTTATATTTTAAAAAAATTACTAAAAAGTGTTATAAAATTTTAATAAATAAGTGGATTGTTCATCTTCATATTCCCACTAATCATTTATCTCCACTACACATTTATACCCATGATCTCCACTACTCAGTTATTACTCATTATGTGAGATGTCATGTTGTAGCCTGTAAAGAGAGGCATTGTAAACTTGTATAGATGATGAGAATGAAAGATTGGAATGAGATAATAAAATTCTAAAATTTGTGATTAAGAATATTGTTCATTATTTCTTTCTTCGACCTTTATTTTACAACAAAAAGTGAGTTTGTGGCATTCAAATTGTGAGCACTAGAATCCTCCTCTAGATGAATATAGAACTTTCCTATCATTTCAAAATAATTTATGTCCATAAAATAGAATAAATTTAAAAAAAAAAAATTGATGAAGCATTGAAGCTAGCTATTTTGTTTGAAACAATCAAACATGTTTAACAACTTGTCAAATATGATCAAATTTTGTTTGATGATATTAGATTATTTGTTTCTATTGTTTAATTGTGATATAAGGTTAACTAGATGAGGGGTAGGCGGCTTCGCCGCCATTTGATAAATTTTGATGGCTAAATTTTATCAATATATAAAGAAATATATGTTTCCAATATATCTATTTTATATTTACTTTATATATAAAAAACTATCTTAGATGATTGGTACAATTATTTTTAATATATTTAATCAAAAAAATATTTTTAATTAAAAGCCAATGGAATCATGGCTTTTAATTAAGAAGGGTAAACTTCTAGAATATATTCAGATTGATCGATCAACGAAAATTGAAGGGCTCAGATTGCATGTCGTATGAGGGAATAAATTTTTTTTTCCTATAGGTTAGACATGAACTATCTTAGACTTCCAAATATATCTACCTTAGATTTCCAAATATATTTAATTTTTAAACTATTTTTAATATATAAATAACAGTGTAAAAAAAATTAACTCTATTTTTTACCGATATTTCAAATTTAAATATCGGCCACGATTTTTAATATATATCTTAGATTAGATTAGATTTAATGTGTTATTATACACCGTTTAATATTTACTAGTAGAATTTTAAGTAACAAGATGTAATGGCCATGTTGTGTCGTGTAGACTGTAGACACGTGATATTACTTCTGTCTTGTTGACACGACATGCATTTGCAATTCATAACTTGAAGCTTATTTATAAGTTTATAATTCTATTAATTTTTTTTCCATATGAACTTCGATTATAATATTATGGACTTTATCTTTATTTATATTAAATTAGATAGAGAATGTTTTGATATCATTGGTTAACTCATGGAGACCAAATTTTATATTTATTTCAAATTTTTTATTATTTTGTAAGAATTTTAAAAAATCTTCAATATAGTTAGTTATTGACCCTCCAATTCGAAAAATATGAAAAAAAAAGTAATTCAAAACTTTGTCTTTATTTATTTTGAAGAAAAATATATCTTGAAAATCAATATGTTGTATGTTACAATTATCTAAAATAAAGAGAAATTTGTGTTTGGCTCGACACGTTTGCTAAGCGCTACAACATGTGTTAAGATGCAATTGTAAAGAGAAAGGAATCTAGTGGTTATGACTGTTGATTTGGCTAATAAATCATATCCAATTTGTATATTTCCATATTGTATAATAGTCCAGATGGGATAGTTCATTAAGCGCATTGCATAAGTGCTTTTTAGAGATATATGCAAGCGCTCTAATATTTCAGATCATGTCATATTTTAATTGTAAAATATATGGAATTGCAATTGCCCAAAAAAATTTAAAAATGCTTTCCGTATAAAAAGGAAATCAAAATGATGGTAATTAACATAAACGTGTGATTCATTATTCATGCCGAATATCTTTTTTGGCATTAACAGAGGATCTACTAAAATATCTCAAATCTGAAATAGAAATGCTAACTTGGGTTGGAACGAAAGTGTTCCATTTGACTTTTTTTTTTTAATCCCTGCAACTTGTGTTTACATTTCTTAAATTCAAGTTTGTTGCATTTGGCTCAATAATCTCCTGTGACTAAACTATTTTCATTGCTTAAATTTAGCTCTCTTCATTTTTCCATTCGCTCTCTCTAGTATCATCTTCAACTTACTCTTCTAAAACGTTCGAGGAAAGACAAATGAAAAATCTTTACTACTTATAAAAGCTCAAATTCAAAGGTCTATTCAAAATTTGAACCCAAAGAAGCAAATAATTGTTTACCCAATGCAATATGGACCGTCCATTTTTGCGATTTGATCAGATCAGTGGTGTAGATTTAATAATGAGATAAAAAATTTAAACCTTTCGTTTAGACCGTGTTAACATCTGTTCAGATGGTTGTTTTCTTTCCTATTCTTTTTTAATTTGTGCGCATAGTAAAGGAAAGAGAAAAAATAAATCAACTCTCTCTCATCATACCAAAATCACCATCTAACAAAATCACCTCAAATTTCTTTTCTTATTCCCACACAATCGGGTGGGCTCGTTTGCTAGTATATCAAAAAAAATTGCAAAACAATTATTGAAAGTATATCGCACAAAACAAATGAGCATTAACTCGCCTCTACTCAGGATATATCAAATGAGCATTAGGTTGCAAAAGATAAAGACAGAATTTTCTTATGAAAAAAAATACTTAAAGCTATTCGTTTCAATTGAGAAACAAATTAAATAGTTCTCACAACATCTGCTTGGAGCTATTCGTTTCAATTGAGAAACAAATTAAATAGTTCTCACAACATCGGTACCTATTCGGGTACCACACCACAAACAACTCCACACACGTACCTACGTTGCTCTCACCAAACAACAATATAGCCCTGCATTAATTAAAATCCATCGCATGTTCAAATTTTATTTGAATGAAAAAGAACTCTCATGTTATCTAAACCAAAAAATCCCCATTTTTGCAATTAGACCCCTGCAACTTCCAAAATTTGCATCCTTTATAATTTTCCCATCAGGTTTGTAATCAGAAGCAACACCTTGATTTTGCCTAGCCAGCAGTGGCACTATCTCCTAATCCTGTACACGCTATTTTTCTCCCTCTCGCTCTTACAATCTTCCTTGAAAAACCCTGTCCAAGATCAAACATAATTGGTAAACTATTGCTCATCCTAGTAAATTGTTCTATAATATCCCACACATTTAAGTTAAATTCAATCATGACCGGACTAAGTGTCCAGCACTAATAATTAGACGAACAAAATTGGCAAAGCTGGTCAATTATTTTGGCATTGAGATATTGTGGTGAAGAAAAAGAAAAAAAATGGTGAACTAATCCAAACTTGTTCCTATTAACAAAATCCATTACCAGACAGTTTAACATTTATTAAGAACAAGTGCATATACAACATACACAAAAGAACAAAGGGAGACCAGGTAAAGAGTGGAAACCAAAAAACTGGTTCTTCAGACTTCAACTGCATAGATAAAGTATGAATTTTTTTGCTCTCAAAATCAGTTATCAAAACAAATCTCGTGAATTTCTCAGTTGAATTAAGTCTATGTGTACAACAAACTATGGAAACTGCTGGTCGTGAGCCTGGTTCAACCTTCGCATGATATGACCTCAACATTGACCGCTTCTTTCACTGATCATAAACAATTGTCAACTTGGACAGTAGAAGACATCAGACAGTGACCTATCATTATATATGTATGGTCAATTCTGTATTTCACATTTTAATCCTCAGTTAAAAAACCTGGCAGATCTAACATATATATGAATCAAAAGAAAACTGAACTAGCAACAAACAGACTGAATATATGCAAAAATAAACTCAATTTGTGTGCAGAATAGAAGTTCCTTCATTATCTATGTAGATAACAGCTATTGCATTCATAGCAGTAGTGAAATCCTTCCAATTCATGCAACCAACTGAATTAATTGCTCACAACCAGTATTCACAAATCCATCACTCAATCATTATTTTTCAAAATCAAGTGTCACCAGAATATCTCTCAATAATACATTTTGTCCATCGTTAATGGCAATTGCGATCAAGATCAAAATGCGAAAAAGAGAAAGGGAGATAAGTACCGTAGAAGGAATTAAGCAAAGCGGGCTCAGCTTCCTCTACGGCCACTAACGTCAATCCTTCTTCTTTCTCCGCGTATTTTCTGGCACAGCTCGAGTTCCTGTTCTGGTTTCGTCTCCTCCTTTTTTCCCCCTCACCCGGGCCTCCCTTCCCTTTCACTGCCTCTCGGGTCGCTGGGCCGGGTCTGCTTTTTGCTGCCTTTGTATTCTTCTTTCGGAGGTTAAGAGCAAGTGGCGAGGGAGGCGGAGGAGGATACAAAATAAGCGAACACAAAGTTCAACTAAATGGACGATTTTGCCCCTCGTCCGAGAATTTCCCGTTAAATTTAATGGAGAACTGGGAATTGCTCGGCTCACTATCATCTTGCTCATTCACTCCCGAAAATGACCAAAATACTCTCCTCTTCTGTTTTGATACTCTCAGATTTTAGCCCTGAAGTGAGGATATTTTAGTCATTTTGGGAGTGAATGAGTAAAATGGAAGTGAGCCGAGCAATTCCCAACATTAAGAGATGCGGAACTTATCACTGATCCCAAGCCGTCCGATTTATAACAAATTTACGGTCTATATCTTTTTGTGTCCACATTAGAATTTACGGTCTATATCTGTTTTGATATATATATATATATATATATATATATATATATATATATATATAGAGGATGGCTAATGTGCCATAGATGGCACAGAGGGTCCCGTGCCATAGAGTCGTTTTTCGAGATCCAAAATTCAAATGCTCAATTTGAACCATCCAAGTTATTCACCACATTAAAATATCCTTGGAGACCAAATTTTACATTTTTTCGAATTTTTTTGCTATTTATTATGATATTTTTAAAAAACGTTATAATTGGAGTATTTCAGACCCTCCAATTTGAACATATCAAAATAAATACAAAAAAAATTCAAAAAAATGTAAAATTTGGTCTCCAATGGTATTTCAATATGCTGATCAATTTGAACGGTTTAGATTGAACGATTGAATTTCGGATCTTCAAAAAATGACTCAAAAAAAGCATCTATGGCATTGCCATCTATGACACTTTATCCCACCTCTATATATATATATATATATATATATATATATATATATATATATATACACACACACACACACACACACACACACACTAGCAGCAGAGCCCACCCAATGTGTGGGCGGATTTTAACGTGTGATATCAATATGTTGTTCATTTTCAATATTTAAGATCAACATTGTCATGATCGTCATTGGAGATAGCAATAATATTCACAGATATAAAAAAATATTTCTTGAGATCCTTCGGTCTAGTGTAATTTGTCCCGACGACAGCTCATCGTGAATAGGAAAAAATATAGTTTGATGAAAATGGATCATTTTTTCGAAATATTGACTGCAGCTGTCAAGCGAGAAAATAGACATTTTTCAATCAATAAAATTATTGAAAGATTTGTATTAGATTATTAAACTTATATAATGCTCGATCATATAGTAATTTTTTGACATATTGACGGATATCCTTGGTTTGCATCGTTTATGAGGGATGAATTAGTCAATTCGTTAAATTTATTGGTACATCAATTTCTTCATTATTTTTGCTGAAGATTCTTGTTAATACCCTCCATTTTAGTTTCCTGCTCACATTTTCTACACTGAATTCGTAATTAATAATAATAATAATTCACATTTTCTATACAGATGCGAATATCTCGTTCAAATATTCTTCTAGCAAATGTTATTTTTATGACTTTATTATACAATTAACTATCACCAATTTTTATTGGCAAGCGAATTGTCAAACGTTTCTTTGATCCTTTTGAAAAGGAAAGCAACGCTAAAATGACGGGACTTGGGTCTGAAATGAGATATATTTTTTTATTATTGATTGACGGATTTTTTTTTTTTAGGAAAACTCAGTGGCTGCTGATAATATGGAAAATAGAAGACGGATCATTCTTTCCAAGAAAAATATATATATTGGTCAAAAAATGAATAGTTGATTTCTTGTTTAAAGGTTAAAATTATAAACCGTGCAAAAATGTAATTGCTCTCTTAATCAAGAATTTTGTTCACTCAGACCATGTACCAATTAAAATTCGACCCAAAGTATACTTTTACCTAGAAAAAAATATTACAGTGCCTCATTTAGTATGCCGACATTTTCAAAGTATACTTTTACCAAGTGTAAATATTATATATTTTATAACTACGACTACAAAGACAGTCTCTCAAGATTATTTAAGGTAATCCATAAAATGATAAATTACCAACAGTTGATATAAAAAAATTCAAGGCACCACCACAATTTATTACTCAAAAAGTCAAAAGTTAATCCTTAACAAAATGTCAATGTCCAATAGCATTTTTGTTGGGCATTCATCCTGATTTTATATTTCTCTAAAAATGTCAATATTATACCGACTCTGTTTGAGACGACATAAAGCACCACGGATCCGAATCCGCTGTAGCGCGGGACAGCGTGTAGCGCGCGTACGAGCCGTCTGATCTTGATCGGACGGTTCATATTTTACGGGCCTATCAATCTAGGTTACATGCACGGGGCTCCCTTATCCATTGGATCTTGATCAGATGGCTAGAATGTCGCGCTACACGGTGTGTCGCGCGGCACCAGATCTGAATTCAAAGCACCACCATAAGAAATATGAGAAACCCAACTACATGTGTCATCGTGTACACACCGAATAAAAATAATTAATTAATAAAAAAAATAGAATTTTCCTATTTGTTTTAAGGGAAAATGTCAAATATTAAGATATTCACATGTCAATGACATCTTGGGGTTTCATGATAGAAATGAAAGTCACGTATGTGTGGCAGTAAGGATCAGTCGTACTTTCAGCATTTTTCAATAGACTGATGGATTTGCTGGTATTTTCATAGAAAATCATTGTTAATCATCAAAACTTGTATCATATGCATTCTAAGTCAGTGCAACTGGCAGGTTTGGAGACATAGCAAAAGTTACTAACTTATTATGATAGCCTATTCTAATTACAAAGAAACAGAAACACATATAAAACATAATAAGGAAATTGAATTATGATTTAGTATGAAGGTTAGCTTTGAGTTAATTACAGACTGCTATGATTACCTGAACCATCATTTGTAGGCTTTCAATAATTATTTCAGCAGCCATGTAATGCCAGCTTTTGTCCTACCAATTAGAAACCAGATAAAGAAAAGCATTAAATCAGATGTTACAACTCACAGAACATATAAGTCACAGAAAATATGGTTTGGCTAGTTAACCCAAATACACATACTTTTCTTTTTTTTTAAAAAAAAAGTATCCAACTACTCATTATTTGGAATGCCAATTTGAAAGAAAATCTATCCAAGTACCAACCCATCCCAACTTAACCCATAGCAATACAATAGTGTCACAAATGGAAAATGTTACTCGAAAAAAAAAACATATCTAATAAGGTCAGCGCAGAGTAGCAAACTTGTATTGAAAGATATCCAACAGTAAGAGAAGATGTACCATCCAAGTCCCGCTTTTATTTCAAATTAACCAGTTTCTAGAAAAGCCTATGCACTCGTCTTGAAAGATAAGATGCTCTCCTGCCTCTGTAATGTGTTCAACAGCTATCCCTCTAAGCATCCTTGAATTAATAACTCTTGCATTAGAACATCTTTCAAACTCCTGACAACAGTTGTAAGAAGTTGTCAAAAACCCCCTCACTGGAAATCCAACAAGAAAAACAAATGTTCAATAAAGATGCTAAACCCAATTGACTTGATAACAACTCCAATGCTTGATTCTTTTTCATGTTAAGCACAGAGTAGCAAACTTGTATTGCATCAGCTATACTACGAGCAACTTGAACGTATCAAATACAAATTATTGAACTGAAATTTATGGTAAACTGTCGGCCATGTCAATATAACTGATTAATTAAATTATTCTTTACATTGCATATTTCCAAATTTATCATAGAGATCGCCCATACCTAATTGATTAAAGGAGCAACAATATGTTTCTGAAACTGCAAATATGGTAAACACTTTGCTTCATTAAAATAAAAATAGATGAACAAAATAAATAATCATACCAGTAACACTGTTGCGTGCAATATTCACCACTGATGCTAAAGACAAACAAGTTTGATGTTATATATATGACTGGAAAGTAATCTAATATTGCTCTTATTTATTTATTATAAATATCAAATTCCAGTAGCAAGGAAAATAAATAGAAATGAAATATAGTGGGAGAAATATATAAACTCTATAATTGAAAATAAATGACTAAATCATTTGAAGGAACCAAATATAATAATATTATTTTAATATAATAATGCATTCCCAACTAATTTACCTCAAAAGCTGTTTTGTCTATCCTGCAATTATTCTGACTTTCCTTCGAATTTTTACTTTTGGAAAAAAAAGTTTAGGGTTTTAACGATTCATGGAAGCAAAGACAGAATTGTACCAGTGCTGAATGTTTATGAATTTGCAAAGCTTAAACCTAATCACAAAACAAAAATAGAAAAGAAACTATATTTCTTAATCAGAAATTCCAAATTCTAAACAAAAAAAAATTATTAACAGATTTAATCAGGGAAATAATTCGAAAGAACTTTATGAAACTAACTAAAAATCATTGCACAAAAGAAAAACGGAAGCTTTGTCGTCAGATCCATAGAGACAGAAAAGAGATGAGAAAGAAATATTAATTAAAATTGTTTTTGCTCACCTGAAATAAAAAACCGATGTGACCCTTCTCCATCTGATTCCTAGTTTAGTGAAATTCAAATTCATGCTCTATCCGCGTTATTCCGGCCAATAATTAGGAAAAAAATTGAGCGGCAAACGAAAAATTGAAAAATTTGTGAAATTTCGAAAGAGATGTACTATAACTTGAATCACCTCTTTCTAATTCGGGCTGTGTTTTGGAGGCGGCACAACGTAGAAGAACAATGAAACCCTAGATTCAGTTATTCCCTGAAATCTCTCATTTCTTTGTTCCGTCAAGCCTGTTGTAAAATCCAAGAACATAAATATCTTCAAATTGGTGATATATTTTTGTGATAACTTCCAAAGATAAATTGTTAGCTGAAATGCTTAATACTTGGCTAGTGTGAAAATGCTTGAACGTACCATGAGGCCGATTTTGTGTCGAGGCCAAATGAATTGCATATGTAATTAGTTTGCTATGATGCACCTCTACCAGTGTCATTGCTCATGGATCGACCACTCAACTGCCATTGAAAATAGTTTGATCAATCATTTGGCTAGTGCAGAGAAGAATATTAAAAAAACAAAAGAAAGACCATAAAAACAATAAGAAGTGCAGCCAGTCCAATGCCTCTATCATCCACAACCTCCACCTTCTCCACGTCGTGCAGGTCCGCTTGCTTGTCGTGTGCCTCCTCTGCGCCTCCTCTGCGCCTTTGTAGTCTCGCCATAAGAGAAGTCAAGGGATATTATTAGAACTTAGAAGGAAGGAGAGATGGGAGGGGCTAGGGCAGGAAAGGAGGCAGGGGCAACGGTAGAGGGCTAGAGAGAGGTAGACGGGGGATAAGATGGAGTGTAGAAGTGGTGGGTGAGGAGGAACGGAGGAGACGAAGAGGCACGACCTTGAGTGGGGGTGGCGATCGATTGTTGGAATGGGGGGGGGGCGGTCGGTGGTTCATGATGAACTGACTCGAGTAGGTTTTACAAAGAAAGGATCATGAACCACCGGAGCTGGGTTTTACGAAGAAAGGGACGGAAGAGATGGGACTTTTTCCCTCTGAAGAGATGCGGCTCGTTGATCCTGAAAATAAAAAAAATAAAAAATTACTGAGGCGCTGAAAATAATGGGCAAACGTTCGTTCTGCTTGCGCTTCTGTGTGTTCCGATCAAATGAGATGAACCAAGGTATAAAACTCTCTTCATTGTGCGATATCATCTGGACCCTTTATCAAGTTTCTGTTTTAATATTCAACGTTGTAGATTACAAATTAAAAACAATCAATGATGCAGATTCTTCAGACCAAGGTTGTATCCTGAGATGTTACTTCCTTCCATTGGTGCTTTTAATATAGTAGAGATAGAGATAAAACATCTTTTGAACAATTTGTTTGGTGTTGTGATGCAAATGTATAGATTCTTGTTATAATATGTCCAATTTTGATTGCTATTTTAATTATAACTGCAAATTCATTATAAAATCATGAGCACATAAACAACAAATTCATAAAAGCTTGAAATTGTTGACACATAAACATCTGAGAACTGAGTTTGAGCTACAATTTCATGCTAGTGAAAGTAATGAAAAACACTTTGAGCAATTGGATTTTGTTCGCATAAACATCTGACACATACTACATTTGCTCTAAAGAACAGTGCTTTTAGTAGTTTTTGTTCAATATGACTTTACTTAATAGCAAATTTCTTTTGTCACATAAACATCTGTTATTTTCTAAATTTCTTTTGTCAGTTTTGCTTATATAAATATGAAACTAATAAACGACTAACGAGTCAAAAACAACCATTCTGTAGAATAAAAAAAACATTAAATCAAATTTATGATAGAAGGAGAACAATAAGACATATACTATGAGAAAGTTTAATATGCACCATAATGCATAGGAGTTTTTATGCACCACGAATTTTTTCGGGGTTATTTTTGTAAATTGACAAATCTAATCTACATATTGAAATCTCATAGAAAACAAAATTTTATAATTTTTGAGATTTTATTACTATTTTTATCGAATTTTTTAAAACATGCCATTTTAGGAATATTGTAAATAGTATAACATTCCAAAAATGACATATTTTAAAAAATTCGAAAAAATAGTAATAAAATCTCAAAAATTATAAAATTTGGTTAGCTATGAGATTTCAATATGTAAATTAGATTAGTTAAATTAGATTTGTCAATTTACAAAAATACTCCTGAAAAAGTCCGTGGTGCATAGAAAGCTCTATGCACTATAGTGCATATTAAACTTTCTCCATATACTATACATTTAAATAAACAATCATTCAGAATAAAAACCTTTGCCACCAGTACCAACACTATACTGGTACAGTATCAGTACCAGCCCCTTAACCCTATACTGATACAAAGAACCAGTACAAAGGGAAATGCAAAAACCAATCCCAAATGACAAATTAAGTTTCAACTTTAATCATAAGAGATAACAACTACACACGTAACAATCCACCTAATTTCTTTTCATTGAAGCCTCATAAAAACTATTCCAATAATAATTCATGTAAGAATTGTCACTTTCTGAAATTTGAATACACATGGAGTAAAATCCCAGCGAAAAATAACATCGCAAAATGTCTAGATTTGCTGAGGTTTCCACCAGATTCTCATCTTGATTCACGTCAGGATTTACCGAGGTTTTCTGCAAGAATTGGTCGATCCGTCGGGTCCCACGTGGCAGAGGCTTCCCCTTCTTCTCCTTCTCTCCCTCGTTATCATTTCCCTCCCCTTCTGTTTGACAAGTGGCACCAGTGTCGCGCCTAGAAACTGGAGCCGGCGGTTGCGAGAGGCAATCAAAAAGAGCTCGACGGGCTCTACTAGTGCTTTGGTTGGTTTTGCTTGGTTTTGAGAGGCAAAGGCGAGTAGGTGTTTTGCTTGGTTTTGAGAGAAAAGGAGATTCCGGGATGCGTATACGAAGACCACCGTATACTGCGTTTTTCCTTTTTTTATTTTATTGGCAAAATTAGTCTTATACCCTTCAAATCCAATCCGGATTCGCTGTTGCGCGACACGTGCTATAGCGCGCGTACGAATCATCTGATCTTGATCGGACGGTTCATTTTTTACGGGCCTATCAATCTAGATTACATGCACGAGGCTCCCTTGTCCATTGGATCTTGATCAGACGGCTAAGGTGGCGCGCTACACCATATGTCGCGCGCCACAGGATTTCATTTCCTTCAAATCTTTCTTAATTAGATGTTTACCCCTCAAATCATTAAAATTGGTCTCATACCCCTCAATTATTGATAGAACTAGATATATATCCTTCTCAACAATTTTAATTAATTTCTCAATAGAAAAAACTGAGTTTTATATTTTATGACAAAGTTGCCCCTGTCCAACTCCTCTTCCCTTCCAAAGAGACCTTCTATCTTTCTGCTAGCCGATGGTCAAATAGAATTAAAAACAAAGGATTTTGAAGATAATAGTGGCCCTGACTCCATATAAAAAAATTTTGGAAGTTACATTGACGCAATTATAATGTCTGTTCAAGTTTACAAAAATCAGGTATATATGAAGAGACCAGTTGTGCCAAAATTAAAGTGCTTATAGAAATTGTTTTTACGGTTTGGTGTGATTTTAAGTCTCTGCTAATTGAACAAATGAGAAGCGTGGGTTGCTCTTTAGAAATGTGATAAAAAAAACTATTGAGTAGTTTGAAAAATATTCTTAAGATGCACCATAAACTACATGCTCAAAAATATGTGGAACCGAGGACGACAGAATGGTGTTTCAAGATATTTTATAATTTTTCTAATAGTCCAATTAACATCGCTTTTGTTATTAGGGAGGAAAAAATAGTTACCATTTAACAATTAGAAAATATGTAGAATAAAAATTGAAGGGTATATCCATATTTTTTTATATTGCTGGAAGATAGATTAGTAGGAAGATGAAAGGTCTTACGGTGCTGATAGGAAAGATGAGTTTGAGTAGGGACAATTTTGTCATAAAATATAAAACTCACTTTTTACTATTGAGAAATTAATTAAAATAGTTGAGGAGGGTATAGATCTAGTTTTATCAAGAATTGATGGGTATGAGTCCAATTTTAATGATTTGAGGGGTAAATATCTAATTAAGAGAAATTTGAAGGATATGAGCTCAATTTTGCCTATTTTATTTTTGGGACAGAAGAACGATTCGCTCGACATCTAACCGTTCGTTTAGATCGAACAGTTCAGATCCGAAGAAGTCCACTGGTCTTCTTTTCGAAGAAGTCCAGAGAATCTGGATTCCTGATCGCTCTGCCCCTGTACGGCTGTACTACACAAAGCAAAAGGGGCGTTGCTTTGGGCAGCAGATTTTTTACTGCGAGCAACATAATTTTTTTTTTCAATTACCAAATTGCCCTTTCTGCAACTCCGTAAATTTGCTGATAATCTCCGAACAACTGCCATCTCTCGACTAAACCTCCTCTGTCCTATCCACTGAATAACTTCAGTCTCTCTTCCCTTCACTCATGATTTAGTCTCTCCTCCCTTCACCCTCGGCAGTTTATCTCATCATTTTTTTTAGAACTTTAGGACTCTAGAATACATTGCAATTAGATTTCTTCAATGATTATTTCATAACCGAACATAAAATTCTCCCCCATGAATATGTGATTTTCATTAAAAATAAATTGATTTCTTTCATATTGTATTAACTCCCATCAATTTTGTATTAAGCACTCATATGGTCGAAGGAAATTAATTTTTAGGTAGAACATCTTGATGTCATCAAGGGCACAGGTAAAAAAAATTGACATAAAAAATTATCCGAAATTTCTTATCACCACAAAAAATTCGGGATTGGTTTTTACAAACGGTTTTGCAAAACAAAAAATCTAAAATGATAGGGACGGTAAGAGTCTCAGAGAGAGAATGTAGTTAAGGAATATATCGTTAAGGAAATAAATTAGGGTAATAAATTTTCATCAATACTAAAGGGCAGTTTAGACATTTAGAAAAAAAATATGTTGTTTTAAGAAAAAATTCTGCTGCCCAAAGCAGCTCCCAAGCAAAAGCCTCCTAAGAAACTAATAAGATGCGTTCGAACTACACGGATCAAAATCCTGTGTAGCGCGGTATAAGGTGTAGCGCATAAACGACAAAACTGCTAAGAGATTTATGCATCGGCTATAGGAATTCAGATCTGGTGCCGCGCGGCACACCGTGTAGCGCGGCATCAGAGCCGTCTGATCAAGATCCAATGGACAAGGGAGCCCCGTGCATGTAACCTAGATTGATAGGCCCGTAAAAAATGAACCGTCCGATCAAGATCAGACGGCTCGTACGCGTGCTACACGGTGTCCCGCGCTACACCGGATTCGGATCCCGGCTATAGTTGTGAACTTGTGATAACTTTTTAACTGGAAGAGTGGGTTGCGGGTCCCACGTGCACAAAATGTTGCATATCTTTTGGGGGCCGTTTGGATCGCTTAGGAATTTGAGGAATTTGGGGAAGTTGCAATTCCTAAGAATAAATTTATTGGGAAGTGTGTAACTTTGTGAAGAGTTTGGATTGTTTATAATAAATTTATGGTAGGAAGATGAAATTCCCCAAATTCCTTCCCCAATCCAAACAGCCCCTTGGAATTAATTTGTCATTTGTGCGGATGTGTTGTTGTGTACACTGTGATTGATTGATTATTCTTTGAATTACTCTAAAAAAAATTATTCTTTGAATTTATTTATGTCGATCCAAAACCATGTGTATAGTAGATATGTTGGGGTATTAAATTATCGTTAGAAGGTATTATTTATTTTATTAATTTCTTTGTATTATTTAAATTAATAATTTCTTGTTAATTATTTAAATTAATTTATTTACTTTGAAAATAAAGTAATAAAATGAATTGTTTAGCCTATAAAATTTTATGCAATTTGATATTGTATGTTCACTGTGGTCAATTGCTGTCAAGATGAACAAGTTTTTTACCTCGATTTCCTAAAAAATAGGTTAAGTGAGATTTTCTAAAAATGGAATTGCACTTCTTATCATAGGGGGCGTTTGTTTATGTAGTAAGGAGTTGCATAACTTAAGGATGCCTAAATATTTATGTAGTGTTATGTAATAGATGTTTGGTTGTGTAGTAAGGATGACTAACTTAATGCATGCATATATTCATGTCAAAAGACTAAAATGCCCTTAAATTTGAATTAGTATTATGTATTATATGTTGTGACCTAATTATTGTTAATTATTAATTATTATAAAAATTAATTATTAATGATGATAATAAATCATTTTTACTATTATGAAATATTTATAATTTACTTTTAATTAAATATTATAAATATTATTATTTATTTTATAATAAAAATTATTATTGATAAATTATCTTCAATTAATTATTATTCTTAAATCATTATTATTAATAATTAATTTTACTTGTTAAATATTATTAATTATAATAATTAATCTTTGTTATTTATTATGATTTTTTAATAATTATTGTTACTTATTAAGTATTATTATTTATTAATTAATATTAATTAATTTTTAATTTTTAATTATTAATGATAATAAGAAATCATTTTATTATTATGAAATATTATAATTATTTTTAATTAAATATTATAAATATTATTAATTATTTAATAATAAATCAATATTGTTTATTAATTATTATTATTACTTGTTATATATTATTATTTATTAATTATAATAATTAATATTTATTACTAATTATGATTTTTAATAGTTATTGTTACTTATTAAATATTATTATTTATTAATTATTATAGATTATTAAATATTATTATTAATTATTTCTAAAGGGTATTGTTGGGAAAAAAAATTAAAGGGGATCGGTGCATAACTTATGCAACCTATTTAAGTTGCATAACTTATGTACCCTTAAGGCATCTTATGTAAGAGGTGTTTGGTGACTTAAGGATACATAACTTAAGTTATGCACCCTTTAAATCACAAACAAACGCCCCCATAAGTAATAAGAATTTTAAGTTGTAATTTACTTAACTTGCCATTAGGAAACTAGGATATAAAATATAAATGAGCTTTTCTAAAATAGATTGCCATTTTTTTTTATCGCAATTGAGATTTCCAGAATTGTAAATTACTTAAGATTGCAACGATTTTGGCGTGAGTCTAACAAACCCAAAAGGTTGCATTTTAATTTCCATAATTTAGTAGAATGATAATAGCAAAGAAAATAAACTGAGCATAAATTGTATAAGATTGTTGGTTAATCATAATGCAATGAAAATTAGTATACATTAAAAAAAAATTATGTATGTCGGGCGGTGGGTGTCGCTGTTGCGCGACGCGGTATAACGCACTACGAGCCGTCTGATCTTGATCGGACGGTTCACTTTTTACGGGCCTATCAATCTAGGTTACATGCACGGAGCTCCCTTGTTCATTGAATCTTGATCAGACGGCCAGCATGTCGCGCAACACCATGGGTCGCGCGGCAGCGGATCTCAATTTGTGGGTGTGGGTTACACCATAAAAGCTAGTGATTTTTTTGAATTAATAAAAGCTATCTATTGTTGTGCGCTGCGTATAGTTTTGTCATTTTGTGCGCTACAAGGTATGTAGCGCGACACAGGATTTTGATTCGAACTACACTAAAACAGAGATCTTCCAGACTCATCTCCAGTTCAAACAAACTGTCTAAACTGTAATACCATATTTGAAGAGTATACTACTACAGTTTTGATAAAACGGAGATGAGTAAAAACTGAAAACGAAACGCCAAATACAACAAGCCATTTTTAGTTGGCCACTTTGCCTTTGGCAACCCCATAAACGCCCTTCCTGATCGGTTCTTGTTTATCACTTAATTTACTCGTACTAAGCATAAGACTATTAAGACATATATATAAGACTTAATTATGTCATCATGTTTATCATTTCGTGATATAATGAAACTCTCGGTTAAGTGTACATTTAAACTCTATAGATAGATTTGCATTTAAATAATAGTGTCTGACTGACCAAGTCTTTTTTTCCCTACCACACAAACTTCTCTTTCCACAAATTAAGGTGGAACTTGAAAAAGTCTTCTTTCAAGGTCAACTCCATTTTTCTTGTTAACACATTCGATCCAAAAACTTAGAACATGTATCGGTCATATACACTGAACCAATCATGGGAAATTCTGGGGCAGATCGACCCGTCAGACCCGACCTTCTGGGAGGAATTTGCGACAGGGATGCTGAAGCCGGTGGCAGCAATGGTGGTTGTGGCCATGGCCATGGCTCTGTCTTTCAGCCAGAAGCTTGCTCTGGAGAAGGAGATGCTTGTAGCAATGGCAAGAGCTTTTCTCCAGCTCTCTATTATCGGCTTCGTGCTTCAGTTCATCTTCTCTCAGAAAAATGCTGGTTGGATCCTCCTCGCTTATCTCTTCATGGTATGAAGAACATTTTTTGTATTAAATAAACATTTCCTTTTCTATAATTTTTCTATTTTCATGTATTGGTTCTGTGCACTTTGTTTTTGTTCTTTCTTGTTAAAATACAAGGTCTTGATTCAGCCTTTCTTATACTGGTACCAGATAAGTTGTACATGGGCATGGAATGGATTAACCATCTCTTCAAATCAAACATTGTCTTGATTTCTCTTATAACTTTGACAAATAATTACTCTCCCCCTTTTAACCAAAAAAAGAAAAAAATGTTGATTATCAGATTGTGTGATTGTTACAATACATGGATTGTTCAGGTATCAGTGGCAGGATACACAGCAGGTGAAAGGGCCAAACATGTACCGCGCGGGAAGTACATAGCATGGATGTCAATTTTGGCAGGAACTTCAGTCACAATGTTTCTTCTGGTGATCTTAGATGTTTTTCCCTTCACACCGAGGTACATCATACCAATAACAGGGATGATGGTCGGCGATGCCATGACGGTGACTGGAATCACCATGAAAAAGCTCCATGAAGATGTTAAGATGCAAAGAAACTTGGTTTGTTATCTATTGATGAGCTTATTATTCTTTTTCATTTAAGCTTTTACAATTTAATATCAGTACATGAACATTTCTCTCGTCTGGTATACTGGTAGTACAAGGTTGTGGATGTAAGCCTTAATATACCTTCATACTTATATTTGTTTATGTGAATAATGACCCTGAATTATCTAATTGTTGCCTAATAAAGTTTGACTTTACCTTCGCACTTCAAGGCAAACAAAAAAAAATAATAATAAATAAATAAATAAAAAGAGGAAACAATGGTATTGAAGAAATATAAATTGGTCAAAGTCAGTTAGAACTGATCTAGGCACCACACAAGGTGATGTGCAATTTGGTACGAAGATCTAATACTGTTAAATATCAAAGGGAGCTGATTCTGGTCTATGAATTAACCAAAAACTTACAAATTATTCAGGTTGAAACTGCATTATCTCTAGGTGCTACACCTCGACAGGCTACACTGCAACAAGTGAAACGGACCTTGATCATTGCCTTGTCTCCAAATATAGATCATGCGAAGACGGTTGGTTTAATTTCCTTACCGGGCATTATGACGGGTCTCATTATGGGTGGAGCCTCCCCAATAGAGGCTGTGCAACTTCAGATAGTCGTCATGAACATGATGATCGGATCATCGACTGTAAGCAGCATACTGTTTACATACCTTTGTTGGCCGGCTTTCTTTACCAAGGCGTATCAGCTCGAGTACAAAGTCTTTTCTGTTGATTAATTATGCTAATCTTTTCATTGTAAAGTTTAGATTAATATTGTTCTATATATATCTTTTTCTTTCCCTTTTTTTGGGGCCTCCGTATGCATCATTTTCTCTTTTCTTTCAGTGGATGTGGTACAGTGGTAGTGTAATGCGAGCTTAGAGATGAATAATCGCTTTGCTTCGTTTTTTATTGTTTTATTAAGTTGTTAATCTTTTCTAGTGAATTTTGTTTGGGATGGCTGCCTCAAACAGGAATTGTTATTTCAACACAATCAAAGCATGAACACAATACAATCTTCTATCTCTCGTTATCAATTTCTGTTACTATATATTTGAAAATCATTTATTAAATTTTATATTCACAAATCAAGTATTGACATCTCTGCATGAGCAGCACACTGCACTAATCTAACATAAGCCCAAGTAAAGTTTTCTTCATGTGGGCCCATTCTATCCAAACAGCCTTAGAGATAGGCCCAAAAATAATCTATAGAAACTATCTCAGGGTAAAAAATTAAAACTAACGTTACTGTTCATTCGAATTTCGATAATAACAGTTAAAAATTCAAAATTTTAAAAATAATATCATTGGATCGTTATCCTGATTGACGAAATCACAAAACGCTTGGATCGTCATTCGACGATCCAAAATTGGATCGGAAATCCAATTGACGACGCAACCTTGAATCGTCATCCGAAATGACGACCCAAACAAAAAAAAATCACATTTTTTAATGCCAACAATTTTTTTGTTTGGATCATCATCCGAAATGACGACCCAAACAAAAAAAATCAATTTTTTGTTTGAAAACTTTTTTTAATGCGAATTTTGCATTTTAGCCCCCAAAGTTTTTTTTATTATAAAATATATAATTTATGATTAAAAATTATATATAATTAAAACATCTATTATAAAAATATAAGTATATAGTTAAATTATGCATGTTAAATACATAATATTGTATATGCTTGTGATACTTATTTATACATATATATATAATGTATCATATATTTTATATATTAAATACATATTATTGTATATAACTAAAATATATGATACATATTATTATGTACATATATTTATATGTATATTTATTATACATTAAAAAAATTTTATATATTAATATTTACATTTAATATATAACAAATTTTTTTATTGGACTATTATGTAAAAATAATAATTTTAGGGTCATCGGCGAATAAATTCAACAAAAATATATTCAATTTTTTGCCAATGACCCTAAAATTATTATTTTTACAATATAGTCCAATAATTTTTTGTTGTATAATTTATATGTATTTTAAATGTATATAATTTTTTAAAAAATTATACATTAAATAATATATGGTGACTATGACCATATATTTCTATGTATAAGTATATTAAAAAATATATGTATATAAAATATATTAAAAAATTATACATTAAAAAATATGTTTATTTATACATTACATACATATAAACAATTACATTACATATATATAAGACTATTGAAAAGGTACACAATAAAGAAATCTCACATAATATGGTATATATAGACATAAGAATGACAGGACCCCAAATAACTGCAATCAATATGCATTAATTACAAATTTAAATGTATTTCAAAAAATTAAAATTTCCTTAGGTCGTGCACAACCTGTAATGTAAATCTCTAAAAATTTAAGTCGGCTGTACACAGAAATTTAATGTCCCTATAACATGCACAACGAAAATGCTAAGCTCCTCCGTCTTCTATTAAATGCACAAACTACATGTTCAAATCAGATATATAATGTAATTCCAAACCTTACATTAATGGCAACAATCTATATTAATTTTGAATATACATTAATAGATAACAGCCAAATGACAATTATGTCGTGCATTTAATGCAATATGTAATATTTTAAATTAAATGATCTGACAATTCAATTAGGGAGTGAATTTCCGTTTCATTTACCACCTCTAAAGCGATCACTGCCCTATACTGCTCAAGACAGACGGTTTCAAGCCCAGGAGACAGAAGTTTCGACTTGAGCACATGTGGTATGTCAAGACTGAATTTCAACAGATATGTGATCACTCATGGACCTCACATCAACAACTGCCTTGGCAAGATCGACTGTCTACACTCCAAAAAGATATCCAGACCTGGGCCCGCAAAAACAAATCTCCACACCAAATCATTGCTGATATAGACAAAGAAATTCTCTCATTACAAATGCTTCACCCACTCAACCAAAACAGACAACAAGAACTTGACCTGATGATGCAAAGAAATGAGGCCGAAACTATGGCATCTGAATACTGGAAACAACGCTCAAGAGTACAATGGGCACAAGATGGGGATCAGAACACCAAATTTTTCCATCTCAAAGCAACAGTCAGGCGTAAATCTAGCCTCATTTCACAGGTTATCACTCCATCGGGGGAAGAAGTTACTAAAGAAGAACAAGTCAAACAAGAATTTATCTCTTTTTTTAAAACTCTATACTCCGACCCCCATGTATCAAATGATTGTATCAATGAAATAAATTTACAATATGACTCTTTTGATAATATCATTCAGTCTTGTGGTCCCTGCATCACTCCACTTGATGCATCCAATCTTTGCACTCTGCCCAACAAAATGGAAATTAAAAGAGCCCTATTTGATATGAAACCTGACAGTGTGCCTGGTCCTGATAGGCTAACTGCTCGGTTTTTCCAACACATGTGGACATCTATGGGGGACGACCTAACCTATGAAATCGAAAACTGTTTCCGAATGAGGACGGCCCCAAAACAATGGCTGCAATGTCGACTTGTCCTAATTAAAAAAATAGAAAATGCCCAAACCCCTGCTGACTACCGACCCATAAGCGTTGGGAATATCCTATACCGTCTCCTCATGAAACTCATTGCCAACCGTTTGAGGCCGCACATGCAGTACCTAATTGATCATTCCCAGACTGCATTCCTAAAAGGACGAAGTATCATAGATAGTATTCACTTAGTCAAGGAAGTCATGCATTCCTTTACATCAGCAACTTTTTCTAAAGAAGTATACCTCCTTAAAGCTGACATAAGGAAAGCCTTCGATGTACTACGATGGCCCTACATTACTCGGATGATGCATCTTCTGGGAATACCGACGCCACTGTGTGAACTCATTCTAAATTGTCTAAGCCAGGGAGCTATCTACATTGAAATTAATGGTGATTTTAGAGGGGGAGGTTTCCTAACTCCAACCAGAGGACTTCGTCAGGGATGCCCTCTATCTCCTCTATTATTTGTGACGGCTATGGAAGGTTTGTCTAGACTCATTAAACACCAACAGCAAATTACAATATTCACAGGGATAAAACTAGCACCTAACGCTCCTGAACTCACTCACTCTTTTTACGCTGATGATGTGATTTTATTTGGAAACTGTTGCACTCTACAAGCTCGCAGCTTGAAGGATACTCTAAGCTCTTTCTCTGGATTCTCTGGACTTCAAATTAATCCCACCAAGTCTATTATTTGGTACAGTAATGCAGTATCACCTATTATCAAGAACAATATCACATCACTTTGGCAAGCAAAAGAAGGTGATGGTAAAGAATTATATCTTGGCATATGTATCTCCCAACTCCCGTTATACAATCAAATTACTCATGAAAAATTATTACATACAATTACTCAAAAAATAGGGGGTTGGAAAAGCATACTCTTGTCCCAAGCAGGAAGGCTGACACTCCTCAAAGCAACTCTAACCTCCATTCCAGTTTATGCCATGTCAGTTTCCCTGCTTAATAAAACAACCATCAATGCTTTAATTTCCACTCTAAGAAGATTTTTCTGGGGGAAGCAACAAACCAAATCTATCATGCCAGTTGCATGGCATAAAATTACAAAGGATTGGACACAAGGTGGCTTAGCAGTTAAGGATCTATCTACCTTTAACCAAGCCTTAATGCTCAAATCTGTGTGGGATGTTGCATCCAACAAGGACAAACTGTGGGTCCAACTAGTGCTAGCCAAGTACTGCTCCAACAGAGGACTATGGGGAACAACAACAAAGAAAGGCACCAGTAAACTATGGAAAGATATTCAATCTCTCAAGGTACACATTCAGCAATCAATTTGTTGGCAATAAATAATGGTAAATCTGTACCTGTGAAATTTCAACCATGGTATCCAGGATGGGAGAAACCAAATAGGAAGAGTTTCACTCAGAACCCCATGATTTCTGATGTCTATCTTGAATCCTCTGCTACTTGGAACCTTTCAGCTTTGCAACAAATCCTCAGTTCCACTCATTGCCAAAACATTATAGCACATGCACAAAAACCTGAGGTTACCTCTGAGCTGCCAGATAAGCTTATTTGGAATTTCTCAAAATCTGGAATTTACACGGCAAAACTAGGCTACCAGTTTCTTACTTCCGCTCAATCCACACCTATAATTCACACCAACATTACCCCTCCCCGCATTTGGAAACAGTTATGGGACTCAAAAACTTTACTTCCAAAAATTTAAACTTTTATTTGGAGGGCGTTACATGATGGGCTCCTAACATGTTACAAAATTCATCAAATAATAAACACCATATCACCAGATTGCCCCATTTGTGGAAACTTTCAATGTCATCTCCCAAGGATTGTGTGGTTCTCCTCCCAATTACCTATTAGAAGTGACCAATTATCCCCAGATTTTCCGACTAACTTTTTAACCTTAATAGCTGGCTTAGATAACAAACAATTTTCCTATTTTTGCACTCTGATGTGGTGTATTTGGAAAGCCAGGAACAATCATGTTTTTCAAACAAAATCATCAAACCCCCAACAAATTTTTCTACATCATCAAATCCTGCTTTCAACTTACTCAACCCAGCAGCCACTATCAAAGAAGGAAGAGCATTATACCAAAATTCACATACCTTTACACACCTTCCTGGTTTTGGTTGATGCTTCCTGGGATGCCCAAAAACACTCAGGATTAGCCTATGTGCTTTATGACCACACCGGTACTCTTATATCCTTCCATGCGGAATACTGCATCTCAGAATCATCATTCCAAGCCGAAACCCTCGCACTATCAGCAGCAGTTCACAAATTTTGCCCTATCCAAAGAACACACCCTCATGATTTCATTTTCATTTCTGACTGCAAAAATCTAATTGATGCACTACAAGAAAAAGGAGCAGTCGATTTACCTTGTTGGCACTCTAATCGGCCATTTCATGCCCTTCGATCACACCTATTGACCCTCCAGAGATACCCCCAATTGCAATTTGCACTGCGAGATGTAGTCAGACCAGCTCACCTCCTTGCCAACCATGCCTGCATTACCCAACGTGAGTGGAGTGGGCCTATTGCAGACCTCCCTCAGCTTCGCAATCCCATTACAACCTCTCTGGACCCACAATTCTTCATCTATGACCAGACGGTGAACTAATTGGCCTCTCCTCTTCTACTACATCACGGAAAAACTAGCCCGGATCTATACCTTCATAGCAACAAGAAGAAGTGCGGGTAGAGCCAAGCTCCGATGGCACGAAATTGGTGTCTGATTGGTTGAATTCACACGAAAATAGCAGACGATAGGTGGAGAAGATGAAGGCTCGAGGATTTTTTAGGAGGCGCATCCAGAGATCCCCTCTTTTTCTTTTACTTTTATTTTTTTCTTCTCTTTCTTTTCGGTAGGACCAGTTACGGCCCACGGGCCCTCCTTGAATATCAAAAAAATATATAAAAAATGGAGTAAACATTAATTTATTACTAATATTAAATATAAATAAAAAATAAATAGAAAATGGACTTAATAAAAATCATACTTGAATTTTTACAAATCTTTTAAATTTAACAAAATTAAGAAAGATAGGTGGCAATGGAAATAACAACAATTTCATGAAGGAATCTTACACACGACTGGTATTGTGCATCTTGCCATGGATTGTCAATTGTGAAATGCGATTTCAATCTCGATTCGGAGGTGATGAAGACAGCGACTGATCGCCGTTCTAGCAAGAGTGAGAAAAACAAAATAAATCAATAAAATAAGAAATAGAATTAATGCCACTTTTGAGATTAACACAGAAATACAAACGAAAAATTGTATGAATTCACAAACAAAAACTCACATCTAAAATAGTGCCACTACCAGTAACAACACTCTAGATCAACTTTTTTACTCTCTATCAATTCAATGATTCAAATTAAAAAATTGCTTAAATTAACTTTTTAACATTACTCTAAATCAATCTTTTATCATTTAAATCAATACAACATGTAAAAGTGTCTAAGTTATTGACGAATTAAAAAACGTGATTGCCTTTCAGACCAAGCAAACAGATTAAAAAGAAATATACCTCATTGATGTGACTATCAGCCAAAACATCAGCATGCCGGTTTATGTAATGTATGACTCTCTTCCTCCTCTCCTCTTTTCAATCTAAATAATAGATGTGAAGATCAGATGCCTTTCCATTAAAAAATGCATTAGAACATTATCTCTTGTCATCACTGCACATATAAAATTTGTAATTCATTGATAAGTATGAACAATAATTATTCTTATTATAAATAATAAGAGGCATCAACTGATATCATTTGATATTCTTATTATAAATAATAATAAATAATTAAAAATTTGAAGTATAACAGTATCTGTATTTTTCTGTAGCAATTACCGAGTCTATGAAGCAAAATCAATTGATATAAAATGTAACAAATGCTAAAATGTATTGGAATTATCCTACAAAATTAGGATTCATAAACTGATATCTCCTTACAGCAACATTCAAAGTAGTTATTGTTGTCCCTAAAGGGGGCGGCTTAATCAAGGTTTAGCGGAAGCGATTTAAGATTTTGGACCGGTTTGGTATGAACTACCCTAACACAATTCAATTGGTGCCCAATACAAGCAAGCACACAAGCAATTCAAGTATAGCAAGATAATAAAGAGAGAAAGATAGAGAGAAATTGAACACGCGATGTGATTACGGAGTTCCGACCCGCTAGAAGAAGCTAGCCTTAGTCGTACGTCTCCGGGAGTTCCGCTACCACGAAAGGGCGCGCTCCATTCAATTCCAACAAGAACAGGACTACCACTTCGAACCGAATCACCTCGTCACAAGGACACTCGAGGCGGATCGGCCTAACTCGAATGGCACAACGGCCTCAAAGGAGAAGAGCTCTCAACCTATTCCAACCTACACCTAGCGACAATGTCGGTGTAGAGACCTTTTTATCGCCGCGGAAGAAAATAAACTGATAATCCGCAGGAAAGGGAAAGATCTATCCAGATACCCTCCGCGCGTCACAATTCGATATAAGTCCTTTCTTAATGAAGAGAAGAGAACTCATATGAATTTCTATTCACGCGAAGGTTTATTATTTTGTGGGGTCCTTTCTTTCCAACAGGCGCAAGCCCCTGCTGTTAATTACCTCGGGGATAACCGCGAGAACCTCTGATTAAGGGATTCGAAGAATTATGTGTCTAGGCTAAAAGAGTTGTGAAATGCAACTTGTTGGGTGATTATGCATGTGACATTTGTTCATGAGGTTTTTATGGTAAGTTAAGATTTTAAATTTTAAATCTAACTTGAACCATAATGGTAAATTACCGACCAGTCCATTAGTCGATCAAATACCGCTTTGTTTTGGAATTGAGATATTTGTTCTCATTTTTGACACTTGATTTAGGATTTGAGTTATTTGTTCTCGAATCCTGTGAAGTATCAGGTTCTAAGTACATAACAGATTGTTGACTCAGAAACAAGGACTTCGCAAAGTTAGGGTCAAGAGTGTAACCGCACTGGTCACTCAAGCGCAACAACCTTGCAACCCGTACACTGAATACAAAGCGAGCCGCTGATTCAGGTGACGAGGGAAACTTATGATCAAACTGGGGCTTTGGTCCAGTTAAACTGCTTTTGGTTTTATTTGGCACTTGTTTAGGGTATAACTTGAGTTAATTTGAACTCAAATTATAATTTGGTTTCATTATTGTTAATTTATATCAATTTGGATTCAAATTATGTTAGTTCGAGACGATTTGGGGCCTCAAACTAAATTTTGGATAACTTGAGTGTATTTGATTCTCAAGTTAGTTTTGATTTAGATTTGACACAATTCGAGTCAACTTAGACTCAAATCGAAATTTGGTTTGGTTTAGTTTGTATTTGTGTCAATTTGAGTTAATTTAAACTCAAATTAGAATTTTACCACAAATTTTTGAAACATTGAAGTCGCACAAATTTAATTTGGTTTTGTGGACTTTTCAGAGTTTCTAAAGGAATTTCAATTTAATTTGAATTTCACATGATGCATTATGATGAAAATGATCCAAGTCGGATTTGACCAATCTTTAGATAATCTTGACATCAAATGACCAGTGCAACTGAAATCTTTAGATTTGTTCTCAGTTTTGGTGTATTTCATTTGAGATTTTTCGAGTTTTCTGTGAATTTTAATGTATTTTGACATTTGGACAGTTTGCAAATTTTCTAGACTGTACATTTTGGACAGGACTAACCAGACCATTAATCAGTTCGAAATTAGAAAAGAGTCTCTATGTTTCACCAAAAATTATGAAACTAGATTCATTTGAAAGAAGACTCAGAGAGGATTTTTACTATCATTTTTATAGAATTTTCGGAATTTATTTCATTGGGCTTTGGGTTTGATCTTTCAGGGTCATTTTTGAAAAACCGTTTTATCAGTTAACACGACCTTCAGTCACTATTTCAATGACTGTTTTCGTTCTGTTACGAATTTTGACATGCGGTTTGTTTTATTTGAAACTAGACTTCAAGAGGAAAATTTTTATATCTATAATTAGGTTTTCTGAGTTGGTTTGGTATTTTTACCGAAATTTGCAATCTAAGTCAACTTTCTGGAAACAGTTTCCTGGGACAGACATACATCAGTTCAGTTTTTGAATTTTCATTTGCTCCCTGATTGCAGTAATGACTTGAAACTTTCAGATTTGAAACTTTACATCTTGATGCAGTTACAATAATTTTCGTAGAATTTTTAGAGATTTATTTCAAGGGTTTCAAGGTATGAACGTTCAGACACATTTACTGGCACGATTTGCTGGTACAGTTTTCTGAAACTCAATTTCTATCTGATTTCAAAAATTCGTTATAAATAATCTGTGCATCAAAAAATCCTTAAATTTTTACAGGATGTGTGTCATATCATGTTTCATCTGCAGTTAAAATTTCAATTGGTTCTGTTTAACTGTTTGTGAGATAAAAAATGTTTTGTGTACTGTCCAGAATGCACTTTGCTGGTAACAGAAAATTATCAGGAACATATTTTAGATTTAACTTATGCCAGAAATATAAAATGAAATATGACTTCTCTGAGCATAACGACGTCTTTGCATGGAATTTTGATCTTTGTTGTTCAAACAACCTAAATCGAATGGACTGAGCATGCTACAGATCCAATTCAATTAGGTTCATACCATCTCCATAGGGACTGAGACATGCTGCAGATCCCTTATGAAGCGGTTTCTTATTGTTTAAATCACAACTGAGCATGCTACAGATTGTGAAATAAACAAATTTCGATCGAAGTGGTTGCGTTAGATCAAAACCCCATGCCGAGAAGTCGTGCTGCAAAACTGATACCAATAGCAAGTTAAAGTTTCCTATTTGATTTATGCACAATTAACATGAAGATGATACCAAAACTGAAAGAAAGATTGTTAGTTTTATGCGTGGCTTAACATGATGCAGAAAATAAAAGAAACAAAAGAGAAAATGAGTACGAATCATAAAGACAAATGGAAATATTTCATTTTTCACAACTGAACCGTTTATTACAAACCTTTTCCCTCTTCTCTTCACGAGAACTCTCTCTCTCAGTTTTGTTTACAGGAATCTATAGAGAAAGAGAAAAAAAACAAGGAGATTTCAATTTCGCAAGTTCTCTCTGTATTGCTTTTTTTTTTGCGCAGACTTCTCTCTTTCTTTCTCTGTACTGCCTTTTCTTCTTCCAACAGATGCCTCCTTTTTATATCCATTTACCCTCGTAGTTATGATTTGAATATGGATATCTTATGGGCTGAGTTGGCAAAGTCTGATTGGCTTTTTCAAACAATTCCTAGAACGTGGGTGGTTACAGCAGCAAAGACTTCTCTTCGCATAGTTCCTTTGGCAGCAATTTTCTTATGCATATCTCCGTTTCTTCCTCTGCCAATGGGATCCAGCGTCATATTTTTTGTCTATATGGCAGCTTTTTTTTTGTATTTGGATTTTTTTTTTCGAACTGGGTTGCTTCCTATTTTTCTTATTGGATCACTTCTACATCTACAACTTAGACTTCTCCCATTGGCCCATTACTCTTTTCTATTTTTTGAACAGATGGGGCGCTTCTAATTAGTAATGCACAATTTTTATTTCACTTTGGCTACTCCATGTTTCAGTACACGTACTTCTCTCTATTTCAACACAAACTTGTTCTCTCAATTTTAGATATTTGCATTTTTTTTATGGTTCCACAGTCGGGGCGGTGGTGTTTGAGGCTACTAAATCTCTCAAGATGGTCTAGCTATGAAAAGCTCAAGTGGGAGAGTATCCCTGTGCTCAAGGGCTCAATTCTGGTCTAATTTTGTAAGAAAAAGCACTCTAACTCCTCTTTTGGAGAAAGAACAAGGGGTGGATATATATAGGGCTCGAAATGAGCAGTTCCCCAGCAAAAACAGGCCACAGCGTTGTACAACTCTGAATAGCGTTATACAACGCTGGAATATGACCGTTGTAAAATCTAACGGCTCTTTAATATAGCCGTTGGTCTGTCAGAGCGTTGTGCAACGCTATTTGCCGTCGCACAACGAAGGAGTGTATAACCAAAGGAAAGCTCCGACAATTCCGTTGGAAATTGTCAGAGCGTTGCTTGCCACTGAATGGCGTTACACAACGTTAAAGGGAGACAAAAGGAACAACTCTGACAGATTCAACAGAGCGTCGTACAACTCTATATACCGTCACACAACGCTAACGTTACCCAACGCTGAAAGACGTTGGCTAACGTTAACAGAGCGCTGTCTGAATCAGCCAGCTAACTTGGGATTTTTGTGGCGTTGTGCAACGCTATATGGCGTTGCACGATGGTACTCAGGAAATTTTCTAAGTTTTTTAACTGCAGCGTTGTACAACACTATTGAGCGTTGTACAACGTTGTGAATCAGCGTTGCCTAACTCTATATAGCGTTGTGCAACGTTGATTCACAAAAGCATGAATTTAGCTGTTCTAGCGTTGTGTGCCACTATCTAGCGTTGTACGACGCTAGGTCACTGAAAACAGAATTTTGCTGGTTTATTGAGCTTTTCGCTATCTAGACCATTTCAAGGATAAACAAGAACTAAAGTATACCTTTTATCCTAGTCTAAACTAGCCTACAAGCTCTCTAAAGACTTGATCTTGATCTTTCTTAAAGCTTTTATCCAAGTCCTCATAAATTGTATCTTCTTCCTATAAAACTCAAAGAAGATTGTTAAATGCCAAATGATATTGTTTTGTAATCGACAAACCTAGAGACGTTTAGTACAACAATCTCCCCCTTTTGACGATTTGCAAAACAATATCATTAGTAAAGCGATTAAATTTTGGCATTTCACAAGCTTTACTACAATTCTCCCCCTTTTTGTAAATCGATGAAAAGTGAAAATTGTAGCAAGCTCCCCCTAAATTTATGGCTCCCCCTTAATTTTGGAGAAAAGGAATTGGAGAACCAATTTAGAGCACTACACAAAGTAGTGTGACCAAATTTAACCTCTCAAACAAAAATAAGATAGAAATAAAGAGGCTCCCCCTAAAAATTTGGCTTATAAGACCGGGGGTTAAATCGGTATTTAGGCCACATTGGTTACCATACCACTAGTTGTACCACTAGAGGTACAAGCTTTTGGAACCCACTTACCTTTGGACTCACCATTTGATTTCCTAAGTTTGCATTCCAACGAGATATGACCATTTTGACAACAATAGTTGCAATATGCATTGGTTGGCTTAGGCATGGTAGAATCCTTGACAAAATGAGAATAGTAATGGGCTCTAAGGTATTCGGCATTCTTCTTAGGATCATTGGATGAGACATTAAAATTCTTTTTGCGATCCTTTTGGAAATGTTGGGAAACATTCTTTTTATGCCCATTAGATTGAGCTTTGTGGTTTTGAGAAGAGTGTTGCTCTTTAAATTCATAAAACCATCCATCGGGTCCTCTAAAATAAATTTTATTGGACTCATTTGGAACAAAAACCTTCTTTTCTTGATTTTGCAAATTCTTTTCGTTTTGCATTCTAGTGTTTCTAGGTTTTCTTTGGTACATATGTGCATGACCACGAGAATTTCTAGGTTTTTGAAATTGTGTGTTTTGTGCAACTTGTTTCCCATTATTGTGTGACAAGTTCCTTTTCTTGGTTTGATAAGACTTTTGGTAACCAAGACCGGACTTGTAATGAGGCTTTTGACCTTTGAAAAGGTTTTTCAAATTCGTTTTAGGAACTTGACCTAAAACCGGTTTTTCAAGTTGTTTTTCAAGCTCCTTAATTTTAGCCTCATACTCACCCATCTTAGAAGTAAACTCATCTACCTTGGTTTTTAAGGTTTCTATGGTATCGGCTTTTCTAACCAAGGCATCATGGGTAGCATCAAGAATAGAATTCAACCTATCACAATCAACATATGGGGTTGAACTAGTTGGTTCATCATCACTCTCACTATCACTACTACTAAGAGATTCATTGAGAGGGAGATATACCTTTGGAGAGCATGCCTTTGGCGGAGTTGGTGGAGATGGAGGTGGTGTTGCCTTACGCGCTTGAAGTAGCGGATGAACAAATCTTGTCCCTTGATTGAACTCATTGAGGATGTCCTTCACGAAGTCATCTTCCACATCATCCGTCGAGAATACCACCTCTTCCACATTTGCCACCAAAGCATACACCTCATGAGAATCCGAATCGGATGTACATGGATCGAACTCCGAATCCGTGTGTACTCCTCCCATTTGGCTTCCTTCGAAACAACTCAAGACGGCTCTCCATATGTCCCTAGCTACATCAAAATTGCAAACAAGTGTGCTACCAATTGATTCATGCACCGAGCTTAGGATGACATTGACCGCATAGTCATTATCATCATTTTCCCTCAAGGCCTCGGTGGTAAGCTTGTTAGTATTTGGTTTAAATGTAGATTCATTTGCCACAATATACCAAACACTCATGCTTTTGAGGTAGCCAACCATACCATTTTTCCAAATAGAGAAATTTGTGCAAGTATGGTCCAATTTACCCGGTTTTTGTACCATTCTAGCCGCCATGATCGAAAACCGAGATTAAGAATAGCTTAATCGAGGTTCCCGCTCTGATACCACTTTGTTGTCCCTAAAGGGGGCGGCTTAATCAAGGTTTAGCGGAAGCGATTTAAGGTTTTGGACCGGTTTGGTATGAACTACCCTAACACAATTCAATTGGTACCCAATACAAGCAAGCACACAAGCAATTCAAGTATAGCAAGATAATAAAGAGAGAAAGATAGAGAGAAATTGTACACGCGATGTGATTACGGAGTTCCGACCCGCTAGAAGAAGCTAGCCTTAGTCGTACGTCTCCGGGAGTTCTGCTACCACGAAAGGGCGCGCTCCGTTCAATTCCAACAAGAACGGGACTACAACTTCGAACCGAATCACCTCGTCACAAGGACACTCGAGGCGGATCGGCCTAACTCGAATGGCACAACGGTCTCAAAGGAGAAGAGCTCTCAACCTATTCCAACCTACACCTAGCGACAATGTCGGGACGGTGGTGTTTGAGGCTACTAAATCTCTCAAGATGGTCTAGCTATGAATAGCTCAAGTGGGAGAGTATCCCTGTGCTCAAGGGCTCAATTCTGGTCTAATTTTGCAAGAAAAAGCACTCTAACTCCTCTTTTGGAGAAAGAACAAGGGGTGGATATATATAGGGCTCGAAATGAACAGTTCCCCAGCAAAAACAGGCCACAGCGTTGTACAACTCTGAATAGCGTTATACAACGCTGGAATATGACCGTTGTAAAATCTAACGGCTCTTTAATATAGCCGTTGGTCTGTCAGAGCGTTGTGCAACGCTATTTGCCGTCGCACAACGAAGGAGTGTATAACCAAAGGAAAGCTCCGACAATTCCGTTGGAAATTGTCAGAGCGTTGTTTGCCACTGAATGGCGTTACACAACGTTAAAGGGAGACAAAAGGAACAACTCTGACAGATTCAACAGAGCGTCGTACAACTCTATATACCGTCACACAACGCTAACGTTACCCAACGCTGAAAGACGTTGGCTAACGTTAACAGAGCGCTGTCTGAATCAGCCAGCTAACTTGGGATTTTTGTGGCGTTGTGCAACGCTATATGGCGTTGCACGATGGTACTCAGGAAATTTTTCAAGTTTTTTAACTGCAGCGTTGTACAACACTACTGAGCGTTGTACAACGTTGTGAATCAGCGTTTCCTAACTCTATATAGCGTTGTGCAACGTTGATTCACAAAAGCATGAATTTAGCTGTTCTAGCGTTGTGTGCCACTATCTAGCGTTGTACGACGCTAGGTCACTGAAAACAGGATTTTGCTGGTTTATTGAGCTTTTCGCTATCTAGACCATTTCAAGGATAAACAAGAACTAAAGTATACCTTCTATCCTAGTCTAAACTAGCCTACAAGCTCTCTAAAGACTTGATCTTGATCTTTCTTAAAGCTTTTATCCAAGTCCTCATAAATTGTATCTTCTTCCTATAAAACTCAAAGAAAATTGTTAAATGCCAAATGATATTGTTTTGTAATCGATAAACCTAGAGACGTTTAGTACAACAGTTATTATGTTGTACAAACATATCTCATTTGTCTATTATTTAAAAATTTTGTAAGTCAAAGGACAAATAATATCATTTTTAGTTGGGCTATGGAAATGAAACATCCTTTCTATTTGCAAGTACTCATGAGACTTTCTAGTTTTAGTAAATGATATTAAAGTTCAAATACTCTAAATCTTCTAATCTTTCACGCACGTGATAGTTGGGCTAATCTGCTTCGTCTTTTGCTCAGCACCTCATCCTTAATGGCCCAAATGAAAATAGCACTACACTATTCTGTTCTTGCATTCATATCGTTTAATACAAATTAATAAAATAAAAGTATAAGCGGAAAGGCCGAACTTTTTAGCGGAAAAAGATACAAAAAGAAGCTTTTCTTTTTGAGATCAGATTAGAGAATTCTGAAGACAGAAGATCAACAATTTGAGGTACAATACAGCTCCTGACATAGCAGAGGTGTCGGTCTGAGGTCTCTGAAGTCTCAAAAAGAAATATGTGGGTTCTGCATGTCTTCTACATGTACCAGTGTAATCGATCCCAATCTAGAGTGCACTAGCCCTAGATTATGACGATGGAAATTTACCCCTCTAATCTTTGAATTGGGATATTTACCCCTCAAATCATGTTGATTATGGATATTTACCCTTACTAATATTTTAACTAATTTTTAAAATACGAAAAAATATTTTAAATAAATTCGGACAAAAATACCCTTATCTCTCTCTCCGACCTTTCTTGTCCTAGCGTTCCTGTCTTTGGTTACAGCCTACCCGACCTTCGACCTTCATTTTCAACTCCTAATACCAGGAATGAATAATAAACTTCGGACTTTAATATACGAGCGAAAGTTTTTTTGGGATTATTATAATGTCCTTATTTAAGGCTTACATGTGTTTCTACTTTATTTGTATTATATTTTGATTTCTTTAGTGTTTAGTCAATTAAGCTAAATTGAGTATGAATCGTTCAAATAACGTCAATTGAGAGACATAAATTTTGTTATACATATTATATTAACATGGGACATGTGGTTTGGAGTACTAAAACATCAACTATTATAACAAATAATGTACATGTAGATGAACAGTACCCAAATCCATTAATTGAGATTCTTTTCTATTGCCAAGATACTATACTGCAAAATTGGCAAGCTTGTATACCACTGATTGGTCTCAGAGTACAATAAACCAAATTCAAGATCTAAGAAGAAGTCAGAATCTATACCTCCTAATGCAAGGGAACAAAACAAATCTTACAATTTAACTTGCAATCGAGTTAATAAAAAGTGAACAAACTCCTCCCTATGCATCCATTGCTCCTCACAACACTAACGATTTCATCTAGTCCTCACTTCCTCTGATCTATCTCTAGATAAAACACATGTACGCTAGGACATGAAAGGTCGGCCAGAGAAGGATAAGGGTATTTTTGTCCCCATTTTTTAAAATGATTTTTTGTATTTAAAAATTTAGTTAAAAATGTTAGTAAGGTTAAATATCCATAATCAACATGTTTTGAGGGGTATACATCCAAATTCAAAGATTAGAGGGGTATATTTCCAATTAGAGAAGATTAGAAGGGTATACATCCAATTTTCCCTTTTATTTATAATACTGATTCGCCGATGACCTAAAATTATTATTTTTACATAATAGTCCAATAAAAAATTATTATACATTAAATGTAAATATTAATATATAAAATATTTTTAATGTATAAATAAATATACATTGAAATATATGTGCATAATAATATGTATCATATATTTTAGTTATATACAATAATATGTATTTAATATATAAAACATATGATACATTATATATATAATGTATAAATAAGTATTACAAACATATACAATATTATGTATTTAACATGCATAATTTAATTATATACTTATATTTTTATAATAGATGTTTTAATTATATTTAATTTTTAATCATAAATTATATATTTTATAATAAAAAAATTTTGGGGGCTAAAATGAAAAATTCGCATTAAAAAAGTTTCCAAACAAAATGTGATTTTTTTTTTTGGTTCGTAATTTTGGATGACGATTCAAATTTGGGTCGTCAATTGGATTTCTAATTCAATTTTGGATCGTCCAAGCGTTTTGTGATTTCGTCAATCCGGATGACGATCTAACTATATTATTTTTAAAATTTTGAATTTTTAACTGTCATTATCAAAATTCTAGTGAAGATTAACGTTAGTTTTAATTTTTTTCGGCTATCTCAGCGCAACACAAGGCTCATAGGAGAGAGGCCCAAAACTTCTTTTTGGAAATTACTGATTTGACCATTGACCTGTGAAGAACTCCAGAGAATAACAATTACTTGACCCCAAAATAAGATTCTTAATTTCATACTTGCGTTTATCTCTCGAATTTCTCCCTCCTTTCCTCTTTGCTTCTCTTCTCGATTCCAATCCTTTGCTTCGATCTTTGCACAAATAGCTTGCTTTCTTCATCGGTATGAGACGAAACCAATTTCTGCGCTGCGCCTCAAGCTCGACTCATCGCCTCTTTCTTTTTTCTTTCATCCTTCTTAGCTCGATTCCAGGTAAGAAATTGTTAATATCCATACCATCAACTCTATTAAAGCATGCCAATTTCAAAAGTAAATCATGATTCTAGTTGGATGGTAGATTATTTATTCTAGTCAGATATATATTGCATTAAATTTGAGAGCAACATCTGAACTTATCAAATTATATGTCACAAAACCCACAAATTACCCACTTTTTTAAGAACCCATTTATTAATTTTGTGGTTTCCAAATGTCAAAATTTTAGCTCCATTATGCTACTTTATTGATTTCTATTTTCTTCTAAAATTTTGGTAGGAAATATTTCATCCAGAGAGATTACACTCGGGTCTATTGAGATATTTAATTCTCATGAGTGGTGGCCATCAAAACCTATTGTATACTTCAGCTGTAAAGGGGAAAACAAAACCTTTCTTCCAGATGTGAAGACAACTAATTTCCTGTACAGTTTCAAGGGTCAAGAATCTTGGCAGGTTTGTTCTAAATTATTTATTTATTTATACTTATTGGCAGAGAAAATTGCTATATTGCTTGCTATCCAACATAGGTACCATGGTATTACTGTGGTTTTAAGGGATAAACTAGTATTTTTATGGTACCATGGTGATCAGCTTTGGTACCAGGATAGAGCAGTATTCCATGAATGGTCGAATGGTGTATTACACACTCATTACCTATCCTTCACGCTAGACTAGATTGGTAGCCTCCCCCTTTTCTTTCTTGCATGTTACAGAACTGAGAGTTAATTGAGCTAAAAGTCTGCACCGGTAATTTTAGTTTTTTTTTTCAGGAAGGTTTACTTCTGCCACCTGAGCTATTGAACTTGGTTCAGTTGAGTCCTTTGAAGTTTTTTTTATCTTTTTGGTTCAATTAAGTCTGTTGACCACCATTTTTATTTAGTCCAACCCTTCTGATTGCTGTTAGCTGTATCATAAGTTCCACTGACATGGCATGTATCTGAACTAATTTTTTTATGAAACACTTAAGAGAGAAGAATCCGAGAAACAGAGAATCAACTCCTATTTTATTATTTTTTTTTAAGGTAGGGAGAAAATTCTCTCCTACAATTTCATTGAACGAAGAGTATTCGTACAAGTATAAGGAAAACAAAACAAAGCCAAAAAAAGAAAGCTATACAGAAACCTAATTACATCAATCCAGCACCAAAGAAAATATTAACAATTAGCTATCCAAGCTCCAATATCTTGGATCGTCTTAGCGGCAATTTCTTGTAATGTTATCCTCTTGTCCTCGAAGACTTCGGCATTGCACGCTTTCTAGATATTCCACATGACAGCCATCCAAACCATATCCTGGTTCTTGTTGTAACTTGTCTTTGTCTGTAATCTGTTTTGTATCCAACATTCCCCTAGATCATGCGTGAAGGTTAATTGTGCTCCCTGTACAAGGAAGTAATCCCAGATAAGCTGTGCAAAGTGGCATTGCACAAAAAGGTGCTGACCTGATTCGAAGGGAAATACACACATTGGACAGTCTCTAACCACCTGCCATCCTTTATTATACATATTTTCCTGGGTGTGTAGTCTATTTCTCATGGCCAGCCAGTAAAATATTTTTACCTTCAAAGGTGTGTGTGCCTTCCAGAGCAGAGAATGATAAGTCGATCACATACATGGGTCTCTCATCAGCATGTACACACTTTTAGAAGTAAAAATGCCATCCGTTGTTTACATTGCACTTGACCCTTTTATCTTTTATTTTCTTCATTGTGTGGTCCTCCTATTCTCTCGTCAAACCCTAAAGTCACTCTTGCTTGTACTGATCAATCCCTTCTACCAATCTTGCCTTAATTAAACATGGATCTTTCTTTGAGTTCATTGTTTCCATTATTTTTTCGATATGACAGCAGCAGGCTGCTAAAAAATAGATTTTTTAATGTTCATTCAATCTGATTTGCATTAACAAATGAAACAAATTCCAAGTGTAGAACCAATTTTAACATGATTACTCTCTTAACCTGAAATGTGCAGAACCATCAGTCATTTTGCAGTCAAATTAGTATCTGGAATGACTTGACTGTTCCAAAATCAACAAGCAGCAAAGAATTCTAATCAGCTGTCTTATGTTGATAAATACGCTAATTGCAGTCAAATTGGGAGCATCTTGATATAAACTCATCTTTGTTTCTTTAGCCTTAGTCTTTGAGTATCTGGCAACTTTTTGCAATGGCTTCCAAGTTCCAACACACATAACTATTGAGAGCAAGTTTAAGTCAGTGAATGAACCTGGTACTAGCTATGTCAATCGACCGCCATACCAAGAACTTCATGAGGAATGAAGAAATGAGATCCATTCATTCGATTCAAACTTTACAAAATCAATTAAAACTATCAGTTCCTATGATCCAAGGGAGAGTTGTTGCAATGTGCTGATTTTTCGCAATATTAAGTTATTTCGATGTAAAATGAACCAGAATGCAAAAAGGTGTGCAGATGTCAGATTATAACCTTTGAAACAAGACCCTTAGATGAGTCTACCAAGAAACAGCTGTCGGTTATTTGACTATTTTACCATGCCGTTTAGAGAGGAATTAAGGGGCAAATATCTTTGGAACGAAGAGAACTGAGGAGAAGAAGAGGGGTATTTGAACTTCTATGTTTTCTTTCATTTTGTGGGAGAATTTATTCCATTGAAACATTTGTTGGTATGCCACTTAAATGCCCCTTCATCACTCATGATGCCATTTCAGCCAAGCTAACAGAAGAATAAGAAGCCCAAATTGGCAGTAGGACTAGGCTTAATTGAACCAGAAAAAAAGTGCAAAGACTGGATTGAACCAAATTCAATGGACCAAAAACAGACTTTCCACTTTTTTTTTCCTTTTATATGAGGCTTAATTAGGTTGTGCATAGTAAAACATGGTATATTCTGTTTACATTAGTACATTACTGGAAACGATCCTTTGGTTCACAATAGGTATGAATTTCCTAATGTGATAAAAAATAACACATCTTGTTATAAATACTGTCAGCCATTGACGGAGCTACCGGAGAAGAAGTGCAAGAGGTGTGGCATTTATGAATCAGATACATTCAAATCTGATGATGTGTTTGATGAATGGGAGATGTGCTCTGATGATTTTGTAGAAGGAAACTATATCCATTTTAAGGAGAAGGAATTCAATGCCACTTTCATATGCTCAGACTGTGGTGGTGGCTCTGGTGAGAACTTTTTTTTATTTCTTTTTCCTTCTCCTTATTGATTTAATTTTTTTGTTCTTGAATAAGATAACTTGTTGTAAAGTAATATGTTCACACTTCCTCTTTTTGGCTAGTCAGTGCAAATTCCTTCTGGTTGCCCAATCTATTGTCCGTTTCTTTTTTATGACTAATTCCTGACCAAACTTAAGTCCTTAATTAATTTTACCAAGCATTTAGTTAATAAATAAATATTTTCTGAGAGCTGTTTTGGTAAATAAATAACATGTGATAGTGAAAGACAAAAAGATGTTTTAAAGGGTATAATTTAATAGAATGTATGCTTCACATTGAAGCAGGTTCCCAAAATTCTACTATAGTGGAAGACAAAGGTGAGCCGAGTAAGAAAAAGACTATAGCAATAGTGGTGGTGGTATCTGTTCTTGCCTCCATTGTGACTGTTCTTGCTGCAGTATTTGTGTACAAGTATTGGCAGAGAAGGAGACGAGAACGGGACCAACTTAGGTTTCTTAAGCTCTTTGAAGAAACTGATGAAATTGAAGATGAAATAGCTCTTGGCCATGTGATTTGAAATATAAATAATTACATAGATCATTTCCTAATTTCCCACTTTGTATAGATTTTGAAAATATTTTCTCTTTTCTTTTTTTCTTTTTCCTTTGAAAATTTTGACGTCTGTAGTAACTACCTATAAATGGCCACTATGCATCCTTCAAAGAAATGTCTACCAATTCAAAAGATTTTAGCAACTACCCAAAACAAAGCATGGAAGTGATGTGTTTTGCAATAATTTTTCCACTATTTCGTTTTTAGTTGAAGGAACCAATAAAAGATCTAAAACTGAGAAGGTCGAGTTTGAGAACTTCCCTTGGTAGCGAGTTATTCACACATCATCTTACATATGGCTCCGTTTGGATGGCTTCTTCCCGGAATAAGGAATAAGGAATAACCACTTTTTATCAATAAATTTATTTCTAACCATCCAATCTCTTCACAAAAGTTACACACTTCCCAATAAATTATTACCGCCTTTTACACTGATCCAGTTCTGAATCTAGCAGTGTGAGTTAAAAATCTTCTGCTCGATACAATCAAAAGCCGTTACTATTAAGCTAGGTGCTATTTTCCAAATGGTAACTCAGGCTCCGTTTGGATGCGTTGAGAATAAGGTAGGAAGAAGGAAGAAGGAAGAAGGAAAGAAATTTATTGGGAAGGGATAAATTTATTGGGAAGTGTGTAACTTTTGTGAAGAGTTTGGATGGTTAGAAATAAATTTATTGGTAAAAAGTGGTTATTCCTTATTCCTTATTCCGGAAAGAAGCCATCCAAACGGAGCCTCAGATGAACCAAGCACAATCAGATGTATAACGATATTGCAATCAATAAATGACCATAGACATCAGATAGCCGTGATTGGACAAATCTTATTACAAATTCTTGCAACAACCTCACTAAGACAACTATTTTAGTATAGATTAGCATTTTATGTTTAAAAAAATGAAAAAAATGACAAGCAACCATTGCAATACAAAGAAACAAAATAAATGTCAAACAATTCTCTGTGATTTGTAGGACAACTGAGCCGACATAAATACTGGACTCAGACATCCACCATTATTAATTGACCTCATCCTTATTCACACTCCTCAGCATTGTCTTCTAGGAAGAACAGTACCTACAAAATGTGAACTATTTCCTTAGTTAAATACTTTTGAAGATCAATTCCCATAACTAAAAGAATTAAGCAATAGTCATGTGTATTCTATATACTTTTAGATAGTTATTATGCATATAGTCCAATCTAGCAAATCGTGCAGAGATACTAGTTATACGACTCTTTATGGACATGGGAACAAGGCTTTTGATAAAATTTTAAGAATATAGAAATAACTTATCCAAAAGGAAAGTACCTAATTGTTTTGCATCCCGACATAACCTCCTTTCAAATCACTGTTATGCTTCTGGAATATAGGGTTGATGCAGTCAAAAAATGAGGGTTTTTTCTTAGGTTTGGGTTTCTGTCCAAAAAGAAAGTTTCTAAGTGGGACCCGACTTTTACTGGGGTGTTGTTTGAAGTGCTCCAACTTAGTTTTACGCTCACTTTCAGAACTTGGCAACTCAAAGCTCTCTTTAATCTTAGACAAGTCGCTATCCACTTTAATATGTAGACTGCTTACAAGATCTACACCTGCACGCAACTCCATTTCAGCCTTGTCATTTTCCAGTTGTAAGCCAAGCACCTCGCCTTGAAAGACTGACAAGCGGGACCCATCAGTAGCGGTACTACCGCGTACTGCCTCACTTATCTCATCTCGCATACCAGTAAGGGATGAAACCCTGCCTTGTAGTTCCTGTTTGAGCAATGTGATTTGTTCTAACCACACCTCAAGCTCAGTTTTTAAATCCCTCAGTCTTTTTTCTGTTGTTTCAGGTTTTGTATTTGTGTTGGAACCTTTTTTAGAATCCTCTACATTCTCACCTTTTGGTTTTTTCAACTCAGATTCTAATTTCTTATATTTGGCTTCAAATTCTTGTGTGCGATTCAATGAGGCACTAATTCTTAGCATGTATTTGAAATTCTCTTCGAACATTGAATCAATATCTACTCTTAATTTCTCTTCAATTGATGAATCACTTCTTCTCTCTAGAATTTCATTCTCCAGTAGTGCACTGGACCCATCAGAAGTCACATCACTGGAGGTCATTTTAAAGGACCTCAAGAACTGCTTTAAGGACCGAATCTCTTCATCTTTCAAGGCATTATTTTTACGTAATTCCTGAACAACCCTTGCCATCTCACTAAACTGCTCTTGATTTCTCTTTTCCACCTCACTGAGTCTCCTTGTTGTTTCCTTGTAACTTCTAAGAATTGCGGTGTAATCAGCCAGTAAAATTTTCTCTCTACCTTCGAGCCCATCTAGTAACAACTCCTGCCAGCTCAGCCCACCATCTTTCTCTTCTCCTCTGAAATTGGGTACTGTCTCTGCCAAAGGTGCATATTGCTTTTCACCTTGTTCTAAAGAGATGCCTCTTCTGTACTTATTTTTAGCAGCCTTTGATGAACCTTTCTCAAAAATCTCACTATTTTGTGAAGAGATCTCCCCTTCGTACATAGTTACCTTAGAGTCTTTTTTGTCAGGGACCTCTTGGTTTCCTTCATTCATGGTCTTCGCAGAACCATGTTCTAAAACTAGAAGTACATCTTCATTTGATTTTCTTTCTTCAATTTTCTCCTCCTTTATCAAATTTGATGTTGCATCTTGTAGATTTTCAACTGTTTGATCTTTCACCACTTCTGTGTTCGTTTCATGAATTTCCACAATTTCTTTCACGTCTTCAGCGCCATGTACTGAAGAAAAGGCAGCATCAACTATTGTAGGCACACCTGTAGGACCAACTCTTTGATCCTTTTCTTCTGATGAGTTCATCTCTTCAGCTATCTCAGATTGAGTAGAATGGACCATGGTATCTATTGAATTTTCCTTTGTCTCGTTTCCCTCTCCATCATCAAACTTCTTTGAAATATTTCTCAAACTGCTCACCACCCCAGAAAACCCACTCGCAAGGGCCCTCTCCTCTTCTTTGACACCGTCTTCCAGCTCCTTAACTCTCTTTAACTCCTGTTCAGCTTCCTTGAGTCTTCTATTTAACTCATTCGAGTCATCAGACAACCCCGTTTTCTCCTCTTCTAATTTCTTCAAGCACTTCTCAAGCTCCTCATTCTCATTACTCAAATGATTAATCTGAGCATTGAGGGATGAAACCTTCATTTCAAGCTCAATCACCTTACACACAAGCTCATCTATCTTGTCAGCGATTTCATTCACAGAAGTTTCTGGATTCATCTCAAAGTGCTTCTTGACCTTTTCACATATCACATCAAGCTGGTCTTGCTTCTCAACCTGGATTCCCGCTGGATCATCAAATATCTTAATTGGCTCAGTCAATTGTTGACTTTGAGCTGGCTCTCCTGATTCGCCCTTAATGGAATTCAACTTCTCAATTGCTAGCTGGATACGCTCAGACTCAACCCTGGCTTGATCGGCCGACTCCTGTTGCTGCTCCTTCAACCGCACAATTGCCTCTTCGCAAGATTTCAAGGCTGTAGCAGCCATTAGTGCACGTGCCTCCCCATCTTCGATAACTGTGCCAGCTGCCCCTGACTGGTCTTGCAATGAACAGACCTCCTCTTGCATCTCAGCCATCTGTTTCTCAATCTCCCAGTACTTGGCTATGCCACTCTCGTAGGAGGATTTGACGAACTCTTTCTCAGTCTGGAGCACAAGAATGGCTTTCTGGAGGCGGTCTATTTCGGCTTGTGCTTTCTCTATGGTTATTTTCAGGTCAGATTTGGGGGTTCTTTTCCCCTTCTCCTTGTCCCTCTTTTTCTTCTTTAACAAACCTGATCAAGTCAAAAAATACAATGAAGTCAGTCTAGTTAGTACATGAAATTGCAATTGATGTAGAGCGACTACAGAGGTGGTCAGATGTGAAATTGGTCGGTACAGACTAGACTAATTGTATGCATCATTAGCATACAGTCACTTTATCTTTGTTACTGAAATAAATACCAGGTTGAGCACTACTAAACCCTGGGTGCAAAAATACCCTCTGCTTTAGGCAGAGTTCAGTGTCCAATGTTTTGGTGATAAATCAGCAGGAACAATATAACATCATGCTAGTCATAAATTTTCTTGACCAAATCCCTATTTTGCAGTGGTATACACTCACACTTAGAAGTTACCGACACTAATAAAACCCAATCCATATCGTAATAAAGCCCGTGAAAGGCTATATACCTTCAACAGTTGATTTCCGAATCTTGGTGGGGTCGATTGGTGTTATGGCTTTTGGTGCATGCTCTGAGTCATCTTCATCATCAGCTTCCAGCATTGCATACTGGACCTGCTCAGGGAAGGCTGCAGCAATCGTGTGGTTTGCCTTGTGGAGCTCCCCTGAGACATGGTCATACCGCTCTGCCAAGGCCCTGTATGCACGGTATGCCTCCTCAACGTTGTTTATCACCTCAGGCCGCCTCTTGTAATACATCTCGGCTCTCTTTGCAAATGAGTCAGCCTCTTCACCGAGGAGCTTTAGGATTACTGACACCCGTTCATTCATCTCTGGCACAAGAGAAATTCCACTTACATCAAGCTATAAGAAAACTTTTTACTTGTTTGAGCCATAGGTATTATAACACCATTATATATGTAAGTTATGGTTCAACTGCTGCGAGATAAACTAGAAAGCTTTTGATTCAGGTTTTTCAGTTTTTGCCATCTCGGCATTTCATCAGTAAGCTAACAGGCAGAGATGCCTAACAGAAAAAGGGTTTAGCCCAATTGCACCAATTGATTGAGGGCTAATACAAGACTTGTTTCTCAACATTTTTCTTTATCTTTAGCCTTCTCTGGGAATTCAGGCCTTCTATACCAATTTTCAAATTCAAGTATTTAGTCTTTTTGATACCGAATTGATGCATGTTACACCATATTGATCGGGATTGTTAATCATAATTGGAAGTGCCCAATTAAATCAATACAGAGGTGAGTACCCAATCTAAAAACTACCAAACAAATATGAAAATTCCTAAAAAAAAAAAGGCAAAATTTAAATCGAATTGAAGGAGAAAGAGAAACCTTGAAGATTGCCATCAAGCCATTTGGACTGGTTCGTCCTGATCCGACTGGCCCACCACCAAGAGTAGGCATTACTCGCCGCTCGTTGCAACATCTCTCCTCCTCTGTTTCTGTCTCTCTCTCTCTCTCTATCTCTCTCTCCTTGAATTGAAGAGAGAAATGGGAACGGAGAGTACAAGGGAGATTCGACTAGAAAGGCGGAAAGAAAAGCATGTGAAAGACGCAAAGTTGAAAACGAAAAAGATATGTGTTTTAGTTTTAGCTCGGAAAGGAAAAAGAAAATGGAAAGAAAAGGGGGCGCGAATGGAAATATGGAATGGAATGGTATCGGCTCCTTTGTCAAACAAGGCTGGTCGGCTTAGGTGGCATCACAGCGTTACAGCAAGGCCTGGACTCGGTGTAAAGTTTCATGTGCAAGGCTGTCATAGTGTCATGCCTAGTTTGTTGTTTCGCACTAAATGAAATCTAATATAAAAATGGAAAGAAATAATGAAAAAAGGAAGAAACGGCTGATTTGAAATTTTGATTGACGCTAGAAAGGAATTATTATTTATTGCGGATATACACTTTACCGGGGTGGAGAATAACGGTAACTAAGTAGAGGAAAATAAAGTTTTATGAATTAATGTTGTTAGATTTACTATTTAATAGAAGTTTTAAGTTAATAAAAGTTATTGCATTAACCTATGTAATTTCTTGAATTTTTCCATTTATAATTCTAAATTTGAGTGTCAAGGAGAAAAATGATATATTAAATAAGAGAATGAAAAATATATTTTTTTTCATTTTATTTTATTATCTTTTCCGTTTGGGCCTTTTTTAATAAGAGAAAGAAAATCGGAGAGGATCCTATAAAACTCCTAAATATTATATATAAGCCTTTCCATTTTAGAAAAAAATATTGATATCTTGTTTAGTATAATTGGAAAGTGGAAACAGAACCAATGAAAGATTTAATTGCGTATCATATCTTGTTGTAATTATGATTACGATCAATTAAGCATTTATAATAATCATTCAAGTTCTCACCTCCTAATATTTTAACAGATTTTGAATAACTTTCTAGAACACTGAATTAGGGGTGTACAACGAGTGGGTTGATGATAGTTTAGCAAAATTTGAACCCAACCCGACAATACCGGGTTAGAAAATAAATTTAGTTAGCCCACCCGTAACCCAACCCAACCCGTTAATTTTTTTATGTACGGGTTAAACGGGTTTAGCGGATTAAAATTTTGATCAAATAAAAATGCACACAAAAATCATTTTGTAGCTATTACAATTTAGTTCGAGGCAAATTAGAGACACATTCAAGATATTTTTCCAACTTTCGAGGCCTTATGAGAGGCATAGAGGCTTGCATGGCCATGGAGGAGATCGAAACTTCATGAGAGAAGAGATTTTTGAGTAAGGATATGAGAAAATATAAGGCGGAGATGAGTAAATAGTGATAAACGGGTGGGTTGAAGTATACAGGGGTTATTAAGTACTAAACCCGTAACCCAACCCGAAGTAACGGGTTTGTCATAATTAGAATCCGTACCCGATCCAACATCATGCTAACACGATAAAAAAACGGTTTGGGTCGGATGGGTTGAACAGATTGAACGGGTTCACAATTTTTTTGTACACCCCTACACTTACACTGAATAGTCAAATATGCTTTCCTTAGTAGTCCAACATGCATTTTGCGATGTTTGATCATATGTTGATGTTGACAACAAAATGAAGGTGCATACCGAAATAAAAACAATTATTTATCTAGCTTTCCGACAATAATGGTTGAACTCAATTGTGTACAATAAGAAAATGCCAGAGTGCGATAAAAAAAAAGGGCAGAACAAAATAAATATTACAAATAATTATCATTTGAAAATATAGAACACCAATAACTTAATAATAATCATCAACCATTGAATATTAAAATAAAAACAAAAAAAATGAAATCAACGTCATCGTCATTTAGCTAATGCATTGACACGCTTAGCAACATAACATATAAAAAATGGAATTATAAGCGATATGAGATATGTTCATATGTAAATGCAGTCTTATACATGTGATTTTTTTTTTTCGAGAAAGCTTATACATGTGAATTATTAATAGATGGTGTGAAAGATAATTTAATACGGACAATTTGACCGAATTTAGTTGATCAAATTAAAATTAATATATTGACCATTATCTTGGTTGTCAATAATTATATGCTACCTAAACCAGTAGAAATTATGAACTTCAGGCCGTTTGGATCGCTTAGGAATTTGGGGAATTTGGAGAATTTCCTATTCCTAGGTATAAATTTATTGGAAAGTGTGTAACTTTGTGAAGAATTTGGATTGTTTATAATAAATTTATGCCAAGGAATTGGAAAATTCCTAAATTCCCAACTCATCCAAACGGCCCCAAATTCCCAACTCACCCAAATTCCCAATTCATTATAGAATGTAATAAAAAATAGTGCGCAGCATTTTAAACATGCATGTTGATGTTGACCATTCTTGGATATCGGAGGTAAAATATTTTTGCAAGTGTAGTATGATTTTGCAAGTACGGTGTGAACGTATGATTATAATAGACTGCATAAGAAGCAAAGAAAATAACGCAGCAAAAAAACGCTTGGATTTGTTTGTTTACAGATGGATCCGTCTAAGTTTTATGCACCAAATAGCAGTGAAATATAACATAGGCTTTACCAGATTATATATCGCTGGACCGTGTCTAGAGAGCACAGGTGTCGCCGAGGAAGTGGGGAAGGAGTGTGCCAGCTGGGTGCCTTGCACGTAGAAAAGACGACCAAGGCCGTTAACGGTTGCTTCAAAGTTCAAACAATACAAATTGTAACGGCCTTTTCTTGACCTTACAGAGTCTTTAATGGGCCGAAATAGGAAGAATTAAACCCCAATATGAGCCCAAATCCCAATATACAGGTTTGGATTTCTTTCGAAGCCCAAACTATCTCCTTTTTTTTTAATAAGGTTAATTTATTTATAAATGTATAGTATATTCTATGAAATAAAGTTTATCACTCTTCCGTGTGCGGCGATAATTGAATTTATTACCTCAAGAATAACAACAGAATCACTAACCATCTATGCTATTCTATGAAATAAAGTTTATCACTCTTCTGTGTGCGGTGATAATTGAATTTATTACCTCCAAAATAACGACGGAATCACTAACCATCTGTGCTCGAGTCACATGGAGGGCCAAAAGCAGTAGGAGGGAAGGGGACTTGGCCCCCTAAGATTTAAAATTTGTATGAAGAACTTTTCAATTATATACTAAATGTTGTTAACGTATAACATATTGCACCATAATAAAAGAGTTTAAAAACAATAAATATAGCTCAAATACAATCTAGTAAGTTTATTGTTTGTTCAAACTAGTTTAATTATAATATTTTCTTTTAGAGTAAATTTAAAAGATAAAAAATCGCAAATAAAACATTTCTCAAATATGAAAAATCTTTGTATACTTTTTTAAGAAAATTACTTCCTTATTGTATTTGATACAATTCATGTTCAAAAAAATTATTACTATAAAATAAGAGTAATGCTAGAGTCAAACACATTTGACACTTGACCCATCAAACGCAATCTGATCTCAATTTTCGAGATTAGCATGGCCGATTCGAACTGCTCAATTTGTTCTCCATAGTGAATATCTTCGGAGATTAAATTTTATATATTTTTTTACTATTTATTTTGGATTTTATAAAATCTTTAATCTAATTAATTTTCAACCGTTCAATTTTAAAAAATCTGAAAAAAATAGTTAAAATTTTTAAAATATATATATAATTTGGTCTGTAAGAATATTTCAATACGAAGATCATATTGAGCGGTTTGGATTGGTAAATTGAAATTTCAATAGTTGAGTCTAGAATCGTGTTTGACATCAAACGCGTTTGATTATAGCATTACTCATAAAATAATGAAACATTATTTTTTTTCGTTGTCAATTTTATTTTTGTGTATTTAAACTTTCAAATTTTAGTACGTCTGAGTTGAAATTCTGACTCCCCTAAGTCAAAAATTCTGGCTCCGCCATGCTCCGATGTTCGCCCAAATTATCTTCTAACTTATATATTTCCTCTTTTTCTTTTGAGAAACGATTTTGAATCTTGATCAATTCCATCGTCCACTTGCGAGTCGCTTACTAGAGGTGCTTGAGCAGGGAAAACAAAAAGAGTGTAAGCAGTTTTTAAAATTATGATTTTTTAGATAGTTATTATTATATAATATCTTATGATTTGCAGACTTACATATAAATATACATAGCTAAATAAGTAGTAACCCATGTTACAAAAGATATATTGATTATAATTTAAATAAAAATTAGTTTTAAATTTATAATTAAACTAACAAAATGTATAGTTACTAAAATTATTGTTTAAATTTAAACATATTTAAATTGATAAGCACAAAGTATGAAAACCTGTCGACAAGTGTGCAAGTGCAATACACATCTTTTGACAGACGTACACAGTATATTAATTATTAAATGATGTAGGTCAGTAGGTGGGACTAGGACCGCGCATGTGTGTCCGTGCCTGCCGACGAAGTCTTTGGTGGGCCCTACCACGACGCACACCGTTTAATTTTGAATTAATTATCGATTTATCCTTTTCTTTATCGTCGGTTTCTTCGGGCAGGTTTGTCCACCGATTCCCCAAATTAAAAAGGCGTTTCCAACATGATGCTCGCCGGCCCACCACTTACGATAAGTGGAAAACTGGAAATTAAACTAAAATATTACGAACACCTCCAATAAATAAATAATAATTGTTTCCATGCCCCGCAGGTCCGCTTTAATTTGGGAAAATAATACAGACTGGACGGGGCTCATGTTATCATGCAATGTTTTTAATACCCTACCGGTGATCAAACCGGCGTTGACAGCGGTAAGCGGTTTTATCGATTTTTTCGGTTTTGTGCCGGTTAGTACCGGTTAACAGAGACTAATACTGTTCCAGAGTTATTGATCCATTTATCAAGTTTGCACCTTTTTAAAATATTAAATATTTTTCCCCCTTACACCACATGACCCCGTAGCTTAGGCCCCTTGGAAGTTGGAAATATTTGGAACTATTAGCTATATAGCCTATAGGCTATAGGGAACCACTTTCTCAGAATAGCTATATAGGTAATCTCGAAAATACAAGCGTCTTGGGAAGGACCAACAAAAAAAAAAAAAAAACCAAGATGCGGTTTTTAATGAACGAAACCTACGTAGCATATAAACCAACAAAAACCGGTACTATTATACACAAATTTTTCCGGTTTTTTTTTCCGTTTTTGACCGGTTTTTTCCGGTTCTTGACCAACTAGTTTTGGATGTCCTTTCCTATCGGATGCTGACCCGAAATCTGATTTTACCAGAAATTTCCGGTAGCTGGTAGGGTATTCAAAACATTGTTATCATGTGCATCAGATGATCACGGAAAATAATAAAATTTTTTCTGAATATCCGGAAAAATAATTATTTGAAAAGATCTGTAACGTTGATCAGATCAAACGATCTGGATCCTCCTCATCAAAATCGCCTTTTTCTGCTTTTCAAAAAAGGAAAGGAAAAAAAAATATCCCGTTGCCTTAGCTACCCGGCTTCGTTATTCGCTCCTGATCACAAGCCTCACGCTATTTAGGCAAGTGGAAACTTTTCCTATGCTTTATTTATCAGCAACTATCGCAACTTGTATCTTTGGAAAAATCACAAATAAAAGAATCTTATTTATTCAATTTACAATTTCAAGTCTCACCTGTATTGGTTCCACCTTGTATCAAGGATTGTAAGGATTGGAGAATATGATGCACAAAGATCATTCTCACAAATTAGATTTATATCAATGTAAATAGTTTTACAATATTTAAAACTAGAAATATGTCATCTGATAAATTATATTTATGCCACTATAAAACGATAATAATTAGTTTTATGCCATCAGCTACTTAATATGACCATTCTACCCTTTCAAACAACAAATTCCTCCTCTTTCTTTGCGCATATACGTCCTCTCTCTTTTAATGCCTTATTTCTGGATTTAGACCTATTGAATTCTTTGAATCTGATCTCTCTACTAATGTAATGATATATAACACATATTAAAAACAAAAAGATTTGTGCACAAAAATAATTATACAATTCTTTTTGCCAACAAATTACATGCAAAAAATTTAATCGTAAGTTTTATTATTAACCTAATAGGAATAATTCTTATTTACCCTATTTGTAGTGGCATAAGGTTCTTGATCTTATATGCAAAATATTTAATTTTATAGGAAAAGGAAGATTGAACCTTTTTTTTTTTCCCCTTTCTCCATTAGAGACTAGGGAGGAAGAAGATGGATTAATAAGGATAATTTGGGATTTTTTAAAAATAATGGCATAACATTAATTATTACAATTTTGTAGTGGTATAAATCTAATTATCAATTTAACAATGATATTTTTCAAATTAACAATTTTTATAATGGCATAAATCTAATAATTCGTTGAATACAATCTAACTTAATGAATGTAATCTTGGTGATGGTAGATTTCTTCCCGTTGTAAATAAGCAGATAATATTATAACGACAACTAAAAATGCAATACTCAGTTTGTAGTTTTATGAATGCAAAACACTCATACGTTTGCTTATGTTATGTATGGGGGCGTTTGGATGAGGTTGGAATAGGTGGGAATTGCAAATTCCCGGAATTTCTTATGCCAAATTTATTATAAACAATCCAAACTCTTCACAAAGTTACACACTTCTCAATAAATTTATGCCTAGAATTGGCTATTCCCCCAATTCCCAACCCATCCAAACGGCCCCTATGTTATTTGTTATCTATAACTGTATGACGTGCTAATATCATCCGAATTTATCGTGGAGTTAAGTAATAAAATCTAAATCTGCATTTGCTTGTACTAGTAAAAGATGCCTTCATTTGTGGACAAATGCACAAAAAAAAATGTTAGACAATAAAGATATATTGTTCAATTTATTTTTTTTATTAGACCAAAAAAAATATTATTATTACATCTAGCAATTAAATTAATATTCGAACGACCAAATAAGTGTTTACATGCTAGATCTACCGTGTAACCTTTTCGGATACGTGTTTTTCAAAGGAGCAAAGATATTTTAATAAATTCATGGTTGAATCGAGCAAATATTTAAATGCTGAGGTGATTCGTTGACAATTACCCCTTCTTTATTGAGTGCAAATTGCAAAACGCATATATTGAACCTTGAGGGTGTAAATGTAAAACATTTATTCATCTACCAGTCTACCACCACCAGCCTAACCCTTCCCCTTTTTCCGTTTACATTTAGACCCGTTACTTTTTTTTTATGAGCTTTAGACCCGTTACTGAAATGATGCCGATATACGTTTTAGACTCTTTTACTAAAAAAGTCTTAAAGGCCACAGCCGAATCGTGGACCAAAAGATCTGAAATAAAGACGCATGCTTTCAAGCGGACCCGAGAGCATGCCTCGTGCCCGTTTCTCCCGTGATCGGACGGTTCTAAATTAAGCAACTTCCACGTGTCGAATTCCTACAAACGAACCGGATAAACCGGATCTAGTCTGAAGGTATGCCTCATGAGTCATGCCCGACGAGTGGGAAATCGCATCCTCTGGATGGCCATCCACTGGATGGTTCGATTTCAGTCGTCTGATTTAATCTCAATGGCTATAAATGTCCCGTGCATGATACTAAGATTGATAGGCCCGAAAAAATCTAACCGTTTAGATTAAATCAGACGGCTCGTATCCAAAGACGTCCACTGGATGGTTGTATTACAACCATCCAGAGGATACGCTCCCGACGAGTGGAGTATTTAATTAGCGGGAAAGTGCTCGGAAACTGCGAGTTTGTGGAAGAGCATCGTTCGTATAATCGTATTCGTAGTGTGGTTTGTGCTTATTCAATTTTTCAATCAATCGTGAATCGTGGGTAGTTGCCTTGTCTCTTTCGCCGCTTGTTGCTTCTCACTTCTTCTCTTCTCTAGGGTTGCTTCCTATCTCCTTCCTCTATATATTTCCCTCCTTGGAAGCTTGGTTCTCTTTCGCTGAGGTTTCTTCTCCGCGTGGATTTCAGGTAATTGGTTGATCTTCTATTTTTTATCTTTTCAAGTGTTTCGTTTGTGTGTTTCGGATCGCTTTCGGCGCTAATTCTAGTGAAACTACTTTTTAGAGTGAGTGAGAGAGAGAGAGAGATAGGGAATGGAAATCTGATTTTAAAGTTGATGATCGGGTTTAATTTTGCTTAGATCGTTCGCTGAATTTTTATCAACGAGTTTGTGCGATGGATTTGATAGAATTTACGATCTTCATGCAATTAATTTGAGCAATTGCTGTTTACGATTTGTTTCCTTTTTGCTACGTTGATCAGAGGAGGTTTCTTGCAGTTTTGCTTTTCTAGTTTCTCTTCAAGCAAGAAGTTGAGACTCATTTTTGCTGAGTTTGATTGCATGGGAAGGAAATTGGTTTCTTTAATGCTTTATGCTGTTGATCTTCTTGGATCAGTGGATTAGTCTTCAGATCTTGCCTTTCCAAGTATAATCATGCCAGATCTGATATTCTAAACAAGAGTTCGTGGTAATTTAGTCTTGATATTTGTCGGACAATGGCAGACTGGCGTTTTTGCTAAATCGATTGAATCTGTGGGGAGTTGCAAACACTTGTAAATAACATAGATCTGTCTATGGATCACAGAGCAATTGTTTTAATGTTATTTTAAACTGTTGATTGGTCAGATTGGTGAGCGACAACACCTTAGTTTTTAGTTTAGAATTTTTGAGGTTTTTTTTGGAATTTTTTTGATACAAATTGTTCAGATGATGTGCCAAAAAAGTTCATTTGGGCAAATGCACTTGTTGACTCTGTATTTTTACTGCAAAGAATAGTACTTTTCATAGTGTAAACAGCAAGTTACCAGAGAAATATTGGAGATGAGGGTGGAAGTATAAATTTCAAAGTTGTTACTAAGTCTAATTTTCCTTCGTTGCATGTCTAATTTTCCTTTATTGGGGTGCTTCTTAGTATTCATTTCATTTATTGATGCTTTGCATTCGTCTTTTAATAGAGTTAGTTTTAGCCAACACCACAATTACCATACCTTTCTTATTTCTGAATGTTTGAATAAATACACTTGTGCTGGTTTGGTGCTTTTATGGTCACCATCAGATTTGAAATCTAGTTAATATTACTGGTAATTTCAATATTATACACCTCTTTTTTTCCTTACCAACCAACACCTAATTAAAGTCTCTCTCTGCAGTACCATGCACATGTATGTATTTTCTGACGATTCTCTATCTGTGTCTTATATAGGTCATTTCTATTACAGAGTTAATGGTCTTCACTTGTCAGATTTTGGTCAACTGAATTGTGTCAAGAGTAGTCTGTGGAAATTGTCAGTCATCTATTTGTTTAGATGATGTCCCTCGACAATAATGAAGAGGTGCGATAGCTTGCTGTAAATAATAATTGCTTGCAAGAAGGCTTTTTTTTCAAATTAATGAATTATTTTACTTATGGTTAATGTGTCAGGTTGGTACTCAAGGACAGAGGTTGAATGAACCAAACTTTGGAGTGCCTATCAAGAAGAGGCCCTTTCAGCTTACTAATACTGCACCTCTGGAATCGCGTGCACATCCGTTGGATGAAATCTCTCTTACACCAAAGCATTATACACCAAAGAGCCCTCTTGATTTTCCACATATGGGCTTCGATTCTGGAAACCCTTCTTCCTCTGACTTAGATAAACTAGCCGGAATGGCAATGAACCCTTCGCAAGGTTTAAATGCAATTGATATGGGGAGAGATTTTGGCCCGTTGAAATCAATTGCTAATCCAAATTTCAGAATGGAGATGCAGCACATTGGAAATGGTCCAAAATTGGACCTGAGCATTTCAGGCAATATGATTAGGAAGGATAACTTGAATCGATGCTACACAGATCTCTCCTTGACTGGTCCTTCTACTATTTCATCTAAGGCTTGTTCTAAACCTAGTCACAATCGTTCAAATAGTATGGGGAAAATATCTGTTTTAGATTTGAACTTGCCAACAGCGGAAACTTGGGATTCTGCCATGGATTGTTTTACTTCAGAAAATGATGGCATTGCACGGAAAGAGCCGGTAGAGGCGCTTAAAGAACAAGGAAGTGTTAGCAGAATGATTCCACAGGGAGTGTGTAGTCGGGTTATTCCAAATGGATTGGTTACTGGATTAGTTCCGAAAGGCGTTGGTAATGGTCTTAAGTCGCCGAACATGGAAGGCCCGTCTATGAACTGCAATCCAAGTGAGGTGACATTAGATTTACAGCTTAAGTTACCACCAAGGCCTGAGTTGCGTATGAAGAATTTGGAACCTGTTTACTCTTCAGATCTCAGCTTGTCTTTAAGTGGGAAGGATTTGAACAGTAGTCCAAAACCTGTTAATGCGATACCAGAACCAGTAGGTAACTCTCAAAAGAGCAAAGAAAAAGATATCACTAATCCTAATGTTAGAACAGTAACTCAGAGTCAGGTAATTGTAAAACAAGAATCACATGAAGTGACCTTAGCAGAGAAGGTTGTGCCAGAAAGTGGGTTGAAAGATCAGTGCTCGCCATCTGGTAGCGTGGTTAAAAAGGAGCCAGTAGATACTTGTCATGTTCAGCAGTCTATAGGAAAAGTAGTTGATAAATCACCTTGTTCTGAAAGTGAACTGAGACTGGCTAAACAAGCAGAGATTTTTGACAAAAATAGCTTAACCAAAGGGATAGACTTGAACTCTGCCACACCCTTGCCAGAGGTTTCTACTGGTGATAAAATGGTAAATACAGTTCTAGAAGAAAATGTGGTAGTTGGTCAAGTAGTTCAATCTGCAATTTCACATGTTGCATGCCAAAATTCTGAGAACATAGATACTAGAAATCTTAGTTTGGACACATCATGTGTGGTCCCTACTTCCTCACCTCCGGGTGCTACCGAGGACATCAAACCAGTATTTCCTTTTAGTTCCTCACCAGCATTGGTGGTTCACAACGATAAGAGGATGGTGCCCATGGCATCTGATGGCTTTTCTCAGGGTAGTGCAGATATGGATTGTTCTGAGGAAGGACAAAATTTACCGAAATCAGCTACTACTGTAAAAACTATGGAAAATGGAAATTGCGAGACAAATGCTTCATCAAGTTCTAGTGTTGCCCAAATTCCTAAGCAAGAGCCTTGTACCATTGGTGAATTTGAGAATGATCAGGTCATGAGAGGAGAGAATGTGAAGAGTTTGGTCCCCTCAAGCACTCCAATATCAGAAGAAAATAAAATCCAGATTCCAGTGCCCACAGATGCAAGATCTGTTCAGAATAATGAGAACGATATACCATCTAGTTCTACAAAATTAATCAATCTCTCAAACAAAATCATGCAAAGTCCATGCCTTGACACGGAAGCAGGAGGTTCTAAGTCTAGATCGCCTAGCACTAGCATGTCAAAACGTGATAAGGAGGTTGATCTGCAGTCACCAGAGAGAGAAAACGGTACTTCGAGCAGGCAATTTGAAGGAAACGATCTTTTCCCTAGGCGATTTAATAGGACAGACTCAGATCCTGATAGGGCCCACTTTCAAAGAAAGAAATCACGTATGTCTCACTGGGATGAAGGATCAAACGTCCAATCAAGCAGGTATAAGCTTATTAGTAGAAGAATCATTTTTTTTTATATATACGTTGGTATCTTGTGAATCTTATTTCTCCTTTTGTTTTTGTTTTTGTTTTTGTTTTTTTTTTTTTTTTACTTTTTGTTTCTTTCAGGGGTCAAAAATGGGAAGCGAACAGATTTTCTAAGTTTGACGGTGACAGAATTGAAAATGAAGAAAATTTGGGTCGAAGACCTGGTAATAATATGGTATATAGGACAAGACAAACTAACAGGTTCAATAGCAGATTTGGCCACAGCAAATCAAGAGGGTTCCGGTTTACCAGGACTAGCTCTAACTCTGACATGAATTTTGATGAAGGGAATGATGGTCGAAGGAATCATCCTCATCCTTCTCGCTTTCAAAACAGGAGGACTACTGATGTTAGCCCTAGAGGGGCTGATGGACTGGATGGTCCAGTTTTTGAACACACAACCAACCACTACAAGAGGTTTGACAATCGTATAGAGAGAAGTTCCTCTCCTGGACCAAGGAGGGGGCTGCATCAGTGGACCCCATCTGGTGAAATGAGTAGTGGACATCCTGACCTACTAACAAGGGTAGACACTAGGGTTAGATCGCCTGACCGGCGTTCTTATTTCAAAAAAGACAACTTAAACAGGAGGCATGTATCACTTCGATACAACCGGGGGCGCAAGCCTGGTAGGGGTATGCATTGGAACAATGGGAGGCAGCGCTCTGACATGGTGGGCCCACATGGGTCTGTTGCTGAGGTGCAAGAATTGGAAGCTTACGATGAACTCCGCTGTCATGGAGGCGAGATGATGCAGTTTTATGGGAGGTACCCAGACAATGATGGGGCCTACTCAGATGGGGCTGGTCCCCACGGCAGGATTAGAAACTGTGAGACTGCTATGACTCGACTGAGGGAAGTGGGTGACCAGGATGAGTACCGGTATAATAATCGGGGCCCACATGGGTGGCGTGATGGTAACTCAAATAATAATGGTGATAAATTAAAGCGAAGAAGGTACCAATAGATGCAATTTTGTTGTCTCATCTGACTTATGCTGCTGACGTGTGTGGGGAACCCTGTATTCTCTTTTTGATAACCAAGTTTTCAAGCTGTGACGAACTACTTTGTGAGTTCGCACATTTTGGACTTGTTTATTTAGGAAGATCTGACCCTTTTAGTTGCATATGCCAAGGAGGTTATTTCTAAAGACCTCCTCGTTAATTTATTTATCAGCATGGTGCTTCTTTTACCATCTCTGAACCCAGATGAAGTTTGGAGATTTGTATGACAAGTTACATCCTTAAGTTGGATTTTTATTGGAACTTTGTTTAATCCGTAGGCTGCAACATATGATACAGCTGTTATTTGTAAAGAGGGAAGGAAAAATGCTTCATGGGATTAATAGACTAATGACATACTGACGTCATGTCCTGTTAAGTGGTATGTTTAAAATCTAAGTGTATAAAATAAGTGGGGGTTACCGTTTGCAGAATATTTATTATGGTTGAAATAAAATTCTGGATTGTGTTCTTTTGCTTGAAATACTGGGCCCACCATACGGCCTTTACTGGTGAATATAAAATGCAACAGATGGTTTTGGAGCCGTGCTGCTTTGGCGTGAATATAGTATAGGCAAAGTGGAATGCCATGATATATGTTTGTTGGCATTTTCTTTTAAATGCCTGTTCTTGGTCGTCTGAATAGAAAGGAGATGATGAACGCAAGTGGAACGCATTGAATTTTCAAATTAGGAAATTTTCAATTGCTGGTCCAACACGGTGCCTTCGTTGTCAATACTTTTCTTAGCTATAATTAAGTGCCGTGGAGATGGTGATGATGACAACTAATGACCCTCTCTTAATTGCCTACTTATAACAAAATAAATTAATACATAAATAACAAAACAAAACAAATTCCCCAGAAAGTTTCTCGCCTGGTTGGCTGAAGATTGCAATTTCCTGTGGTCCTTGACGGTGTTGTAATATGCGCTTGCATTGAGAATTCGAGGATTTATGAAAAATAATGTTCATTATTCTAAACTTTATAGTGTTGCGTTCTAAGAAACTCATTGAAATCCGTATTCTTTTCTCAGAAATGAGCTGGAGGCCGTGCTGTCTTATCTGTTGTAGCGCTGTCTCAATAATGTAACCACTTGCCCATTTTGTTTGGCGCATTAATACAGAGCGAGCATAAACAAAACACAAAAACAGACTTGTCAGTTTAGAGTGGGGTCCAACATTCTCACCAAAATAATATTCCATCATTTGAGCCAACGTCACCGGGGTTTTATGGGATTGCGTCATGTCCCTCTGTTCCCCTGATATAACAACAGTTCACTTTGAATCTTACAACCAATTTGGAAAATTAGTTTTAAAATATTATAAAAACCTTGAGACTAAATTTTGTTAAAAATAAATACTGACCCCACAAAACTTTGTAAAATCATAAGAAGTGCAGATCTAGTTTGCTATATCAGGTCAATAATAGTATACACCATCGAAATTTTGTGCAAGAGGTGTGATAAAACTTGGACCACACCATTACAAATATCATCTCCTAACTTAGGCACAGGCTGTCAAAGAAACTCTTTCTCTCTCTCACTCGCCTCCTGTTTGGTAAATTACTCCAAATTGTAAATCATTTGAAAAGTGTCAGAAGATGTGCAGGTCCATATATGGTCAATTGCTCACCACAATCCAGACCCTACAACTTTTTTTTTTTTAATTCGGACAATTAGACCCCACAACCTTACATGATAAATGCATGTATATGTATGGTCTCGGTCAGTATATCTTAAGATAATTAATTTTTAATGTTGACTGAATTGTTTTTATTGACTGTATATGTATGGTCTTGCTTTTTATTGACTGTATTATGATAAGGGTGAGATTTTAGCAACTTGTTATATATTAATTCCTAAACCTGGAAATTGGGTGTCTTATTGATTGTTAATAATCGACAATCATTGAAGTTTGTCTACATATCAATTTTTAAGAACTGTGCCAAGTATCTAGACAACTCCTAATTTAATAAGACCAAACTAGTACAAGTTGATGGCATTAATTTGAGACCAAAGACAATTCAACTACCTGCATTCCTAAACCAATGAAAAAGTCACTGAACAACTTTAACGAAGTTCAATGATTTATAAATTCTTTATGACAATATTTGTTTAGGTCTTGCTTTCAGGAAAGACAATTTTAACACTTCAGCAGTAGTATATTTAAATTCAACTTCGTTGAAACATTCGCATTTCTCTATCACACCTTTTTATGAGCGTAAATTCCACCGGTGCTAGTCGTTACCTGGCTTATCCAAAAAAAAAAAAAAAATTTCCACCGGTGCTGGTAAAGTAAATGTAATCAAAAAGAAATTTTGAGTCATGTTTCTCTTTGCTGAAACTGCGAAACAGCATTCTACTCTCAAGAATAAACGATTCTTATTATTTCTTTTGATGAAATCAAATTATAAAATTATAAACAATCATTTCAATTAGTAAGTTTTAGACGCGCGATTAGATTGGTTAGATAACTTCACAGAAGATATTTATCATTGGGTCTGTCCGTCTGTGTCACAACTCACAACCAATTTCCTATAGTTGAGCCCAAGTAGGGGTGGCAAAAAAGCTCGTGGCTCGTGGCTCGCTTGAGAAAAAATTCGACTCGATTCGATATTGGCTCGATACATTTGGGCTCGAAGCAAAATTCGACTCGCTCGAAATTAACACGAAATTGGCTCGAAATATAATTTTGTTAACTAATTTATATATATTAGTACATAATTTGATATATATTTATTTAATACATATAAATGCTATTTTTATGTAAAATATTATTATAAAATGAATAGAATATTAGTTTATAAATGAAAATAATATTAAAAAAGATATATATCAATTAATTTGTATAATACTTGCTTGAAAAAATATATATAAAAAGTACTATAATTTAGCTCGATGAGCTCGTTAAGAAACTCGATTCGATTCGACAAAACTCGAATTAATTTCAAATCAAGCTTGGGCTAAGGTTAGCTCGCTCGAGCTCGGCTCGTTGCCAGCCCTAAGCCCAAGGCTCAGCCTGTAGCTCTCAGGTTGATGTACTTATTATACTAAGGCGTAGTTTTTTCAAATGCTTTTCCAGGCCTATAAGCAATGAACAAAACTTTTTCTGGTCATAAACAAATAATAATATACTGTGCTCTTTCTTTTTCGTTATACAACTAATAGAAATCTTATTCTGTTCACATGCACACTTCTTTTAGTTTATCAGAACAACCATCAATTAACAGCAAATAGAGAAAATAAAAACATGTTGAACAAAGCATTGTAATTTAGCACAGCATCCAAAACAAAAACTTAAAACAAGCAAAAAAATATGTTCTTTACACAAACATACACCAGAAGCAACCAGAAGTTATTTATGTTCTGAAATCTAAATGTTTCCATTAATTAATCCAAAATTCACTGTAAGGAAGTCCTGATACTAGTTCACTTATCAGTTACAGTGGGCATGGCAGAATCAGCAGCTCGACTTTTTGGCCACACACTGATTTTCTCCTTCTCATATTTCACAAACACTGCAGCCACAGATGCGGCTGTATAAATTTGCAGAAACACGATACCTGGCGTATGGTACTTGATTACCGATTGACCAGATCCAAGCTCAACCAACAAAAGTGCTGTCAAGCCTAGACCGGCAATATACCCATTTATGCGCTCACTGTATGGAGAGAAGCCAACCTGGACCGGAACTCCGGTGGCTGAGGTAGGATCTTTTAATGGCACTGGGGGCAGCATGACGGGAGCTTTGGCAGCTTTTAAAGCGCTTTTTGGCAGGCCAGTATTTCTCAGACGGCGGTACTCGTTTTTCTTGCCCTTTTTTCCCAATCCATACCTGACCAAATTGTTAGTTTTTACTTTAACATAAATAATAGCAGCATTTTGCAATTATGATAATTAAGAAACAAACCACCAAATTATAACACTTTTGAGTGATTAAAATTTTGCAATAAATTATTTATTGAGTTGCCAATAAGATGAAGAAAAAAAAAAAAAATCTGAACTAAGACTTTACATTACTAGGATTACAAAAATTAGACCTATGCCACCTCAAAATTTCGAAATCGGAAAAATGCCACCCCAAAGTTAAACTTCTGAAAAATGCCACCCTATATCTAACTTATTCATAAAATTGCCACTTATACTGTATTAATCAACCTATTTCATACTCAATATTTCATATAGACAAAAATACCCTCCTCCTTTATCTTTCTCTTTTCTCCCGTTCATCTCTCCCACTTTAACTCTTCTTTCTGTATCGATTGCCGCTGCCCTCTCTCCTCTCACTCAATGCCTCGCAATCTCTCTGTCCTTCTACTCATCGAGCTCTCCTCACCTTCTTCGGCGATCCTCAAACCACTGCTTCTCCGCCCGAGTTCTATCGCACCACCTGCATCACCTGTCCAATACCAGTCAGGTGCTCCGAATCCATACTCTGCTCTTCCTTTATGCTCATGGTGATAAGTGTTGAAGTTGACAATTGCTGATCAATTTTGGCTTTTTCATGGGAAAGGGACTGACGCCAGTTGCAATAATGGAACGAGAAATGTTAATTTGGGGATTTCATTCATTTTGTTGTTGTTCTTTACTTGTTAATAATACCAATTTAAAACAATAATAGTTCATAGGAGCTTCGAGTAACTGATTTTTTTTCCTTTTTTTTGAAATACAGAAGCTCCTTTGATTTTATACAGGAGTTTTGAGTAAATGGAGAAATGCGCATATAAACTTTTTATTAGATAATTTATGATAGATTCGGTACAAGGATCATTGTGGCTTTCTCCATGGATATTAAGAAATTTGCATTTTGTTCATGTGAGTACTTTGTCTTCTTTTGTTAGTTAGTATGCTTGAGGAAAGTACTAACATATAAACCAAGAACAGAAATTGCTCACACGAAGTAAAATTAAGGAAAAATCCAGATAGAGAAAGAGATGTGAAGTTGGGACGGTGAACGGGAAACAAGAGAGAGGAGAAAGATAAAGGAGGAGGGTATTTTTGTCCATACGAAATGTTGAGTATGAAATGGGTCGATTGATACGGTATAAGTGGCAATTTTATGAATAAGTTAGATATAGAGTGGTATTTTTCAGAAATTTAACTTTGGGGTGGCATTTTTCTAGTTTTGAAGTTCTGAGGTGGCATATGTCTAATTTCCCCTTAAATTTTTTGTGTGTTGCTAAATGAGTTGTAAAAAGTACTAATCCACACTAAAAAAAAAAAAATCAAATGGTTTTATTTCTATCTCCTGCAGCCCCATCTCCCAAAAGAAAATGGAATAATAGACACAAATTATAAAAAAAAATTATAGGAAATTGTCAGGTAAGAATACCGAGAGGTCAGCTCAGCAATTCGGCGATCGAAATCAGGATCAGCTGATGATGACGTGGTCTCATCGGATTTATTGTCAGTTTCACCTCCATCATCACTGGCTGCATGAGGTGGCGCCACTTGGCAGTGCCTATACCGATTTCTAGCCGTTGGATTAAGACTGCATGGGAAGGCATTGCTTATTGGAATCACTCTTGCCATGTCCTTCCACCTCTCTGTCTGTCTCAGTGTCTCCTCCCCTTGCCACACGCGCACAACTGGCACAAGGACACTCGTTTGATTTACTTCATTATTAGTGGATAAGAGCACTAGAGAAGTGAGGTCCTGCCACGTCATTGCTCAAATGAACGGTCGGTATTATGGCTGGGACAATTTGGGCCCTGATTATTGTTATGGGCCTCTAATTTTGGTCCATATATATAATACATGTTACTATGTTAGTCAGACTAGTGATGGAGCCGAAAAATTTTAAAAAAATATTAAATTAATATAATATATTAAAAATAATATAAATATAATAATATTTTTTTAAATAGTATCACAAGATCGGAATCCCAGATTCCGACGGCAAGATCGGAATCCGGATAGCTTTTTCATTTTTTTATATATTATTTATTTATTTATTTAATTTATTAAATAGTTAAATAATTAGAAAAATAGATAATATATTGTAAAAAAATTGAAAAAATATGGAAAAATCACGAATAATTAAATTAAATTAAATTTTATATGTAATTTAGTATTTTTGGGAAATTAAATTTATTTTCATTTTAATTAATTTATTTAATTAAAATATAAATTTTTATAACTTATTTAATTAAATGAATTGTACCATTTAGAATTTAGAAAGGATTATAAATTTACAGAATTTGCAGGGATACAAAGACATAATCCTTTCAGAATGTTCAAAGTTTTATTAATCTTTTATGCATTTGCAGGGATACAAAGGCATAACTTGAACATTAAAACTTTAAACATGCATAACTTTTGATAGGAAGGTCCGTTTGGGGCAAACGAGGACATTCCGAAAAACTGGCGACGAGATCTACACGTTTTGCAGGGGTGAAAAAATGCTCTCTAGACCTTCAAAATCCACTTTGAAAGTTTTGCAAACCTAAAAACCACTCTAAACTACTAAAATAGTTTTTAAAATCATAAATTAATCATTAAAAAGAGAAATGCAATAAATCAAGTGAATTTAGTCTTTCTTCTCCGTCTCGGTAAAACATCAACCTCGTGTAATTCCTTTCTAACGCAATCCAGAAAGTGCTTCCTTGATCATGAGACTCGATATGATTGTTTAATATATAATATGAAAATAATATATACAGAGGACGACATCCGGGACGCATATCAAATGGTTGCTTAAAAATTTATAATTTTAATGTAAATTAATTAAAAATTTATAATTTTAATGTAAATTAATTAAAAATTTATACTTAATTATTCATTTTTAATTAAATAAATTAATTAAATTTATATTTAATTAAATAAATTAATAAAAAGGAAAATAAAATTAAATATAAAATTTAATTAATTATTCCCAAAAAATACTAAATTACATATAAATTTTGTTTAATCATTCCTAATTTTTTAATATTTTTAGAATATATTATCTATTTTTCTAATTAATTAACTAATTAATAAACTAATGAAAGGAAAAAAAAATTTCAAAAAAATACTAAATTACATATAAAATTTAATTTAATTATTCCTGATATTTTTCATATTTTTTCAATATTTTTACAATATATTATCTATTTTTCTAATTAATTTACTAATTAATAAACTAAATAAATAAATAAATAAATAATATATAAAAAAAATTAAAAAGCTAAGATCGGAATCCGGGATTGCGATCTTGCCGTCGGAATCTGGAATTCCGATCTTGTGATACTATTTAAAAAAATATTATTATATTGATATTATTTTTAATATATTATATTAATTTAATATTATTTTTAAATTTTTCGGATAATGGAGAAAATAAACTGGGCCTTCCATAGTTTTAATGGGCCAGGATGGAGTCAACCTTTGCCTTGCTCAATTTCAACTTGTAGTAATTTATATTTTAATTGCTTATTGTAGATCGTTTAGGTATATCAATCACAATACGCTTGCTCTTGTTTTGATGCATTAATTATACATTTTAATAAGGGAGGTGCAATACAGCAGTACTTGTCAACAAATTCTCACAAAACAGGGGAAGCTATTTGGTCAACTATACTAAAACTCTAAATTCCCAACAAATTTTCTTGGTAGGAGAATGAGCCTTCCCTAGAATTAGCTAGTCTGCGTAAGAAACTTCAGCAACAAAAAGACTTATGATGATAGATTTTGATAGCCTTTGTAAGGATTGACAAACTTCAGGAACAACATAGATTTTTATAATTTTAACAATAATAATAAAGTAGCAATAGAAACAGTAGCAACAACAACATTAATTAAATAACAAAAAAAAGATATATTGTAAGTATTTTTTTTTACAATATAAAGATGTATAGTAAAAGTAGATTATATAATATTTTAAAAAAATACGACCAAGGAGGCCAAGGGCATGCCTCCATGCCCTCACTTGACTCCGGCTTGCTTTAATAAGCCAATAAAGATACATTTCGAAAAAAAAAAGAATAATACTTAGCTATATATCCACTTCATAAGCACATACGTATATCTGATTATTAATTTATTTCCATGTAGAACCATCACAGTAGTTTTAAGTATGAATGTAATATTTCTAAATTTCCTGTCTTGATCCAGTAGACAAGAATATCTCACCAAACTCCTTTGCAGGCATCTGATTAAGAGGTCAAGCAAGCAAATTAACAGGTCTCGCCAACATAGACACTGGTGAGTTATTGTTAAACAGCTTTTTTATTTTTTTTTAAAAACTTTCTTTCATTATTCATCATCATCAGTTGACCTAAAAAAAAATGAAGAAAATGGCAAGACTATTGAGTGCCGGCCACTTGTCCGGACTAACATATAGTTTCTTTAATTGTCATATAGGACAAGTGAACAAAAAGAGAAAATAATATGTAAGAGACTATTGGTCTCGATTTACCTAAAAAAAACACATATGTTATTTGCCAATACATATTAGAAAATTAGAATGATTCCATGGTTAAATTCTCCAGATTTTTACTTCATCTTAAACTACTTTACATTTTTTAGATGCATTTTTCAAGCAACTGCTTTGTTTGCTACAGTTCTCTTTTGTAAAATGTGCTGATACATTCTGTCTTTCCAGTAAGAATATATGAATCAACCTAAATAAAGAAAACAAAAGAAGCATGAGATAATCAGATAGCATAACTAAGAAAATGGAAATTGATTACTGCAATCTGCAATTTTGCCATCCCTGTCATCGCTAAATAGAAAGTGAACATATACAGTAAACAAAGTGAACATATAGATGATCTAAGTGAACACATACAGACAAATAAGTTCAATGAAAATTAGTTGAATATGCATGTAAACTTCTGAACAAGTGATGACAACACTTATTTGTTTGTAAGTGTTCACTTAGATCGTCTATATGTTCACCTTATTTGCTGTATATGTTCACTTTATATTTAGCGATGGCTGGAATGATATATTTCCCGATGGCATTTATAATTCCTGTAAGAAAATTGATTACTGCCATCTGCAGTTTTGCCATCCCCGCCATCGCTAAATAAAAAGTGAACATATACAGCAAACAAAGTGAACAGATAGACAATTTAAGTGAATACATACAAACAAATAAGTTTAATGAAAATAAGTTGAATATGCATGTAAAATTCTGAACAAATAATGACAACACTTATTTGTTTGTAAGTGTTCATTTAGATCTTCTATATGTTCACCTTATTTGCTATATATGTTCACTTTATATTTAGCGATGACAAAAATGACAAAACTGCAGATGACAGTTATCATTCCTGACTAACTAACTCTTAAACTAATAGCAGGATTATTAGTAGTGTACAAAGCATAGTCATTAAGTCTAAATCTGTTGTTGTTGTTGTTTTTTTTTTCCCCTCTGGAGTTCTGAATCTGCGATGGTACACTACTAGGATTTGTATAATGTTCGATACGATTCGATTTAATAGATAGTGTCCGTAACACCCCCAAAATTTTATATGTATTTGTTAATTATTTCAACCATTAACATATAGTGTGTGTGTATTTTTTTTCTTCTGCAAATATATTATTTACAAATATTGAAATTCTCATATTATTTTTCGTTGCATTAAATTATATTTTCATTTGGCTATAATATTATAGTCAGATTTTTAGATGCATGTTCCACCCCCACCGTTTATTATAATCCATATTTCCTTGTATCAAACGAATTCTTTTATTTCAAACTATATTTGGTGTACAATATTTTGCTATTTGTATCTCCTTTGAAATTTTGACCAATCTTTTATGGATATTGTGAAAAATTTTATAATGTTTCCACCGCAATTAATTCTGAATGCTAATTTTGAATCATGCCAAAACAAAGTCGAATTGTTATATATATATAATTCCTATTTGCATGTCGGAAAAGTAATATAGATCACAATATTAATGGTTTATTTTTACCATTTGAATTTTTATAATTTTATTATAAAGAATTTAAAAAGTAAAAAATATAATGGAGACATAAAACATAAGTCATTTAATTCGAACGTTATCAATTCGCACCACAAATCTACAATGACAAATTACAGTGTGGATCTTCGTTTTATAATATGATGTGCTTTTTTATACGCACTAGATCGAATGTGATAGTTAACTATGAAACTTGTTTTTATTCTTTTTTATTTAAAAAAAAAGCTGTATGACTACGTAGCTTTTGGTATCCGAGAAAAATAAAATGCAGGCGAACATTCGCGGGTCTCTGTTTTTTTTTTCCTGAAAAAAATTGTAAAATAATGTCCAAAGAGGTCCAAAATGGCAAAGCTTAAAGGGCAGTATTCTTATGCTAAACATACATTAAGCCGGACAAGTTCCTTTTTAAGTTATCGGTATTTAATTAAGGACTTACGATTTCCTTTAATATATGTATAAGTCGTTGGATAGGTACGGATCCAACTCAAATTTCCTCCAAGGGCTGCTCGTAACATTCCTATTCAAATTGGGATTGGCCGATCGGGAAAATAGACAAAATGTTTATTCTGTTCTTTTTTTTTTTGCTTGACTAAAATTAATAAATAACCTGTCGTCGCATCAGGGGCTGAGCCAGAGCTTTAGAACAAGGAGGCAAATGATACTCATGTTGAAATTTTAGATTTTTGAGGGGGTCAATTGAATAAAACAAATTGATTAGCATGTAATTTTTGCTTTTTTAGAGAGTTATTTTAAAAACATGAGAAAACATTATCCAGTTTTCAATACACTTAGCTCCGCCCCTCATAGCATAACATCAAAAATTCTCCCATCTTATAAATCTTAGGCTCCGTTTGGATGCGTTGAGAATAAGGTAGGAAGAAGAAAGAAGGGAAGAAATTTATTGGGAAGGGGTAAATTTATTGGGAAGTGTGTAACTTTTGTGAAGAGTTTGGATGGTTAGAAATAAATTTATTGATAAAAAGTGGTTATTTCTTATTCCTTATTCCGTAAAAAAGCCATCCAAACGGAGCCTTAAGACACATTGTATAGCACAAAGTGCAGCAGTGGGGAACAGTTGCACAAAAATTTTTTATTTTCAGTCGGAAAAAATTCTAAGTGCTGACTTAGAATTCAGTTCATTAATTTAATTAGGAAGTGTAACTAAAACATGCATGCAACAAGTGTTAATTTGCTGAACAGTTGTACCTAAATTGAGCAATGATATTTAGATACATAGTACTCTGGACCGCACAGGTGACCGGCCTGTCAAGGAAAACAATCAAGTGCTAATCTGTTGAACAGACATTGATGTGTGGTACAACCCATCTTCATATTATGATCAATCGGTCATAAATTAACTAATAAAAAAATATAAAATGTGTATGTAAGTTTTAAATCTTATTTTTGATATATTTTTACATGTTTAGCACTATACACCCTGCTCACAAAAACCTCAAATATTAACTCATACCTTGTTTTACTGGAATTTGATCATGAGTCATCAAGGTGGGAAATCAATGCAGATATTAATTCTGGCTCCACTAATTTTTTGTAGCTAAGCACTGTTGGTGTGTGGCTGACAGATGGGCCCACTTGAAATTATCAAATATATAAAAATAAAGAAAGAGATTCTGCGCCGTATTAGATCCCAGCATACGGAAGTTCACGCCGTGTGCGGCGTGCGCGTAGACATTAAAAATTCCTCCCCGTCCACATTACATCCGTAAGACTTGAGGGTCCAAATAAAGATGCACAATTATTGTGGGATAAAGAGAAACTCGAAACCGGACCACCTTTAGATCCCGTATAGAAAACTCTCCATTTTTGTTCAAAATGGATACATCTATTTTCTGAATTTTCAGCAAATAATAGTTTGGTTTTTTAATTGTTAGAGGATCTTCCAAATTTATTGCGGCCTCAAAATTTATAGACGTTCTCAGTGATATATAAAGAATTTATTGATATAAAATTTTTGAATTATCGGTTGCTAAAATATTTTAAATAATTTTATAAATCTCATAATATTTTATTTCCATGGTTTCATAAATATAATTAGCTTTTTAATTATTTCAAGGCATTAATGAATTTATTTGTGATTGAAATTTTTTGTGCATACTCAAAAAGTTGTACAGAATTGAACAATACATTTCCTTCAAAATTCTAATTTTTTTGCTTTAAATTTTATTTGGATACTCAAATATTATATAATATTATAGGGGCCGTTTGGATCCTCATGGGATTTTGGGAAATTTCATTTTTCTACCATAAATTTATTATAAACAATCCAAACTCTTCACAAAATTACACACTTCCCAATAAATTTATTCCTAGGAATTGCAACTTCCCCAAATTCCCCAACTTTCTAAGCGATCCAAACGGCCCCATACTAATTTGTTTCCAAAGTCATTTATTAAAATGTTTTTATTGACTTTGTAAGCATGAAATTTTATGTACATACTTATTGAATAATAAGAAATCTAATAGGGCCAAAAATTTCATTCTTGACTCTTAATTTTTCTATTATGTGTTTTTAAATTATAGAAAAATAATATTTTTATTTTGAATTGTTGAAGGCCTTCTTAAATTCATCTTTCCATCAAATGTTTTGATATATGCTCATAAAATTATTATTAATTTAGTTTTTTCAAATTTTCTAATATTGCAAAAATTCAAAATTTTTCATGTGATTTCTAACATTTTAAGAATAGTACAAAATTGTATTTTACCTTATAAAATGTTCAGTCGTTTCTATGGATTTATTTTTCAATATAAATTATATAGGTAGCGGAAATAATATATCAAACTTTTTAAAGCAAAATTTTGTTTATATTTTAAATGTTCAATTTATTGATGCTACAACTATTTTGCACAAACAAACAGTCGATAAAAAAATATATAAGTGGCGTAATGCACGATGTCACACTAGTATATTTATGCTATCAGGCTCATATAATGGGTTTGGTTTATTTTAATTTAGTTCATACAATTTATAATTTATGGTACTGCACTTAACTTATATAGTCCCCGTTCTAATGTGATCTGGCATGCTGAAAGATTGGAAAGCACTATTTTTATTCAATAATGCCACCAGACAAATAGCTAAATGCAATTTGAGCACTCAAATCTTTTTTATTTCATTTTTTGATGAGTGCACTAAAATCTTCATGTCATCACTAATGTATGCCAAATCATTAAAGGATGGACTTAATTGAATTTCTACTGCTAAAATCAAATTTGATAAACTAAATAGATATAAGAAAGATCAAGGATCTGGTTCGTTTCGGATATTTTCCATAAATTACCTACTAGTTAAGAGAACATTATACTGTTTGTACGTGTTGTTGAATAGCCTTCATCGCACATTTTTCCGAAATTCTTGAATGTAGCTGTCAAATATGCGTAGTCGATCACACTCATACGAAGTAAAGTAAAATTTATTTTGCATTGGTGGGATGTCATTGATAGACGAATTCAGAAAATGAACTGATTTTGAATGATTCTTAGCACACCTCAAATAAAAGTCATATATTTAATTAAATTAATTCCAATATGAAACAATAATCATGCAAATTTTATGCTGTCATATTCTTTATCAAAACCAACGACAGCTTAATTACTTAACCAAAGAATTTTGTATTATGCTCCCCCGGCAACTTTAAGAAAACACCTAAATATGTTAGACACCTGATATTAAAAGTAGGTCTATGTGAAGGATCGTAAGATAAACTCTTTTTTTAGATCGAAACCAATAAAATAAAAAACACATGCGTTCCCATACAAAGCATATAGAGGCAATTTTTGCTACAGCTGAATAATGTATTTGCTAGATATGTTATGAACATTTTAGAACGCACGTATATGTTGGAAGCGCTCTAGGTATTTTATTAGAAACAATGAACTCTAGAAATTTTGATAAGTATAAAAAATTTTGAATTTACTTTAATTGTTAGAAATTCTCAGGATAGTTGGTCCTAACAGAAAGAAAAACAAATTAGATGAAAATTTTTTGGGTTTCTTCTAACTTTTGAATTCATAAATTTTCTCTGTTTTGAGTAACAAACAGAATGGTTTTTTTTTAATATAGAAGTTTGTATTCATAACAAAAAAATTTCGTTCTAAGAAAGGGATGGATTATTTATTTAAAATATATAAAATGAAATTCATAAGGAAACTGTCATTCCTTGTCAAAGGCTCCGTTTGGATATGTGTGGGAAGAAGAGAAGAAGGGAAGAAGTGAGAAGAAGTATAGGGAAGTGTGTAACTTTGTGAAGAGTTTGAATTGTTTATAATTTTTTTTCTTCTTTTTCTTCTTCTTTCTTCCAACGATCCAAACGCACCCAGAGATGAAACAAATTTACTTTGCTGTGGTCAGCAAAGTGAAGGGCGGAATTGAATTTTGTTTCCATCCATTTAAACCTCAAAATATTATTCATGATCCTAAAATTTTATTTTCGAAATTAAAATATAATTCGATAAAAATTTAGTATCTTGTATGACTATATATGGCTCCGTTTGGATAGGTGTGGGAAGAAGGGAAGAAGGGAAGAAGTATTGAGAAGTGTGTAACTTTGTGAAGAATTTGAATTGTTTATAATTTTTTTTCTTCCTTCTTCCTATATCCAAACACACCCTATGAATCGAAGTCATGAGCTTGCAAGATTTTCGAGAACTATACGAGAGGTTTTTTTTTTTTTCAAAAACCTGGAGACAAACAATTTATTTTGTGAACTTTCGAATGTTCAAACAGAGATTTCATGGAGGTTTGACCTAACTAAACAACGGGCCGCGCGCTCTAAACTATGCATGAAATGATAGCTGAACCACCGATAGTAGTAAAAGAAAAAAAAAATGCTGGCTTCAGGGCTTCTCCACCATTTCTTTTTCCCTTTTGTAATTCTACATTAAAAAAGAGAGAGAGAGAGAGAAAATTACAGCTACATCTGAATAGAAGACGCATGCTCGAAATGTAACTATAAATAATAAAGTTAGACATCGGAACCTCCTTTTTTATCTTAAAAAAAAAACTACACTCAGCGAACGTTTTATTATTATTTTTTTTTGAAGATAACTTAGCGGACAAATATTGTTATCAGAGGGTCTAGTTTTGATATTGACAAATTATTATTAAAAATGGAAAAAAAAATCGTGTCAGTTCTGAGTTTAACATCTTAATTCTCATCTTTATATATAAAAAAAGTTTGTGTTGGTGCTTTCTACAAATTGAGTGCTACGAGGAAATAGCTTTAGCTTTTGGAGGTTGATTATGAAAATTTCAAATATTTTATTATTTAGGAAAAAAATTGAAGTCTTATAGGATTTTCTATTAATTGTCCAATTGCGCGGTCCAGTAAGTCGAAAGCAACCTCTGATTATTTTTTAAGACAAAATTCAGTTGCTTGGGCTGGAGGCACCATGAATAAAATAATATATAGTTAATAACATACCTCAATTTAGTTATCCCCCTGTTTTTCTGTTTCATATTACTTCATTGTGTACAATTAGGATTTGACCGAGGGAAAAGGGAACCTTGGGTGGGGTACAACTGCTTTATATTATGATTAGTTGCTTCCAACCAATATAACCTTCATTTCATGTCAAATTTGAATATGGAATATTTGATAGATCGATGCAACAGATCAGAGTAAATGCTCTTTCATAAATAGATATTGTATTGGAATCGACCAACTACACTCTAGAAAGATTTTTTTTCTTTTCTTTTGAGGATAAAATGGGAGTCAGTTCTTCAACTTTAGGAAGAAATCTCAACTATGGGTGCATTTGGATATATAGGAAGAAGGAAGAAAGAAGAAAACAATTATAAACAATTCAAACTCTTCACAAAGTTATACACTTCCCAATACTTCTTCCCTTCTTCTCTTCTTCCTACACCTATCCAAACGGAGCTTTTTAATTATATATATACACGTACCAGGCTTTGCAAATTTGGCAAATTTCGTTAATGGTTGCAAAATTTTAAATGACGAGGACAAACAGTACAATAAATGAAAACCTAAATGTTAAATCTAGTTTATGTTGGTCTTAGTAAAGTTACAGTTAATTCTCAGTTTGACATTATACTTCCAAGTTTTCGTATTGTTATAATGTCTAGCTAGCTACGTATATTAAAATTTCAATATATTATTGCTATTTTTTTATTGTTGTTGCTGTTGTGTAATAATTTGTTAAAATTAGCTGAGATTTAAAATTAGTAAATCAATGGATCAATTAATCCATTAAATACCACCATTAGCAGAGACCAAAAAAAAAGAAGTTAGATTGCGTTGTATTTTCAGAAGCAGAATCTATACGGGACGTGTTACTATGTGCTAAAGCTTGGTCATGAACTAACATTCACTGAATGAAATATATTGGCTCCTTTTGGATAGATGTGGGAAGAAAGAAAGAAGGGAAGAAGTATTAGGAAGTGTGTAACTTTATGAAGAATTTGAATTATTTATAATTTTTTTTCTTTCTTTTTTCCTTCTTCCTACTTCTTCTCAATGCATCCAAACGGAGGCATTAACAAGAGATCCAATCAAATGAAGAAACACGGCACGAAATGAAGATAATGCACGAAAGCTGCATAGGCGTGCATGTTAATTTGCTAATACAGTTAACTAGGCCCTCGATCGGTGCTTAATTAAATGTCTTTCCCGAAAAATTTCTATCTTAGTACAATTTGCCTTGAGTATTCTGATTTTCTTAGGAACATTTACGTTCTCTCCTCTTCCGAAAAGGTCATACTGAATTCCTTCTGTACGGTGTGTTTGGATTGTTGGAAGAAAGAAGAAGAAGAAGAAAGAAGAAGAAGAAAGAAGAAGAAAAAAAATTATAAACAATCCAAACTCTTCACAAAGTTACACACTTCCCAATACTTCTTCTCACTTCTTCCCTTCTTCCCTTCTTCCCACACCTATCCAAACGCACCCTACAAGAAAATTAGCAAAAGCAGGTGAAAAAGAATTATGGATTTTTAATTAATTAGTCCTTGGCGAATGACCAGACCGTTGGATACTTGGTCTTTACTCTTCAGAAACAACAATCACTAAATCAGAATATAATACTATTGGGATCGTTTGGATCGTTTAGGAATTTGGAGAATTTTCTATTCCTAGACATAAATTTATTGGGAAGTGTGTAATTTTATGAAAAGTTTGAATTGTTTATAATAAATTTATATCTAGAAATTAGAAAATTCCCAAATTCCTAACTCATCCAAACAACCCCATAGTTGATTTAGCATAGATTAAGCATGCCTATTAATATTACTTTAGGTCATCTTCTCAAGAGAAGCATATAATATATGTGCCGCTTTTGACGATTAACCAACAAATCTCCGGCAGAATAACAAAATAAAAGGGGGAAAAAAAAACAACATAAACATGCACGCATTCATTGCCACACAAAAGCATATACATATTGTGAACAAAACCATATGATACAAATACAATATTTATTACAATTAGCAGGGAAAAAAAAGGAAAACAAAAAAGATCCAAATGTAACCAAGCATACAATATTTATGAACAATCCACAGACATATATATAAGAAGCAATGAATAAAAAATCCTTTCCATCTTTCTCTACCTTTAACCATCATTTCTTACAAAGTCCTTAGATTTTATCATACAAAAATAAAAGCATAAAAAATGCAATCCTTTTTGTCATATTTGATGACAAATTTTGAATGTACATAGCCTTGAAGTATTATCATTTATTGTACAAAATAAGAAAATATTACGATCACAAAATACAATATAGAAAGAAATTGATAGTGTTCTTACTTTCTCTTGTTCTTGCTTCCAACCAACAACCAGACGAAGAATAAAAATCGGAAAAAGAACCCCCATGCTACTGTTACCCAGAGGCAATTCCACTTGCTGAGATCCTGAACTGAATTTCTTTGCAGAATATCAGGTCCAGTTGTGATGCAGGTAGTATTTGTTAGGCTCATATGGAGTGAGCTGCTTATACTGGCAAGAACTTCCACCTTTGTCGACTGATTAAAAGGCTCAATTGGTGTGTTATCAAACATTTGTGTGCCTCTAACAAAACATTTGTTCGGGTCGCTAAATTCATTCTGCATCACTGCTTGGTACGGATACTTCACAAGTGACATATAGTGAAACCAGATCCAATATTCTGGAATCCGATCACGGTTGATAAAGAATCCACTAAATAGCAAATAGTAGGCTAAAATCGCCACAACGATTGTGTAGCCTACTATAATGTGGCTCACGATTCCAGATAAAAAAGTGACAAAGCCACTACCTGCCCAGAAAGAGGCGAGTATGATAGCTGTGTAGAAAAAGAAACCCATCATGCCACCATCTAGGCCAACTGCGAAAAAGGTGGTGAGCGCAAAGCCGATCGAGAGTAAGATCAATGGTGGGAAGCTGACAATTGCATTGGAAAGCACGAAAGAGGATTTGCGGTATGCATTGTGAGCTGTCTCTCTCAAATAGATGTATCGCTCTTGCATAAATACAGGAAGTGCATCGGCACAAGTATAAAACATGGTACTCATGGCAATTGCAAAGAAACCCATTCGCTCTTGCACACCTTTTGGGGTGTTGTCAAGCCTCCAATAAATAGTCGCAAGTATAATACCAGTGATAAGTACTGCACCAAGTCGGATCATGAACAACTCTGGCATGCGATTGGTATTAGTGAAGGCGCGCTTCATTAACACCCCCATCTCTATCCAGAATGGGTTTGTGAATTTGCGAACAGATGCCACTGTCATACTGTTGGTGCCGTTAGAGCCAGAAACCAGTCTGCCACTGGCAAAGCTACCGACGATCGCTTGATCAAGAGGTATATGCGGTGTGTCTCCTCGATCAGATGAGAAAAGATCTGGGTGCTGCCTCTTCCAAGTCTTGTTAAACTCTACTAGTTCTCTCGCACCGTCCATGGTTGCCTCGCGCTCTCGAATTTGATCAAGCGCAAACTCAGTAGGATTTTCATTATCTGGTATTGGCGTGCCAAACTCTGCAAAGTACATTGAGAGGCTGCTTGGTGGGCCATAGAAAACAGTTTGACCACGAGAAAGAAACAGGACCCGGTCGAGGAGGTTGAGGATGCGATAGCTTGGTTGGTGGATGGAAAGCATCACGATACTACCTCTTCTCGCTATCTTCTTTAGTACCTCAACCACCATAAATGCACTGGTTGAATCAAGGCCAGAGGTTGGTTCATCAAGGAACAGCAGGATCGGGTCATGAACTATGTCAATACCAATTGACACTCTCCTGCGTTCACCGCCTGAGACCCCACGATGCCCCTCATCTCCAATTATAGTGTTTGTTGCAGCCTCAAGACCGAGTTGCGTGATGAGTTCTTCAACACGTTTTTTCTTTTTTTCCTTCGACACAGATCGTGGAAGCCTGAACTCTGCTGCATACATGAGGGTCTCTTTCACAGTGAGCATCGGATAAAGAAGGTCATCTTGCATCACATATGCAGATAGAACCTTTAAAAGACGACTCTCTAAATTTTCTCCATTGAGACAGATCGTCCCATTTAAGCTCTCCCTCGCGATACGATTGGCCAATGCGTCAATCAAAGTCGATTTCCCCGACCCACTTGCTCCAAGAATGGCAAATAGCTCGCCTTCTTTTGCTTCACCAGAGACCGAATCAAGCAGGGTTCGAACACGGGGGCGTTCGGCAGAATCTCCTTTGCTGCTTTTGGTGAAAGAAGAAAGAGATAGCTTTTTGGACTGGTTTACTTTGTAGGTGATGTCGGTGAAGGAAAGCACAAATATAGGTGGTCGGTCGATGCCTACACGGGGAGATCGGGTTTCATTGGCAGAAGATGAGCCAATGTTTACGGCTACATGAGGTGAGTTTGGATTCGGTTGTAGTTCCATGGTGGAGGAGACGAGGAGTTGAGGTGCATGAGAATTTAGTAATGTTATAGCTTCTTATATCTCTTTTCGTGAAAGAAAGCTAATTATTTAAACAAATATTAAATGTCAAAACAACGAACGAATTCCTCTTAACTTCTGTTCTATGGATTTTTGTACGCTTTGTTTATTGATAATTACCGAAGAATTTCTCAACACGGACATTAAGTGGCATCCAGCATTTATTGAGTCCTAACCAACTTAGTTTTACTAAATCAAAAACATTTATTTTTTTTTTTGAATGGTTTTACTTCTGTACATAAATGCTCATTTGCTGGCCTTCAAAAAACAAATGCTCATTTGCTGTACGTAGATGGTCGTCATAAATATTACTCTTTGATACTTAATGTAATAATGTGGCCCTTTCAATTTTCCACAAATTTCAGCTACTTTTTCTTATGTATTAGTTCGGGGCTATCATTAAAGAAAAGTAATAAAACATATGCTATAACCCATATTTGAATTGGGCTAGATCCTTGTTTTTTCTTTTTTTTTAAAAAAAAACCCCATACACGAATTGATGTACAGCATCAAGCGTTAAATCTCTATTATGATGTCAGCTAAAGGAATATTAGTGACTTTCTGTACGTATTTTGTAAGGAAATTCTCCAAGAGATAAGATTTATATTTAACTTCTCATATAGAATTTGACAAGTTGTAACTTGTGATGTTAAAAGGAATTAATCATTCCATGTTTTTTATTAGTTAATTCTACCAGTCATCAGTAGTGATGCCATGACATTTGGTGTATATAATTTCTAATTAGAGTTTCACGTTTACATTTGTGTAGGGACACTATTAACCGCAATTTTGAAAAAAAAAATCACATATGAAACTACATGATCTAATTATCTTGGGGCCATTTGGATAGCTAAGGAATAAGAGAAATAGTTTATTTCTAAGCAAAAAAAATATTGGGAAGTGTATAACTTTGTAAAGAATTTGGATGGTTTGGAATAAATTTACGTCTAGGAAGAAGCTATTTCTCTTATTCCTAAGATCAAAACGGCCCCTTATTCATTTATTCTCCGTATATATTTTCAGTATAATATTCATGCATTGACAGATGGAAATTTGGAAATAAACCGGCCTTTGAAAGTTTTTTTTTTTTAATATCTTCTGCCTACCATTGTATTTTAATGCAAATGTTGTTTTAGTTGCTTAAAGTTTCCACTCAAAATTGTCTCCATTTGTCAGTAAAATAAATCGTCCAAGTTACTTGTAAAGTTCAGCAACGTTTACCCCAACAATTTTGTTACTTCCATTATTAATAAATGAAGCAGGGTCTTAGTTTCATTAAGCATATCATTTACAGAATGCATATATCCAATTTTTAAATACAACCTGTTAATTTGTAGATAGTGAAAATCTAGTAAGAGCTAAACAACAAATTAGCTGAACATGTGAAGTCTGATTGATTTTAGAAGGTTGGTGGGTATCAGTGCTGAATTTGGAGCTCAAGCTTATTAGTGCTCGTACCGGCTAACTATATATAACCCTAGATCAGATTAAAAAAATCTCTTACTTTGAAAATATATAATGTTAGACTGATAAAAATATACATTTTATTGTGGCAAACAGTTAAAAAGCAAAATATCAGATAACCATATACAACAAAAAATTTCTTCAAAAAATATATATTTTTTCTTCATATACAACAAATTCTGATAGTTTATGTTGGGAACGAAATAACATATAAATTATTGAATCATCCTGAACTGATACATGAACCATTCTTTTGCCTGGAACAATTCGGTTCATTGTTAAGTCATGACCCCGAGTTATCCAAGCTCTTCTCTAGACACCAAAAAATAAAAAATAAAAATAGTCCTCAACTTATAAAAGTGATATTAAGTGTGTTTATCTATTTGGTTCGATTAGTATAGATCATGTTGGGACATGTAAACTAAACGAGCTGGGCACACACACGGCGCATGCGTATCGACTAAAAATCTACGTACAAGTCCGCTAGTTGTCTCTTATGCTCAGGCTCAGCTCCACATTCTCAAAGGAGAGAATTAGCGAAGCCTTACAGAAACGTGTATTGTAACTTTGTAAGTACATACAGAATTATTTTTAAAATTTCGTTTCGAAATTAGGAGTACATTTGAGAAAAATTATATTATAAATCAAATAATTTAGGCTCCGTTTGGATGACTTCTTCCGGAAATAAAAAATAAGGAATAACCAATTTTTACCAATAAATTTATTTCTAACCATCCAAACTCTTCACAAAAGTTACACACTTCCCAATAAATTTATCCCTTCCCTTCTTCCTTCTTCCTACCTTATTCTCAACGCATCCAAATGGAGCCTTAAGTACATTTGTAAGTCATAGAAACTTTTACACGTTTCTCTTCATTTGAGGTTAATATTTGACTATAGATCAAATAACTAAAATTTTTAAAATCAATGATCCGGATAAGAAAATAAAGAAATAGATGTGCATCCCTGATTTGAAATTGTTACAGTCTTGAATTGATACTTTTATAATCATGAAAGTCCGATAAAAAATAAAAGAGTTCTATTCAAATAATTAGAAAATTTATATAATATGATTTTGAATTATAGGAGGAAGCGCCAATTTATCAAATAAACGAGAAAAGATGATTGGAATTTTTTATATGGAAATTGATTACTGTCATCTGTAGTTTTGTCATCCTTATCATCGCTAAACAGAAAATGAACACATAAAATAAACAAGGCAAACAAATATAGTGATCAAAGTAAATACATACAAACAAATAAGTTTAACAAAAATAAGTTGAATATGCATATAAAAATCTGAACAAGAGATGACAACACTTTGTTTATAAGTGTTCACTTTGATCTTCTATATGTTTATCTTATTTGATTTATGTGTTCAATTTATTTAAGCTACAGTAAGGATGACAAAACTACATACAGTTATCATTTCTGTTTTTTTTTTAATGGCTTGATAAATAACTAAAAAGAGAAAGTGGAACAAAATATCCCGAAATTTTAAAAAATAATATTAAAATAATATAATCCAATAAAATTAATATCAATTTAATCAGTTTAATATAAATAGTATCGTAAGATCGGAATCTGGGATTCCGAACAGTGCTGTAACTGCTCAAATTTGCCTTTTTCATGGTTTTATTGTAATTCTATTATAAAAATTAATTTAATATATGAAATTTTAATATTAAATTAATATATTATGAAATTTTAGTAATATATTTTGAAGATAAGATATGAAATTAATATATTTTATTTTACTTCTATTATAAACATTAATTAAATATATAAAATTTTAATATTAAATTAATATATTATAAAATTTTAATATTAAATTAATATATTATAAACATTAATTAAATATATATTTTGAAGAATGTTAGTATAATATAATTCTATTTCATTGAATAATATTTTAATATTTAAAATTTTGATATTAATTTGATATGGATGGTTTTATTTTTAATATTAAAAATTTTCAATTATGTTAAATATTGTACATAATAAGTACATAATACTTTATGTAATAATTTATTTATGGCAATAATTATAATATAAACTTAATTAAATATTAGATTTATTTCATTTAATTCATAATATTTATGTAATAATTTATTTTTATAGAACTTATTTATTTGTATGTGTTCACTTAGATCGTTTATATGTTCACTTTGTTTTATGTATATGTTCACCATTAGAAAAAGAATTGAATTTTGTAACCATAATATAGATTAGCACACTAAAATAAAAGAAAGGGAAAAATACATGAAAATCATAATATAATTTAGCACACTAAAATAAATGAACACACCAGGGTACTTAAAAACAAAGTAATAAATAAACTTAGAGATCTTGATCATCTACATGTTGCAGAATTTCCTCCCACCAGGGTTGATCTTCTTCCGCATTCATTTCTTGTTGATTACTGGCACCATGGTTGTCGGCGAGTTGAGCTGCTTCGTTCCAAAAAGCCTCATCATTTTCTTGTTGATTATTCGCAGCCGGGTTGACTGCGAATTGAGCGGCTTCGTTCCAGAAAGCTGCCTCGGCTTCTTGTTGCTCAATCTCAGCCATTCTAGCTACTGCAATTTTGCGTTGTTCATCTCTCTTCTTGATCTTGATTAGGCTCTCCTTAATTTTTTTTCCAATTTTTTCTTGTTGCAACCTCCGGCTCTCTTCGGCGGCCTTTTCTTCCATTCTTCTCCTTTCGAACCATTGTTCTTTCACTCTGAATCTCTTTACAATTTCATCCCTCTCTTCTTGTTTCTTGTGTTCATCGTAGTGGTCACGCAAAATGGTATCTTTGAAATTGAAAACCTGACCACACTTTGTACAACTCACTGTGTGGTCTCCACGAAAATCGTATATGCTTTCGTAAACAATCATGGGTGTAGGATCTGGTTTCCACGGTTTGAGTTCCGGCATCGGTTCAGGTTCTGTGTAGTACTTTTTATAGAGTTCAGAGTTGCTCGACTCAGGTTTAGTAAGGTAATGTCGCAATCTCTCCCTGCGGTCTCTTTCTGGGCCACCATGAATGTGCCACTGATAATGGGTGTATAATGGCCACTCGCCACCATATTGCGAATGGATATTGTAGTCGAATTTGCGGTAACATTTATTACATATCGCATGATAATCTCCTTTTTCGATCTCATTTGGATTGGCAGGGGAATGTTTGTAATTTGGCAAGTACTCATGTCGAGTAGATGGCCATTCCCGCACATCATTGTCGGAGGTATTTCCTTTCTCCATGATAGTGAATGTTGAAGGAAGTAGGATTGAGTGAGTGTGACATATTTTTGCTGAGGAAGAATAATTTTATAAATCAATTTAGACTTGCAATTATTTAAAATTAATAAATATAATGTGATATTTTTTCAGACTTTATCAGAATACGTTTGTCATTTTGCATAGCTTAGGTAGGCATCAGTATACTTTTGAGCTTTTATCGGAGCACGCCTGTCCTTTTGCATAGCTTAGGTAGGCATCAGTATACTTTTGAGCTTTTATCAGAGCACGCCTGTCCTTTTGCAGTGCTTAGGTAGGCATCAGTATACTTTTGAGCTTTTATCAGAGCACGCCTGTCCTTTTTGCAGTGCTTAGGTAGGCATCAGTATACTTTTGAGCTTTTATCAGAGCTTTTATTTAATAATTTGACTTAATTTAATGTAATAAAATCTTATTTAGTTGTTTGAAGTAATTAATTTAATTTAATTTCATTTAGTTAATATAATTTGATTGAGCTATTATTTTTTTAACTACTTTAATTTAATTTACAAAATAATATAAATTATTAATTTAATTTTACAATTTTAATTAAAATATAATTATTAATTTGATTGTGTGACTATCTTGGTCCTTTGTCATTTTTGTTTTGAACAAATGGTACGCCTAAAAATTTTGAAATTTAAGTTTAGGAAAATTCGTTCGCCAATTGACAGCTCAGTATTTTTATTAGAATTTTTCAGAGCGTATTTCATATTTTTGTAGCGCCAAATTTTTCGAATCTAGAGCTGTTTTTTCAGTTCAAAGTGTAACTATCTTGGTCCTTTGTCATTTTTGTTTTGAACAAATGGTACGCCTAAAAATTTTGAAATTTAAGTTTAGGAAAATTCGTCCGCCAATTGACAGCTCAGTATTTTTGTTAGAATTTTTCACAGCGTATTTCATATTTTTGTAGCGTCAAACTTTTCGAATCTAGAGCTGTTGAAAGTGTGACTATCTCGTACTTAGGTGTGATAGCGCCAAACTTCATATTTTTCAAAGCGTTTGTCGTACTTAGGTGTTTCGTACTCGTTGTGATTGGTCCTAATTAGTTTTTAGTTATTATAAAATACAAATAAATATAGAAGTCATAAATATATAAGTCGTACATAAGTAAATAAAATATAAAATACAAATAAATCCTAAATATGTCCAGTACGGTGGATCCACCTCCCCTCACTAGGGGACCAAATATACGGAGGACCTGGCGGCTGACGGGGGTCTCGTCCGCGAGCAAGTCCGACATGTGGTGGACGAGGAGCCATCTGAGGAGTGGAATGACGAGGCGGTGCACTAGAAGAAGAGGCTCCGCCATATGTCTGACCAAATGGACCATAGCTCTGACCGAAAGGAGATGGATGAACTGGAGGTGTGTACGGCTCGTCCAAATGTACTCCAATGGATGACAAAAAAACGTCACCCGGGCTCAAGATAGGCTCGCCCTGAGAATATGGTGGTGGTCCAGGTGGATACTGTGTCTGGTATGGTGGGTATTGGGTCTGGTACTCATAATGGGTAGGTGGGTCTGGATATGGACTAGGAGGTGGGCCTGGTGGTGTCGGTAACTCGCCAGTGGATATGGGTGGCTGTGTGGATGGCTGACTCTCCGTCCGTCTGCTCCGCACAATAGGCTGGCTGGGTCTCCTCCTGATGTAGATGCGCCAGGATCTCCTCCTGATGTAGATGCGCCAGGATCTCCTCGACGCCTCGTGGATCGACGTGGATCCTCTGGTATTCTTCTTCGCGGTGGCATTTCGACTGCTACTGCAATTAAAATTTAATAAAGTATAAAATCTATAAAAATTTCGGCAGCATCTCCCCTGTACCGGGAGAGTTTTCCAAAAAATCAGAACCCAATTAGAATCCAATTTCAACCCAATTTGAACCCAACCCAACCCAATTTCATTCCAATTTGAACCCAACCCAACCCAATTTGAATAAATCATTCAAATTTTACAATCATTGCATTTCACAAACCATTTCACAGGTATCAATGAATCAATAATTCAAACATTGCATTTCAAACATTGCATTTCACAATTTTACAATCCATCAATCAATCTACAAGCAATTCACAAACATTTCTATTCAAACAATAATAAAATAAGCATATAAAAAAGCTAACCTGGAGTAGAAAGGAATTGACTCTCTTCTAAATAATTTTTTACCTACATTTTTAATTAATACCATCAATTATTATCATTTTTCTAATTTTTCCCATATTTAATTATCAAAATCTTAATTATTAAAAGCAAAAAAAAAACAAAATAATAAATTAATTACACATAAATTTTCATATGAATTTTTCTTATTTTTCGGTATTTTTAAAATAATTTTACAATTTATTATCTATTTTTCTAATTAATTAAGTACTGAATAAACAAATAAAAAGACAAAAATATATCCAATATAATTAATAAATTACATACAAATTTTTTCTGTTTTTTTCTGATTTTTTCAGATTTTTTGAATATTTTTTCAATATTTTCCTATTTTTTTATTTAATTAACTAAATTAAAAACTAATAAACTAAATAAATAAATAATTAAAAAAAAACTTACTGTTCTCGAAGAAGCGCGTCCGAGAGCGAGAGCGAACGCAGCGAAAATTAGATCGGAAACCCCTTATATATATAAATGTTAGATCGGAATCCCAGATTCCGATCTAACGTTAGATCGGAATCCGAGAATCCGATCTAACGTTAGATCGGAATCCAGGAATCCGATTTAACGTTCGGAATCCAGGATTCCGATCTTACGATACTATTTATATTAAACTGATTAAATTGATATTAATTTTATTGGATTATATTATTTTAATATTATTTTTTAAAATTTCGGCAAAATATCGCATAATAGGCTCCAAATATGTTCCAACTTCCAAGCATATTGGGTTGTCACTTGTCAGCCCATGCCCCCTACTAAATAATCTACGGTTAAAGGCCCAAAACAAAGCTAGATTTACAATGTTGAATTGAAGAACATATGTTAATTGCGTGCTAAACTGCTAAACAACAAGCATTCGCTCTTTTTTCCCCATTTCCTTCTTTTTTTTTTGGCAATCGTGACAGAAATTTTAAATTTCTGATTCTGATCTATTTATTATAGTCCGCACTATTTTTTTTTTAAAATAAAGAACAGAATGTTTTAGATAATGCTGCAACTTGCTATAGAGAACTTTTGGTTGATATTTATTGTAAGCTAATTTGAAAATTCAAAATTTTAAATGGCGAGAAGAGCATCCTAAGGGCTGGCGAACTCTCATCGGTGGTCCTGCACATGCTATAGGGTCTGAAGTCTGAACTTTTATTTGCATCTCTGATTACTGACGAAAATGGTTTTATTCTATTGTCAATTTTTGTTTTATGTTCAATTTAGAAAATGTTGTTAATGAGGGATACTTGAGAGCTCCTTATTATAATTTCCAGCATTATTTTACTGATCTTATTTGTTTCATACCTTCCAGCCAGGCTGACTTATGGAAAGACCCAAATTTCTTACTTCATACGGTGTATCTGGACATCTAGGTAAATTCAAACACATAATTTGCATGTTTTTGTGTGTGATAGGCTGACTTCTCGCACAAAAAGAATTTAGCAGGTTGTTTTACTGGCTAATCCATACAACATTTGAAGACCTTGTTTATTATCTCTATGTTGATGGTAGGCTTTGGAAGCTAGGTTTTCAGTTATCAAATATGAGGGGCTATTTTCAGTTGGGAAGCTTTAATCTTTAAATCCAGCTCTTAGTATAGTGGCAAAGAGCAATGCATCTCAAGTAAGAGGTCGCAGGTTCGGAACCCGGACATTTAATTTAAAAATAAGTTGGAAGACTTGATCCCAATTTATCTTCAAAAAAAATCTGTGATAGGTATCAGCATCTTCTCTGAACCAGTCTGGTGTTTAATGTGATGTACCAGTTCGTGTGCTAGTACTATTCCATGTTGCCGTTCGTATAATCAGTGGAATTTATCATTGTATATAACAAAAATACAAGCAATCCTCAAAGATAGATTAAATCTGCTTTTCAACAAACGAAATTATATGCAAAAGAAAAAAAAAAGAGAAAAGAAAATTAACAAAACATGCACAGTACAATTGTTGGTGTTCCATCACAGCATCAAGCAACAGACCCCATCCTCATTTTGCTATTCTTTTTCCTTTTTGAAGAAAACTACCGCCTCTTGTTCTTGCTACCTAGCAACAAACAAATGTAAAAGAGGATCCTGAAGAGAAATCCCCATGCAATTGTAATCCAAAGGCAATCCCATTTGGTGAGATCTGTCACAGCCTGTTGCTGTATAAAATCAGTGCCGGTTGTGATACATGTGTCAGCATTCAAATTCACTCCGATTGAGCTGCCAATTGCTTTGAGCACCTTCAATTTCAAGACCTCTGGCAATGCACCGAGTGGTGTGTTGTCGAACATTTGCACACCCCGCACAAAACGCTTGTTTGGATCACTGAACTCATTTTGCATGACTGCTTCATATGGATATTTCACCAGAGAGAGGTAATGAAACCAGAGCCAATATTTCGGGATACGGTCACGTGTGATGAAGAAACCGCTAAACAAGAGAAAATACGCTAGAGTTGATACTACCACAGGGTAACCAAGCATCACATGTGTAACGACACCTGAGAGAAATGTGACGAACCCGCTGCCGGCCCAGAAGGAGGCTAACACAATAGCAACAAAAAACATAAATCCGGACACACCTCCTGCCAGACCAACTGCAAAGAAGGTTGTCAAGGCAAAAGCAAAGGAGAGGAATACAAGCGGAGGGAAGCCAACTATTGCATTAGAGATCACATAGGAGGAACGGCGATATGCATTGTAGGCCGTCTCACGCATAAATATGTACCTCTCTTGGAGGAAAATAGGGAGGGCATCGGCACATGTGTAAAACATGGTAGACATGGCGATGGCGAAGAACCCAAGCCGTTCTTGCACTCCCTTGGGGGAGTTGTCGAGCCGCCAAAAGATAGTTGCAAGTATAAAGCCGGTGACAAGAACTGCACCGAGACGGATTATGAACAGCTCTGGCTGTCTCTTCGTGTTGGTAAAGGATCGCTTGGTAAGAACACCCATCTCTATCCACCATGGGTTTGCAAACTTCTGTACAGATGAAGCTGATCCAGTTGAGACATCGGTTGCACCAGAGACAAGCTTTCCACGTGAGATGCTCGCGGCTATTGCCTCTTTCAGGGAAAGAGGTTGTTTTTCACCATACGCGATGGTAGGCTTATAAGTTATTGTTCGCTTTTGCCATGACTTATTGAACTCAACTAGTTCCCTGGCACCGGCTGGGGTGTCCTCAAGCTCACGGATCAGGTCAAGTGCAAACTCAGTTGGGTTCTCATTATCAGGCATCGGGCTGCCAAACTCAGTGAAGAATATTGGGAGACTGCTTGGTGGGCCATAGAAGACTGTCTTGCCTCGGGACAGAAAGAGGAGGCGGTCGAGCAAGCTGAGAATCCGGTAGCTCGGCTGATGCACTGACATAATGACAATACTGCCACTATGTGCAATCCGTTGCAAGACCTTGACGACCATGTATGCACTGGTTGAGTCGAGCCCGGATGTCGGTTCGTCTAGGAAGAGTATGATTGGGTCATGAATTATGTCGGTGCCAATTGACATTCTCCTTCGCTCTCCACCAGAAACTCCACGGTGCCCCTCATCTCCAATAATAGTATTGGCAGCTGACCTGAGCCCAAGTTGGTCAATTAGTGCTTGCACACGTGCCTTCTTTTTATCGGCTGATAGAGTTCGTGGCAATCGAAACTCAGCCGAGAACATGAGAGTTTCTTCAACAGTAAGCATCGGATATAAGAGATCATCTTGCATAACATATGCAGAGATCACCTTCAAGATCTGGCTGTCGAGATGTTCACCATTAAGCGTGACAGATCCATGGAGCCTCTCCCTAACAATTCGGTTGGCTAGTGCGTCGATAAGTGTAGACTTGCCCGACCCACTTGCTCCAAGCACCGCTAGAATCTCTCCTTCTCTTGCCTCACCAGAAATAGAGTCAAGCAGCGTCTTGCTGCTAGAGAACTCGGTAATAGCCCCATCTGTAGGATTTCTCTTGAAGGAGGGGAGGCAAGAGCCCTTTTTGGGTCGCTTCACCTTCACCTTGTATGTCAAGTCGGTGAATGATAGCACAAACGGGATTTGGTTTGCACTTCCGACAAAAGGCTGCAGCATTGGTGTGGCGAGTTCGAGTGTGAAGGTAGAGGTGGAAGGGGAGGAAGGTGGAGATGATGAATCACTGTGAGTGTCGCTGACCCGTTTGAATAGCTGCGCAAGGGTAGAGGATGAGATTCCTTGTGTCCTCGGTGGTGCTGGCGGTGATGCAGCAGGGCTTCGCGGGTGATGCACCAGTAAGCCGCTGCGTGGTATGCCATCCGCATCCTCCATTGGAGATGCCCTTCTGTCAAAGAAGGAGATTTTGTCTACAAACCTTGACATGGTGTCTCTTTATATCTTTGATCCTTAGTAATTGCGGTCTTTTATTTCAGGTTAATGCAAACAGGTGTTAAATGCACTCTTGAGAGAGATGGTGGGGGAAGGAGGAGGAGGGGATGGAATTAAGATGTACTGAATTTTCATGTGAATAATATTCCATTTATAGATAGCTTTTATGAGAGGAAATCTCTTTTGACTAAGGTCGCTATACGAGGCTAAAGAATATGGTGGCCTATCACTGAGAGTCAGTGTCACGTGAGATAGAAATGAGTCTCTGAAAGTGGGCCAGAGATACTTCTTAAGGTCAGGAGTAGGCTGGTCGTTAAGCTAAAGCCTAAAAGCAAGTCAGCTTGGTAGCTAAAAGTTAAAATTTTAGAATTATGCAATAAATTAACCAAAGGTTGTTTGCACGAGATGGCTTATGTCAATAAGTAGTTGGGAGTTGGGGAAGTTACGGGTACGAAACTTGGAAGGGTAGTTGATTTTAGCTGAGCCAAATGTATCGACCAAATTGAGTTCAGAGTTTGTAATGCACAAGTGGGTGTGTAGGTCAACCGCTTAAGCTAAGAAATGTGCATATAGTGCATATGGTGTTCAAGTTTAATTCATGATCTCTTGTCATCGACTTGATGTAGTGTAAGACAAAATTTGACTTGGTCATATCATTTTATCTTTTATTAATAATAACACCTCTCTTTAATATATGGATTCATGTATGAGATTTGCATCATATATAAAATAACACGCAATAACCTAGAACCAGAACAAAGCTTAAACCAGAGAGGAAAGACAAAATCATTTGGCCTTTCTCCATGATTATTAAAAAATTTATATTATAATCCTTATGTAAATATGTTTCATGTATGCATGTATGTATTAATGTATGAACTTCATCAAATTTATAACATCAATTAACTAGTCACACAAACTGGGTCGGAAAAAGGTCATGTAGGCCCAGAATATTATAAGTGATATTTTGAACTTTACACAGTGGCCCATATTAGCTATAAATGGGCCTAAGCATTTGCAACAAAAAAGCCCAGTTCCAAAGCTCCCTAGTTCGAGCTCTCAGTACCTTCATCAATTTTCTCCCTCCGCCTTTCTCAGCTGCTCTGTAGTCTGTACGACTGTACTGTCCCTCCCTCCCGCTCTTTGCTCACTTGCTCAGCCTCTCCTCTCTCTTCTCTCATGGAAGAGGAAGGATCCCTAGTTCAACCTCTCACTACCACTTGCAATCCAAATCCCCTTTTTCAATTCGACCTCACCTCTCTCTCCTCCGCCCAAGCTCTCCTTCTAAACCCCTCCACTTCAATCGACACCATTCATTCCACTGTCGACTCTCTTCTCCTCTCTCTCCCACACCTCTCCACTAATGCCACTTCTCTAAGCCTCGCTCTCTCCGTTCTCGCCCAATCCGCGCCTCTTCATCCTTCCCTTTCCCAATCAATCGTCTCCTCCGTCCGATCCCTCATCAACGGCCAAGATCGAACTTCATCAGCAGTTCTTTCTGCTCTGCTTTCAATTGCTACGAGTTGTCATAATGAAGACGGAAGCTCTATCTTGACCTCGATTTTGGATGAGGATTTGGTGCTTTCTCTAGCTTCTAGCGGGGTTTATAAAATTAGATCAAGAATTTTGCGTTTGTTGGTGTTCGTTGTTGGTAGATGGAAATGCAGTGGTAAATTTTTAACTGACGAAGTTATGGTTAGGGTTTTTCTAAGGTTTACTGGTGATATTTATCCGGTTTTGAGGAGAGATGCCATTGATGGGTTATGTGAATTTCTCACTGTGGCTAGGGATGGTGTGGACTTCTGTGTGCCTGAGTGCTGCCTTGAGCATGCAATTGGTTTAATTGGGGATGATGATGAATTCGTCAGAGTTGCTGCTGTTAGAATGGTTAGTAATATGTGCTACATGTACATTGTTTTCCATTTTCATTTAATATTTGATGTGATAACTGGTTAGACATTACAGTACTAATATTTGAATCTTATGATATGTTTGGAATCTTTTATGATAATCATCCACTTCTTAAATGTATCTTAATGACTGAAAGTTTGATAGCTGACCCTTGCACAAGGACTATGCTACTCCGAATTTGTATGAAATACAAGATGACAATAGAATGATAAGAAACATAAGTTCACTTCTATGATACGACTCCAAATTTCATTATTCGAGTCGATGAAGATTTGACATTGTTTAGATGAAACGAACAGAATAACTGCTGTGTTGTTATTTTTTATCATGGATTCAAAGTTTATATTCTGTTATTTGGAGAAGTAGAGTGTTCATGTATTTTCTATCATCTTAAGATTTTAGAATTGCACCCCAGAAAGTATGGTAAGCAAAAAAAGAAAGAAATGAATAAATAGAAAAAAAAAATTATACAAAATTCTTAAATAAAAAGGCTTCCAATTTTTATGATATTTCAAATGCATATCTATTCTTATCCTACAACTTTTTATTTATTTGATTTGTAGGTTGGCCTGTGTGGGGAAATGCTTGGAGAGAAGGAGAATGGTGTAGATAAGATTGGACAGATGGATACAATATTCACTCAGGTAAAGCTTCTAATATTCTGTTGGTATTTACATGTTATCCTGTTCTATGCATTTCTTGGGTTTTTTGTTGGTTGTATCCTACTGCCTACATATCGAATATATTTGACCAGTCCCAGTACTCAGCAATTAACGAAATGGATATGATAGTATTGATTATCAGACTGATGCAGTTATAACTGTGTGCCTTTTGCGCTTAGTACACAGGAAAATTGGGAAATGTTGTCTTTATCTTTAGTAAAGAAAAGCAGATGAGGTTCATGGGGCACACACTTTAAGTGACTTTGGTGCACCTATGCACAAAGGAATTGGATTTGAGGTGTGAGCTACAATAATTTTTGGTTAAGTTTCTTTTTGTCAGAGTTTGACACCTCTCTGAAACTTAGTTTAGCATAGGCATGTGTTATACATTGTAAAAAAATGCAACCCTATTTTCTATTTTTGCAATAAATGGTAGTGAACCCTACTGTGTTAAAGAGCAGCCAGCTAGAGTTGTCTATAAATGCAATTATGTATATGCTTCAAGTGAAATGAGATGAAGATTTTTATAAATATTAAATTGGGGTCATCCATCTTCTATATATTCACGCACTGTCAAAGTTTCTGATATGAATGATGCAATAAATTGTTATGTTTGAAACAACAGCAGATCAATTATTCCCATTCCATTGCCATACTTTTAATTATGAAACAACTATGGCACACAATTTGAATCTTCTATTTTAACTCTCAAGATGTCAGAAGCTTTTTTAAAAAATCTATTGCAGATATGATGCTTTTGATTTGAATACAATGGTTCCAATTACGGAATGCCATAATTGTACTTAATGATACCACAGTGACGATGCTATTGCAACAGATGCAGACCTGTCAAAAGTAATGAAAGACGCACAACCTGTGTCCTACTTGTTTTGTTTAAAAGAAAAGAAAAAAAGAAGAGAGAGAAGAAAGTTGTCCTTAAATATATATTAAGCCTAATCTATCATTACCTTCCTGCTCCATCTATAAAAATATGTTAATGTTCTTACGTCTCCCTTTTGGTCCAGATTTGCAGTATGGCACGGGACATGAGTGTGAAAGTCAGAATTGAGGCATTTAATGCACTTGGGAAGGTCAAGCTGGTCTCTGATGCTGTTCTTATGCAGTCATTATCCAAGAAAATATTAGGATCCAAGAATGGAGGAAAATCAATTATTAAGTTAGATAAAGCATCAAAACCATGCGCAGCTGGTGCTTATATTCATGGAATAGAAGATGAGTTTTATGTGGTAATAAGTTAATTATGCAATTTAGAAAATTTTGGTTGTATGATTATGTGCTCATTGAATGCCTGGAAGTCATGCTAATATTGAGGGTTCCCTCTAATCAAGGTTTCTTTTACCAATTTGTTCTTAGGTGAGGAAGTCTGCATGTAGATCCCTGGGGATCCATGCGGTAATGTCTATTAAATTTGCTGATGATTCCATAAATTATTTAATGGACTTGATGAATGATGATTCTGAGTCGGTACGGCTTGAAGCTTTAGATTCACTGTTTCGTATGACAGCACAGGGGTGTCTTAATGTTCAGGAGAAACACATGCACATGGTACATTGTTCTAAAATGAAGTTGTATCGAATTTTTTTTTTAGTAGTTTCAATTATTCAAAATTTGATTATTTCTGTTCGGTTTTAGTTTCTAGGCTTGTTGACTGATATGAGTTCTTTGGTGCGACATGGGGCTAGGAAGATTCTTCAGTTAATGAAATTGCCAAAGCTTGAGATATTTAAATCTACAGTCAATGAGCTAATTGCAAATTTAGAGAAGTATCCTGAGGTATAATACTGGCATATTTAATTTAATTATACCTCCTTTAGTGTTGATTGCCTGAAATTTTATTATATCATTTCAGGAGGAGGAAGGCATATTCTTTTCTTTATTTTCTTTGGGTAAGAATCACAGGGAATTTTCTCTCAATGTAGCTAAAGATCTGGCTAAGCAGGTAATCTTATAAATTTAAAATTACATTTTTATAGAGAACAGTATTTAAGTCCCTTTTACGTTTTTGCACCTTTTCCCCAATGAAGCTTTTTTTCCCTAGCTCATTTAGCACTAAGGTTATGTTGGTAGCTTTTCCATATATTTTGAAAAATTGACTTATATTGCTTTTTGAATGTTTTTCTCCCTTATTTCATAGATCAAGCGAACAAGTAAAGGGGACCTGACCTTCGCCAAACCAAGTATGGCAGCGACACTAGTCGTTTGCATAGCATCACCTCTGTCTGAGAATGAAAATGTACCTGACACACCTGTGGTTTTATTCTCTTATGCTGTTCCCTTACTTGGTAGAATTTCCCGTGCATTACAAGGCACCTTCGATCAGCATTTTCTGCTAACCTTTCTACTTGACCACAGTAATATTAAATGGAAGTCTCAAGATTTAATGCCGGAAATTGCGAGCAAAGGAATTAGTGAGGATTTGATGCAATCGGTTATAAAATTCATTTCCAAATCAGTTGGCGATGCGTGGTCATTGATAAAGGGGTCCAATGGAAATGATGCTGAAAAATTTTTGAGGTACTTCTACATTCCCTCCCCCCCCCCCCCCCCCCCCCCCCGCGCAAAGCTATTGCCTAATTTACACTGAAAAGGACCAGGAAGTAGATCAAGAAAAAAATGTGAAAAATGAAGGACCAAATGTGTTCATGTGTAGCTAGGTAACATTTTCTTGAAACCTGCAAGTGAATTTGAATTAGAGTTTGTATATTTACATTTCCTTATTCCAAGTTTGATCTGTGCTTTCCCATATAAGCAATTCCTCAATTGAACTGAGCACATTGGATTCATTATCAAAATCTACTTGGCATTGCTTATGGTGATCCATTGATTTTTCTTATGTTGGCTCCAAGCCAAGGCTTCCACATAAATCATATATATATATATATGTTTTTTTACTTTCTGTTTGCAACTTCTCGTGATTTAATGTTTCCTGTAGATCTTGCATGAAGGAGCTAGAAATAATCTCTTTGAACGCATCACAAGCAGCCATCACAACTCTAGATTTCTTTTCAAAGTACATACAAATATTGCAATTGATTTCTAAAATACAGTGCAAGTTTGACTCCAGAAACTCTACTACCTTTCACATTAAAAGCCACCATATTTTACTGGAAAAATTAGATAGCGCTCTTAGGAAAATTCGCTACAGTTTTACTGGCTGGACTAAAGAAGTAGAATGCCACATACTGGAGTTAAGCTTGCTTGTAGATGTATTTACATTCTCTTTGGCCAGGATCCCTTCAAATGAACATTTGAAGAACCTTCTTTCTAAAATCTCACACCTGGAGGCTATCTCATGTCTTTCTGATTTCACAAAAGAGATTAAGAGGTTAATTGAGGAAAGGAGTTCTGTTATGGTTAATTTACACAGTTTGCTCAAAGTATTTGAATGTTCAGGATTGGAATTTGTCAGGGAAATGAAACCAATCAAAGCAGAATTGAAAGTGGTTGGAGATGATTCAGAGAACCCACTTACATTTGTTCCAGGGTTACCTGCTGGGATAAGACTTTGGATAACTCTTCACAACACATCTAGCACAGATAGATTGTGGTTACACATGTCGGTCAGAGGCAGGCGCCCACAATATGTGTTCTTAGATTTGTCTAACTTTGAAGGATCTGAAGAGGTGAGGAAATGCTCTAGTTTGATTCCCTTTTACAAAACCCCAAAAATCGCTTCGTTCGAAATTAGGGTTTGTATTGTAATTGAATGTTTATCAGAACATTATGAAGTACTTAAAGAGAGAGATGGGCCGAAGTATGATGTTACTGAGCTATCCGTCGAGAAGTTGGTTTATTTTTCCAGTGTGAAAAGTAGATGAGATATGCATATGCGCATGCAGTACAATTTTAACTAGAGATAAGATTTTTTTTTTTTTTTTTTTTGAAGATAAGATGGGGATCAAATCCTCCAATTTATTTTGAAATTAAATGTCACAGAGGATTACAGCCGGGTTTTGAACATGCAACCTTTGCTGAAGAAGCATTTGCTCTGTATAGCATTCTGTATATGTTTCCTTTTTGGGATACTTTTTTTTTTTTGGTTAATTTTGTCTAGTCCTGAGTGCTAGCTTGTAGTACAATGTCTCAAGAACATAATTGTGTAGACAACCACTTTTAATCATGCGTTGCATGTATATGTAAATTGCGCTGTAAACTATATAAAGTGCCTAAATTGACGCCCCATCAAATCAAAACATATATTAATCGACAGAATTAGATCCGACTCCGAACACTATTCGCGAACAGTTCTTCGCACAGTAACTGGATCTGTACCGTTCATTTCGTCTCCCTTTATCCTAGCCTTCCGCTTTCGATCAAGTTGTTGCCTTCCGTCCGATCTACTTCTTCTGGAGAGTCCTTTCTTGGTCGCCTCAATTTGCTTCCTCCCATTCATTCTCTCTCCTTCTGTCTCCAAGATGCCATCGCCCATGTGGGCTGTGTACGGCCGTTCTTCGTAGCGTGGCCGTGGTCCGTGCGCCGATCTCTCTGTGCCGTGTCTCCTTCTACTGTGCTCTTCACTTGCGGTCTACTAACTGCGCTAGGTCTTAAGCACTGCCGATCTGAGGTATGCGGCTATCCTACTGCTTTTTTGTGGTCTCCGTCTATTCCTTTTTATTGCATCCCTCTTCTATTCTCCAACCATTCAGTATTTCGCAATATGCGCCTCTCTAATATATTCTCTTGCCTTCTTCTTTGTCTTTTTTCTGAGATTGCTTTGCTTTGGTAAAATGCTGCATTTTCTTTTTCATTTTGCTTTTCTTCTTCGTATTATTATTGTTTTTTTTTTACCAGTTTGTTTTCGTTGATTGAAGAAAGGTTCTCGAGATTTACGGTGGCAACGATTAAGATTCTTAATTTTGTTCCTTCTGCCATTGAAGACGTCAAAAAGCTTAGGAAGGCATTCCAAGGTACTATTCTCTCTTCCTCTCATGTCTTTCATTTTTTTTTTCTGAGCAGGTTACGAGGGAAAAATAAAAATCATAAATATGAAAATTGTATGTCATTTTCTAAAAACATACTTGCCATTTTGTATATCGAAGTTGTTCTTTTGGATGACTCTTATGATTTTGTGAGTAAAGACGTTTATTCAATTAGATGGTTTGTTGATTTGATCAACAGACATTTTAGAAATTTGAAAAGCAATTACTGTTGGAAATAATTTGTATAGGATGGGGGCCGATGAGAAGGCCGTGGTAGCTGTATCAGCACACAGAGATGCAGTACAAAGAAAACAAATTTAGATTGCATATGAAGAACAATACAGAGAGCAGCTCTTAAAGAGGATTAAATCAGAAATCTCATGAAATTTTGAGGTTTGTTACATATTTTAATCCTATCTAAAATGCTGAGGTTTTTGTGCTATGCTTATGTGATTGATTTTTTTTTCTCTGTTTTGTAGCCTTCAGGAGTGTTGTCTCGCGGATTGGTGTTGTGGATTCTTCTTTGTTGTTGTATGTGCTACTAGATCTTTGTTTGATTCTGCTTGGTTTTGCTCAGGCGACTATTTAGTTTCTTCTGAATTTGGTGAGTGTTCTCTGTCATTCTGATTATTGGTTGATACCATCCTTGATTGAGGATTTTAGGTTCATCATTATAATTAATGTACAGTTATTAAGGATCTGATCGTGCTTCTTCTCCATTTGCCTTTTATTCTTTCATTTAGAACCATTTGTGGTTGCCTTGAATAGAACCTACAGTTAAACCTTTTTTATGTTCAAACTGTTCTTCAACAATCACATTTTAAGTATTGCATGGGTACATAAATTATGGCCAAATTGAGAATATTTTGAAATACTTTTGTTAGGTGTAAATGTAATATATGTTAATCCGGACACAATCCAAAGTAATTATGTATGAACTATTGTACTGATTAAACTCTTAATTAATGCTCATGGTCATAAGGAGGATGAGCTATTTTGATGTTCTTCTTTTCTGTTTTAATATCTGAAACTAAGACATGAAGCGTTCTCTTTAATTTAGGTGACGTGGTATTTCAAATACTGATGTTCATATGAATGATAAGTCGTGTGCGCAATCTTCCTTTGTTGAGTCAGAGAAGCCTGCACAAAACAGGTCTTTTACATGCAATTCAGGTCCTCTAATTCAGTTATACATAATAGTACATTAAAGTTACACCGTTATAATAATAATTCACTTCTATATCATATTTTTTAGGAATTGGTTTCACTGTAGAAAAGGGCAGCAATTGTACTGGCTCCATTCATTTGGAATACAAGTATTCAGGCACCTTGGTTGTTATCGAGCAAAAGATTAAAGGAAGATGGTCCTTAAAAAAAATATTAACTTATTATCGAGCAAAGGAGTAAAAGAATATAGTCAGCGTAAAATTTTGTTTTTACCATAATTTTTTTTAAACAATCGAGGGATTGGTGTAGCTCATTATGGTGGGGAAAATTGCATTTTTTTTTTCTACTAGGGTTTCATGTCATTTCTTGCCATGTCAATAGTTAGTAGTTGCCACCTTTTTTATTATCAGTCCATTGTTGGTTTATCCACTTTCCTCCCTTTCTCTTTTTTTATTGCATGATCATGATTTAGGGTTATCTGATTATGACAGTTTCTGTCTTATTGAAATTAGAAATCATGTTTAGGATTCCTGCCATATCTATATTTTTTATGCAGTTTGTGTGCCTTTTTTTGTTCCCTCTCCTTTTTTTATTAAGCCGTAGATAAAGATAAATAGTTTCATATTTCTTGGGCCGTGCTATTGATGCATTGTACCAATAACAGATCTGTTTTTGTTTTAAACCTTATATATGTGATATAAAGTCCAACCTATTTGTTTGTTAGTCTTATTCGATTAAACCGCTATTTACAAAGGATGATAATGTGCTTAGAAAAGAGAATGTGTTAGTTTGGTGTATGAAAAACTCTCAATAGAGATAATCTGAAAGTACAGTCTCCAATTCCATACCATCGATGGATGTCTTGATTCAGGTAATCTACAGTAATACCTCATTACTGGTCTTTTCTGAGCCAATTTCGTGCTTAACCTTGCAGAAACATGCGCTACAAGAGAATAGATTGACGATCTTTCAAGCATGTACTGAGTTGCTCATATAGGTACACAATGAAGCCAGAAAATAGATCATTTTTTTTTTTTTGAAAAACACCGCTTTGATTGTAACTTATTATATAGTACTATTATCCTTTGTGTGTATAACAGTATAAGTTCAGCATTGGATGTCCAATATTAATATGGTTAGCAAAAAAAAAAAACTGTAGTTATAATCGTTTAAAGAATATTAGAATTATCGTCTCTCTTTTACTGGTATTGTTTTTTTTATGAAAAAATATTATCTATAATTCTAAATTTTCATTTCTCATTTTTTACAACATCACTTTCCAATGTTGTTGTCATGGATATGCATATTGGTATTGGTACCTAATTATTGTTATTATTTTTCTGCTTTTCTAAATCCTCAATATCAGTTTTCTTACTTTGTTTTGTCTTCAAAATGCCTTTGTAAAATGTCAGACTCTCTTCCTTTCTCAACCACACTGAGGATGGAATTCAAACAAAGGCTATTAACAGGTCTAGAGAATATCTGGAACTCTGTACATATCTTGAATTCAGGTACTGCCATATGATTTAGTTGTTAACAACTTGATATCGCTGGTATAGCAAATTGGACATTCATAATAAAATCAAGCTCATTGTATTCCTTTGTCCTGGTATATGGCAATTTAGTTCTACCAATTTCTTAGAAGTAAGTTCAGGATAATCCAAAGTTACATTTTTACCTTCCATTTTATTGCTGATTAATGACATCCAAAAGTTGGAAAATATCAAGTTAGGATGGAATTTTCCCATGTTACTCACTTGAGCAATTTTTTGATTTGAAGTGATATTTCTGAATTTTATAATCATGCTAATTCCTTACCCGGCCTTTATAGTTAGGCTGACCTAACCGGTTAGTTTAATTGAGATTTTAATTCAACAATGACATGTACATCCTATTGTAATAATTTCGATTTTTATTATGATTGCATTTACTTTTCTCATTAATAATACCATGCGTTTCATTGGCCTCACACACTTACAATTCATAAACGTGTAAGTCTTCAAAATAGCAACAACCATGAGTAGAGGTTGCTTAGAGCACAGTTGACATGAAAAAGCTTTTGATATTTATAATGTTTCAACATCTTTCATCTTATTTTTATTTTTTTTCATAATTTATCAATATGCACTATGGTTAACTATGGTTTGTAGATGTAATAAAGTAAACTATAAAATAAAACTACTATAATAGTAAAATTAAAAAAAAAAGATGAGAGAAAAAAATAGGTCGCGCAACGCGCGACGAACCCACTAGTGTTATTTTTTATTTTAACTGCATTATGCTAAAAAGTTGTTAGATCTGTCCTTTCACCTTTGCCCGAATATTAGGATTTATTGATTTTTTTATTAAACTGAAATCAAAATATCAAAATATTATAGAAGACTCAAACTTGATTGTTCTTCTCAAAATTTTTGAAAGATGACCTAAATATTACAAACAAATAAAAGTGCTTGCATATAAAATGTTGTTTCTGTATAAATTATCTCGACGATTTACTGTTCGAGCATAAAACTTATTTGTTGGGAACGCCAATGTTTCATCCAATACTAAAGTATATTACCGAACTCCTTTCGATACATCCTTTTATTAATTAGGACAGTTGCAAGTGGTTTGCTTGTCCGGAATATGTCAATGAACAAGTCTCAAAACACCTAAACAATTAGAAACAGAAACAAGCGGGAATCAATAATTCCGTTTGATTGCTTCTGAGTCCTTAGAGTTTCAACTTTCGCACATGCTCCAATTTGATTGCTACTGAAATCAATTCTACTACATAAATTGAAAGGAATAAAACCATCAGAAATAAGAATCCAACTCTAAGATATTAAGTTAACATGCTACACAATAAGCATCCATTAAAGTAAAAGCAGGGATGCAACCCAACCATAGTACATTCATGAACATAATTTCTCCTAGCCCTACATTCAAAAATTTTAGTTATAAGGCATTTGAATATAGGCAGCATCAGAAACAAATGGAATATCAGCATATTTTCCCTGAAGAACACAGAGGATACAATCAAGCACCGTGAAGAGATGCGCGAAGGCTACAAAGCACCAAAAGTGCATCCCGAATTTTCCCCAATACAACCCAGGAGGCATCCACTTGAATATCAACCCAACCACTTGCAAGCCAATTTCCAACAACATACCATTCACGACATGGAACCGAAAAAAGTGGGGCCACATCTTCTGGCGAACCACCCCTAGGTAGGCAATGATAAAGTAGGCCATAAGAAACCATCCAGGTAGCTCGCTAAGCGACATGAGGAATGGAATTGATAAGATCTCCAATCCTTCTAGCAAGTTGTGCAAGTGGTATGCAGTTTTGGCATACATCCACGACTCATGGGCAGGCAAGAGGTATGGTATGCATGCCAGAACACGCCACCACCATCGAGGGCGCTTTGTCATGGCAGGGTAGCGAAAGTTCTTAATTGAGGCTAGAAAGTCAGTCAGGAATGCCTTCGGAACTGTGGGTGATGCTGTCCTTGAAGATGGTTTGGGGATGTGAATCTGAGATCCACTGAAGAGATCATGCTTGCTGCTGCCTAGGAGACTTTTGGATGCACCTGACATATTTGTGGAGAGCCATCCTGCACGTGAATGAATAACAATGTAATTAATTTATACATAAATCGACAAAAGTTTATGTATCCTTTTATGTTTTCTTTTGTATTTGGATATGTTCTCTTGTTGGGTTTCTTTTCTAGCCTACCCAACTTGCTTGGGACAAAAGACTTAGTTGATGTTGTTGTTGTTGTTGTTTTATAAATCAACAAAAAGTACAGCAAAGTGTTGCCCAAATCAAAGTCGCACCCTTAGAGTATTGATTTCGAGGGTACATTATTAAGTTTCGAGGGGCGAGGAGGAAGGGGTTGAGCCTGGTTCTTTGCAGGTACAAAAATTTCCACTGAAATAGTAAGAAATAGCGCTCATGATAACCAACAAAAACAGAATACAATTGCTGAACTAGCCAGTAATCCAGAATGTGTGCCGTTGTGGTTGTAATGTGCCAACCTTCATTCCATTCTGTTTCAAGTTGCATACCTTACTTTTCTAGTCTTTTTTTTTTCTTTTATTTTACTTTGTATATGTTTTATTTAGGGGTGGGGGTTACCTTTAATTTATGCCCAGAAATAGCAAAGAAAAATGATACCTCCAGAAGTGGTATTTTCATTAGATTGCTTGGCTGATATCTTCAAGCCAGTAGGCAAAGCATGCGTCACATAGTGAGAGGTGAGATTTAAATAAGGTTTAACTGCAATGCTTCCCGAATGTGCCAGGCTTCCATTTAGTATCATGTTCTAAATATTATTCTGAGCAACGAACAATAAAACTGGGCCAATTATCATAACAAGGAGTTATGAAACAATTTTGTGAATTGGAATAAGATGATAGTTTTATAGAATTATGCTAGATACTCATAAGTCATAACAAACCAAATTTGCATGGTGTAAAATAAAATAAGCTTTAGCTGGTTTACAAGGGGCAACTTTGGCCCAGATTCTAGTATACATACTGGCATGGCTCCTTGAGTATGCTCTTTGATCTTGTGAACAAGGTGACTAGAGTCAACACAAAGAGCTATCTATTTAGATGGTATTCTTTTTACAGTGGGCAGTGATAATTAAATTTGGCATTGTTGCCGCTTGTTAAAAAAATAATAATGAAATAATAAATATATTTGCGAGCGCTAAACGAGCTCAATTTGGGACTGTACAAATAGTACCAGCAGGCTGAACCAAATACTCAATTTCTTAGTCAAATTCTTACTAATTGATCTCAATTATATAACCATGGATTACAACCTCAATTCAGTTGGAATTTTCACAAAAAACAAGAAACGCTCTAGGTTTTCAGTTTATTGAATTGCAACATTTAAATATTACATATCTAATATTTTCTTACAATGATATGCACTCATCCATACCTACTCAATCTCAGTTTCAAATCAGAATACTTACTAAATTAACATCTTGCACCATGAAAATTCAATAACAAAACTTCTAAAGGGCAAATTAAAAGTATAGGATCTAGGGTTTAATTAAATTGCAAATAAAAAGAATAATTACCGAGTGTAAGTAACCTACTGTTCCTAACGAGCTACAAACAGCGATTGAGAGGAGTTTTCACTGAGGTTCAGATACTGGTGGGGAGAAGAAGCAACAACAGAGACTAAGAGAGAGCGATAGGAAAGTGCTTGACCTAAGTGACTGGAGTTGGGGTCGCGCCTTTCTCCTTCATCTCGCTTTTCTACAAATCTCCGGTGGATGGTAGCGAAAGGTGTGGAGAAGGAGAGAAAGAGAGTTGGGAGAGAGAGAGAGAGAAAGTGAGAGTGGTGGAAATGGGAGAAAGAGGAGCAGATAAAATAATGGAAGGATGGAGTTTTCCAGGGGTTTTGAAAGGAGAAAGAAGACGACTCTGTTTTTTGGGGCCCACCTGACAGGCGATCGTTTAGCTCTAGCTTGGTTCTAATGTCGAAACCGTCCGATCTACTGATGAGATCTGATTCTGTTCGTTGATAACTTGATATAGATTCGACGGTACGTGATAGATTACAGTAGTACGGTACATTTGGATCTCAACCAATGGTTAAAAAATAGGTTGGACTGCTGTGTATTTAATTAGTTAATTATTTATAGAGTTCTTGGTAGACAGATATTACTTTTTTTTTCCGTTTAATTAGGCTATAAGCTATTGATTAAAAGATATAGTTTGTCATTTGTAAAATAAAAATATCGATTGTGAATTTGCGATCTGCATAGGGGATAAATACTTGTTTTTTTTCCCAGAGGTAGGTAGAAAGATGTACTTGTTTTTTCTGTGCTTAGTCCTATGCTTATTTACTAGGGGGGCGTTTGTTTGTGCAGTAAAGAGTTGCATAACTTAAGGATGCCTAAGTGTTTATGTAGTGTTATGTAATAGATGTTTGGTTGTGTAGTAAGAATGACTAACTTAATGCATGCATATATTCATGTCAAAAGACTAAAATGCCCTTAAATTTTAATTAGTATTATGTATTATATGTTGTGACCTAATTATTGTTAATTATTAATTATTATAAAAATTAATTATTAATGATGATAATAAATCATTTTTACTATTATGAAATATTAATAATTACTTTTAATTAAATATTATAAATATTATTATTTATTTTATAATAAAAATTATTATTGATTAATTATCTTCAATTAATTATTATTCTTAAATCATTATTATTAATTAATATTACTTGTTAAATATTATTAATTATAATAATTAATCTTTGTTATTAATTAATGATTTTTTAATAATTATTGTTACTTATTAAGTATTATTATTTATTAATTAATTTTTAATTTTTAATTATTATAAAAATTAATTATTAATGATAATAAGAAATCATTTTATTATTATGAAATATTATTAATTATTTTTAATTAAATAATATAAATATTATTAATTATTTAATAATAAATCAATATTGTTTATTAGTTATTATTATTACTTGTTATATATTATTATTTATTATTAATTATAATAATTAATATTTATTACTAATTATGATTTTTTAATAGTTATTGTTACTTATTAAATATTATTATTTATTAATTATTATTAATTATTATAGATTATTAAATATTATTATTAATTATTTCTAAAGGGTATTGTTGGAAAAAAAAATTAAAGGGGACCGGTGCATAACTTATGCAACCTATTTAGGTTGCATAACTTATGTACCCTTAAGGCATCTCATGTAAGAGGTGTTTGGTGACTTAAGGATACATAACTTAAGTTATGCACCCTTTAAGTCACAAACAAACGCCCCATAGCTACATAAATTTTACGTAAATTAATTGAGTAAACAGTTGCCTTCTTTTTCATTTTATTTTTTTTTCAATGATGTTCTGTTCGAATTCAATATCAAGAGATATCTTACACATTTTTATTGAAAGAAAATTAAAACTATATTAATTTTGTCCGGCGTGACTTGCACGTGGGAGCCCTTCGTTACTGTAGTTAGTACAGTAACGCATCGTAGCCATCCGTTGCGCGTCTATTGATCGTCTCCGTTGGAGTGCTTAGCTTCTCGACTCTTCTGCTCGGCTCCTCTCTCTCACCTGTTCCGCTGTTCCCTTTTCCAAAGTCCCTCTCCGACTTTTGTGCTAGGGTTTCTTTTGCAAATCACCGTTGCCCTCTCATCTCATCTCTTTCATCACCGATCTAAGAGAAATAGAAGCACATGAAATAATTTAGATCTGGATCGTAAGGAACAATTCGCGCCTGTTGCCTCTCCTTGCCATGCGATCTCCATTTTTTTCCGTCTATCTGTCAAGTTAAGTTCTCATCACTTTAGGACTGGGATCTTGGGTTTTAAAAGCTAAGTTGTTGTATGCAATTTCGCGATATCTCTTTATTTTGGTCTGATTTTATTTTTACTTCCCTGGTTGAGTGTTTGGGGCTTCTGACGAAATAGTGCTTAACTGCTTATGATTCTTTGGCTTCTATTTCTTCAGGTTATGAAGAGGCGGACAGTTGAAGGAACAAGTGAAGATGCAACATTGCAGGTATTTTCCTTATTATTAATTTTCTTTTCTTTTCTTTTTTGCTACAATGGATGTAGAATTGGTCGGTTTACTTTAACAACGAATTTAAAATTGGTGTCTTTAATTCACTATTTTGTTGTGGTTTGCAAGATGAGGTTTTAATTTTGTATGTGAATTATTTTTTACATTAGGATTCTTTATTTATATTCAATGGATGCATTTTTATCTATTATTTCAATCTTTTCTTGCGATATTGCTTCCAAATCCTAAGTCCCCGTACTCAGAAGTAGAATAGCACCTTTTTTATTTTTCTTTACTCTTCCTCTATGCAATTTGTTCCATGTGTCAAGAAATTTGAGTAATTGCTAGCCAGTGCCTTTGTTAGCATCCTGCTCCTTCTATAAAACTGTAGTGGTGATTACATTGGAATCCTGATATGTCAGTGACAATGTATGCAAGTCTCATTAAAATGTTTATTAATTAGGGTGGTTTGATAGTAGATAAGAAAACTCTCTATATATGATAGTTACGTACATAGTCATATTAAAATATGTTAATTGATAGAGTTATCTCATAATATTGCAAAAACATATAAATAAAACAAAATCTATGTCTACCAGTGTATGTTGATTACTCTGATTCATATATTGATGCTCATGCATAAGGTTATTCATTGTGGCAAACCTAATCTTGCAATTAGGATTAAAATAATTACGTATTTCATTCATCCATGTTGTGTTTGAAACTCGATTTCTTTTGTATCTCTGTCGGTAAATAAATCAATGATCCTTTTATTTTAGCTTTTGTTGTCTCTTTTAATTTTCTGGTGATAACCATTTGGTGAGGGATCGTAGTTTGTTTTGAACAAATAGTATGAATAATGATCAAGGATTGTAATTTTTGTGCTCTAGAAATACTTTCACTTGGACGACCTACATGGAAGTATGGATGCTCTAGAGTATTTTCACTTCATCGAAAGCTTGGTAGATTGGTTGGTTGCTGATTTTTTTATCATGGTAAGCAATGCGGTTGTATTGTATTACGAGGCTTAGAGTTGGCCCGGTATTGATGTGTTCTCTTTGCTTTCACAGCTGCCAAATTTCATTCGAGTCATCAGAATAGATGAACTTCTGTTTTGTCTTTTCATTCGATATATATTTATATGATAAATTAGTAGCGCAGTTGTTATTCTCCTGTTTAGTATCTTATTGATTTTTTTATTTTTTAAAGTAAAATTTATAATGCTTTCAATGATCTCAGAGATGTTCATCACAGTATTTATCAAAATTTACTAATAATGTCAAGATCGAATAAGATGAGAAAAAATAAGATCGCGCAAATTTACTAACTCTCGCTATTCCAGTTCTTAGCAAATTTCAGGTCTCAATATTTCGCTCCTTGATTCATCAGTATAAGTTGTTTAGATTTGAATACTTACTAATGTTTTTCCTATTTATATTAGGATTCGGAAGTACAGGATCTCGGGTCAGGTCCAAGGCTCAACAAGGTAAATCATTTGCCTTTTACAAGCAAGCATTTTATAACTGCTGTGTATTAATTCAAGGAATAATGAAATTCATTCTTTTTATACTTACTATATCTTTCTGTCATATATTGCTTAGAGGGTAGGCATTCATGAGCTGTTGAAGAGCTACCATCACTATCAAGTTATCCAAGGTATCCCTGAAATAGTAGGTCTTCATGGCCAAGAAGGTCGGTATTCTTATTATGTATAATTCATCAATTTCTTGCTGTACCTACTTAAATTTTGTTAAGAATGACAGTATGCAAGTTTGCAAGATTTGTAGATGTAACTTTTTGTGGGTCTTGAATTGATTCTGGAATATGTCACAGGTATGTGAAGGGAATTCTATTCTGTCAAGTGTCAACAGTACCAAAGAAGACCATAGACATCTATTAGATAAATTGACGTTACTTTTTAAAAACATTGGTTTTCCGCATAAAAAATGATCTAATTTACGAACTTTTTTATTGGTTTTCCTTGCTATTTTTGTCATCCCGCTTCATATCTGCTCTTATTTTGTGGTTCTGTTGGGTTTTCAAAATTTCTTTCGTGTTCAATCTGCCCAAAAAAAAAACAAGCTGCCTTCTCTTAAAACACAGACAGTCAGTTCGGCAATTGGTTTTTGTTTGTTGTGTGCTTTTGGGGTTCAAGTATTGTCATGCCGTTGTGGTTGCCGCAACAAAACAAATAACAATAAACAGGAAACCACAATGGCATGGCAATATGTGAGGAGTAAGTAATGCTCATTTGCAGTGTTGTTAGTATTAATATGTTAATTTAAATCCTTCTTTCTCACAATGCAATTGAGGAAGTTATACTATTTTTTTTACCTACTTGCAATTGAGGAATTCTGATTGCCAAACTTTATATTATGATGGGAACTGACGAGTGCTGTTTCAGATCGTTGAGGCAACAAAAATAAAAATCCATTAGTCATTTCATACTATTTCAGCTTTGTTGTTGGAGAATGCATACCAAAACTGTGATCAGAGACCAAAACTGATAAAATGGGGTTATGTATGAACTAATTTGTTATGTTTCTGTTAAATTATCAAGACACGTTCATAAAAAGAAGGGGTTAGGAGTTCAGTATCATTCTATTTTTATATATAGCATCACTTTTATTTGAGCACACAATTTTCTATTTTATTTGCAGGTTGTATCATGCCACTAGCACCATAATCTTGATTGTTGTTGCCGATTGAGACTATGCAGACTCAGACAGATTGGAATATTTTCGCTGGTGATTGGGCATGCAATTCTTTGGGTTCTGATTTTCAGAGGTTGTCCTTTTTCAATCCGGATAGGCCTTTTTGTGATGAAGACTGCATCCCTAAACCTTAATCGAATTGAGGTAAACAAATGATTGGCATGGAAAAAATTGTGCTTTTTGTAAGCATCCAAGTGATCTTTATCTTATTTTTGGGCAAAAGAAACATGAGTATTTTATTCCTTTCAGATTGCTTTTAATCTCAACAGGTACTCTGACAAAAATATCATAATTTATCTATTTGATCATGCTTGCATGCCACCTCCTTGGAAGTGAGTTACAGGGTTGGTTTGTCTCTTAGTTGTGTGTTGGTGTGTTCTCTGGCCAAAAATTTAGATAAATATGTAGTTGTGCATTTGCTGGTATACATTCTGACAGATAAAAACTAATACTGAAAAGATACAATGACACTACTGGGTTTATGCTATTCACTACTTTGGTTCACATTTTTTTCTTCTCTTTCTCTCTCTCTCTCTCTCTCCTTTTCTTTTGTAATGGTTAGGTCCTTTCCTTTTTAGCTACCGCATAGTATAATAAAAGTTTGATATTTTTACCACAATCATATACAGTACTAGCTGATTAATTGTAGCACTTGCTAATTTCAGAAAGTGCGTTGTCACTCAATTCATGATGGCTTGAAAGAAATACAGTTGATGTAATGATGAACCTCATCTTACAGATATTCGTTTCGTAGCATTGCATGAAGGCAAGGTAATAGATCTCTCAAATAATCACCTTATACATACCGCTTAAAGATCTGTGTTATAGGCATGCTCACGGTGAACTCTCATTATGTTGCTTTTGTTTGTTTATCACCTTATTTGTTTTGTTTATCATCTTTTTTTTTGTCAAAAATAAATTTTGTCTCAGGTTAGGAAAGATAATTTTTCTCTACTAAGATTATTAAACAAGAATGAATAGATGTATAAATCCTTACATAGGTACATACAATGACATGCTTAAAGAAATAATTGGAGTTTAATTTTCTTTCCTTTTTTTGGGGTGAGAAACAATATGGTTACTCAAATTGTCGAAGAAAAAAACTGAGTTGTCACATTTTCTGTTGAATGACCAATCTAATTGATGTATTCATAGCAAACCCTGCACTTTTGTAAAAATACACAATTTATTATTTTTGTAATTTTCAGATTATCTCTTCATTTTAAGTTGCTCATTTTACTTCAGTTCTTTCTACTGAACTCATTACGTTTCCTATTCTTTCAGAGGCAAAAAAGAAAACAGATTCCATTGTTTCAGGTGATTTGAGCCACTTGGAGACAAACCCGTATAACTTGAATCTCCTCTATACAGTGGATGCTTGCTGCTCATACGAGTAATTTTTATTTTTTTTCTTTTTCCTGATAGTATTGTTATTTGCTTTGTTGATTTTTCTCTTTTTTTCATAATAATTTTAAAGAATACTTTAAAGGAAATTACTCTGATCATATTCAGCTTAATCAGTTTCAAATATTTATTGCGAATCTGTCATGTCAATAGTTTCAAGCATGATGCTATGATGCAGTTAGTAATTACATCAAAACTAGAACTGAAAATATATCATTTTGTTCGTGCATGCCAATTATATTTTTCTTTTTGGCGCAGTGCCAATTATATATTCAGATGGTGTAAAACAATGGAATAATTTTTTTTTCAGGTACAAAGGTTGAAATAACTTGCGCAATTGCACTGTGCGGATATTGCTAAATGATATTAGATTTATTCTTTGTATTTATATATAATAGCATTTTTTTATGCTTTAACATCCTCAACAATTATTGGATTATTAAATAAACCCATTTATTACAAATATTAGTGAATGATTCATGAGAATATTTTGATTTTCTCTAAGTTAAAAATTGTCATCTTATGAGTTTAATTTATTTTTGTTCATTTTTTGTTGTTTTGCTTCAGAGAAAATTCGTTAAGAGCTCATGGAGTAATATTAGTGCAAAAAACCTATTAGGATTCAGTTTGATAAATTCAATTAATTCACTCATTATGAAAGCGTTTCGTAACATTTTCAGATGGGAATGCATCGCGCAACGCGCGAGATTAGAACTAGTATAAATATAACTTTTTGTGTGTGGAGAGATAAATAGAGGTGAGTTTTGTATGATCTATCATACATATTTTACTTCTTGATTATTTAAGATATGTTTATATTTATATGAATGGTCTTACTATAATTTGTTGTATATAGATGCTATGTTTATGTAATATTTAGTCAGAAAGAGTGATACATTTAGTCAAAAACAATAGAAAAAAGAAATTGATAAAAAAAAATACACACACATATCTAGTAATTGTATTTATGTTTTTGGTACACGTTGTGAATTGCATAGTGGGATGCTAAGAATCGATAAATCTGAAAAAGTAAAAGATTTTGAAAATGATTTCATGAAAGAGATAGAAATAATTTGTTTATAGATAATTACGATTAGTATGTTTAACGAAATAAAAATTTTTTATTTGTTTTGTTTAATGCTTAATCGATTAATATGTTTTGTCTCGTAAATGTTCATTTTTTCTTTTACAAAATTGATGTTCTGATCATTTATTTTTAATATCAAATTATTACATTCATCTCAATGGCTTGCGATAACTACAATCTAAAGAAATGGTATTGAATTTTTGTTGTAAACTAGATATATATTTTTTTTGGAAATAAGTGAGGAGCGCTCACCGCTCTTCATTTCATCCAGATGAAAGTCTCACTAAACAAAATCTCACGTATCACTCAGCAACAAACTAAACTCCACGATATTACTCACATGACAGAAATCTCACCCATCACTCAAAGTCAAACAATAGCTAGAAACAAAGAAAACAGTAGAACTGGCATCTTGGCCAAACCAAACACCTATACAAACTAGAAACAAAATTTGAGGCTTATTACATTTGAGTTCAAACACAAATCCACATAATTAAATATTGATGTCAAATACAAATCTTCAGTCATCCTTTATGTCCCACGATTTTCTAGCTCCACTTTAGACCAAACTCCATTAGACACTTCGAATCCTCACACTAGCCTGGTACTTGCACTTGTAAGACCATCATGTCCCTTTTTTCCATCCAGCTTGTCAGCACTATTTGCAGAGATGGAGGCCATAGTTCTGACCAATAATAACCAATAAGCTGGATATATTTGTTATTAGTTATTCACTAACTTTGTAAATATTTGGTACTAATACGCAACTGTGTTTCCAAATTAGTCATTAAATATATTAATTTTTAATATGGTTCTTTAAAACGTTCATTTACTTCATTAATTTAAATCCTTTTGCATTCAAATATTTATATTTTAAATGAGTATAATATTATATGTTTCTCGGAAACCTTTTCTGAACGATGTTGCTCATTAAGCCAATGGGTGCAAGCACTATCAGTTTATGCGCTATATGTACTTTTCCTAGGCTTCGTTTGGGTAAGATGTGGGAAGAAGGGAAGAAGTGGGAAGAAGTATTAGAAAGTGTGGAACTTTGTGAAGAGTTTGGATTGTTTATAATAAATTTATTTTTTTATTCCTTTCTTTTCTTTTTCTCAAATGAAATCCAAACGGAGCCCTAGAAAGAGAGAAAAAAAATTAAAAGTGAAGCATGTACTACTTTATATTGGGAAAAAATTTGATTGCTGGGTGCAGACTGCAGAACGCCCCATTCATATATAAAATGCAAATATTAGTATATACAAATTACATGACATGTATGCGTTAATGAATCTCCAGTGATGGTGCATAGATATATTTGCAACTTATAAATTTTAGATTTTTTTAAAAAGATAAATGATTTACGGAGGAATGGCCCAATTATTGTGAGTGATATTACAAATTGAGCTTCTTACATTAATTGTATGTATGGGCATGGACTCACATCCTTCTATTTCACTCTCCCGTTCTCTCCTCAAGTTGATTCGAGAGGATACGCTCAGAGCTTAGGGAAGTATACGTATTAGAGTGAGTTTGAGATTAGTTAAAACTTCACTCAAGTTGATTCGAGAGAATATTTTCAAATTTTTTGAAATAACTCAAATTCAACTTGTCTCCAACACAAGTTAGCTCGCGAGTCACGAGCCAACTCAAAATAAGACTATATACTTAGACACTTTTTTTTATTTAAATCACATATTATATTAATAGTAAAACTAATTTAAATTTACCATATGTTAAATAGAAAAATATATTTTGAAACATAATCATAGAGTAATGTTAAATTCAAACGTATTTGACACTTGAGCTCGTCAAATACAATCAGATATCATTTTTTGAAATTAAAGTAGCCAATGCAAACAATTTCAATTTGTTCTCATAATAAAATCTAATTGGAAATCAAATTTATATATTTTTTCAATTATTTTACTATTTTTTTATTTTAGAAACTACTCGATTTATTTAGTTTCCTCCAATTTTAAAAAAAATCCAAAAAATAGTTAAAAATATAGAAGAAATGTTAAATTTGCTCTTCAAATAATTTCATTATAAAGATCACATTAAACAATTTGAATCGGCCAAATTAAAATTTCAATAGTTGAGTCTCAAATCTTATTTGACGTCAAACATATTTGACTCTAGCATCATTCCTCAATCATATATATGTTATAATTATTTGAAATAAAAATATATAATAAAAAAATCTGAAATAAAAATTTCTAATAAATTTTCACGTTGATAATAGTATTTGAAATAAAAATTTATTACCACGAGTTGACGAGCCGAATTGAGTTTGAGTTGAACTCAATCTGTTGATAATAATATTCGAAATAAGAACTTCTTACGTAATGAATTGCTTCGCGAGTTATTGAGCTTTTAACTGTAACTCAATCCGTTAGTCAATTAGCTCAACTAGAGTTGTGTCAACGTAAAACTCTGCTGACTCGAGTTATCACTTATCAGTGAACCCAGCCTTTTTAACTCGAGTGACCTATGAGTACGAATGTATGTACGAGTATTTTGCTCATCCTACTTGCAATACAATACAAAGTACAAACCCCTTCGATTTTTCCGATTTCTTCAATGGAAAAGATCACATTTCATCAGCGGTTGTTTCAGCTCTACTGTCGATTTCTTCAATGGAAAAGATATATTTTTTTTCCGATTTCAGAGAGCGATGCCATTGATGGGTTGTGACTTGTGAGTTTCTCTCTGTGGTTGGGACTGGTGCGAACTTCTGTGTACGTTGCTTCGTGCTGTCTGGAGCGCAGTTGTTTTGATGGGCGATAAAGATGAAATCATCAGGTTTCTTCCCTTAAAACGGTTGGTTCGTAGTACACATATTGTTTATCTATAGGTTGGCCTACGTGCGGAGTACTCATGTGTAGAGAGAAGAAAAGGGATCCATGCGTGTAAGAGCGAACGGCTATATACAAATTTCTCAGGTAAAACTTCAGATATTCTGTTGTGATTCAGGTTCAGGTATGTTCATTTTGATGAAATGTGATTCAGGTATTGTTATGCTGATCTATGATCTATCCATATGATCTTTAATTGGAATGCTATGACTGTCTTAGCCCTTCTGCCTTACATACCTGATATACTTGTCCTTAACTGCCTCTCGACACTAAAAACTGGGCATGGTGTTGCAATGACATGGGTTTAGCATTGATGAATCCCAGATCTAACTGACAATCACCGTTATACTTTCAATAGGAAATTTTGGTGGAGTTTTAAGAATCTTATCTTTTGCAGATTGCACACATGGTCCAACCATATTTGCAAATAACACCAGAACTTCTCCTATTACTCACTCATTTTTCGACAGTTTGAAAATACCATTTAATGAAAAACAAACATAATACAACTGCTGCTGTTGCTGCTTTCCATACTAATTAAATGAATATATATTTTTTTTTTGAGGGCCAGCAAATTAAATGAATATTTTTATTAGCTGATGTTAAGTTAGATGCCAAAATGCAATCTGTTAAATAGTAAAGAAAGCCAAAATTTGCTGTACCGAACCAAAAATATATATCATGCAAATGTGGCATCGGGGAGCTTTGGAAATATACTGATTAATATAGGTCATTTGATCAGAGGAGTTCTGGTATGGTCTATTTTGCTCAAACTACTTGAATTTCGAGAATTGGAACTTGTCAGGAATGAAACCGATAAAAAGGGGGTGGAAATGACTTGAAAAACAAGTACATTTGTCCGAGGGTTTACTGTTGGTATAAGATTTTGTCAACTCCTTGCGACATATATAGTACGGATATATATATATTGCCTCTACACATATTTGTCAGAGGCAGGTTTTCAAAATCCGAAGATATAAGGAAATGCACTAGTGTGAATTTCGTTTTATGGAATCCCAAAGGTTGCTTAGTTCATATATATCTGGGGTTTGTGTTGTAATCATGAAATACTTAAAGAGAGAGATGGGCCGCAGTAAGATGTGGAAATCTTTGTTTAAATTATCTAGTGTGAAAAATAGATGATTTACGCATGCAGTTAAAATCAAATAAATATGCGATTCTCTCTGGAAGCTCCCTCTTTTTGTCTATTTATTAATTATTAATATAATATTTATATATATTTATGTATACTTGTATAACATTCTGTATGTATGTTTGCCCTTCTTTGTAAATTTTTATTTAGTCCAAGATGTAAGCTTATACTAGGTTGACATGTGGATTTGATGTCTCTAGATGATGGCACTTTCAATCATAACAGAGCATGTGTATGTACTAATTGCACAGTTAAGTGTCTGCATTAGAGCCACATGTATCTTATTTCTTTTCCCCATTAATTGCATGTAGGCTTACAAAAAGTAATTTGATCAGGGCTTTGCTTTCTATGTCGATTAAATCATGGCATTTACTGAGTGATTTTAATTAGGGCATGCGAAGTCTATTGATAAGTTGCTCGTTTTGATTAAGGAAATTCATATAACATAAAACCATTATATCATTGACTGTAACCTATGGTATATTTTCAAAAGTAAAAAAAAAAAATATTGCTTTTAGACCTTTCAAAATCAGGATAACAAAAAAGCATCAGCTAATTGAAGAGGGGATAGTGACATGAACTTGTCACGGTGGAGACAGCAATGATAGTGTTGCATGCAGTGGTTAATGCGCTAGTTTCGCATCATGTCGTGAGGTTTTGTACTTTGTAGAATTGCAATCCATTAAGACTTTGAATTTGGCTTTTATTATTTGTTGACTTTGTTTGGGTAAGATGGGATGCGTGCCATTATTAGTGCCTAGCTCGCTTTGCTGAAAATGAGCGCAATTGCCTACGGAACGAAATCCTTTGTAGCCGTGCTTCATGTAGCAAACAATTTTTGGCCGTCTGATGGATGATGGTGCCACCTGATTAATATCAGGTTTGTCGAGATTCGTGCTGCCCGTAAAATTCTGCATGTCCAGATCAGATCAGATGGACAAAAAACGATCCACTACTAGGGATGAAATCGGATCTAATACGGAGCGGGTGTTGGTCTTTCCATATTCGCATCTATATTTTTTTTTCCTGATACGAATACGGATGCGTTCGGATACGAATACGGTTCAGATATTAAACAAATACGAATACAGTTCGGATATTATCGGATACGGAGTCGAATATGAATATATTTTGTCGGATACGGATTGTATTTTTTATTTATTTACAATAGTAGTTTCTGTAAAATAATGATATTCGATATATTCAGTGTCTATGTTAGTACTTCATCAAGATCAGTAGTAGTGCATGCGAATGAATATTTATTTTGTTTCATAGTTTGAGTCAAATGAACATTTCTTTAAAATATGAAAGTTAATCTTAATAACATTGTCTTCGATCACACTCTGCAACTTTAGAAGTGAACGTTTTTAAATTCAAAATAAGCAAATTTATTTGTTGGGTTCCAACTTTCAACATATAAATACATAACTTCACAACCAGAAGAAAATAAAAACCTAAAAGTGAAATCAAATAAGAGACTATCCAAAATTGCAAGCACCATATAAGCACAAATCTAATAGGATTGATCAATAAATTCAGTCTTTCCACATTTTGAAATCCAACAGTATAATCAACTAATCAGTGTCAAATCATATCATGTTACGTTAAATGTTATCGTACATTAAAATAGTACATCAATCATATGTAATAATCATGATTAGAGGAAAAAAAATTATTTTAGTGTTGTTGTCATATATAATCGTCTCAATGATAGAAAGTAAAAATAATTGTATGTTACTAATCTAAATGAAAATATTATTGTAAGAGAATTTATCTAATAAAAATTAAGTATTATCTAATTAAAAGCATTCTCTAACGTAGAGAAATAATTATATTAATCATCTTATGCCGTTAAAGATACGGATAAACAAATTAATATTTGTTGGATACAGATAATATCCATATTTTTTTGTCGGATACGGATACGGAGCGGATGTTGATCTTCTCATATCCGCATCTTTCGGATTGACATGGATACGGATATATTCATGTAGAATACGGATACGGATACAAATATGGATATATTCGGATACGAATATGATTCAGATATTTCGCGCATTTTTCGGATTCGGATACGAATCCGCTCCGTTTTCATCCCTACCACTACTGTGTAGCCGCTATAAATGACAATAATCCAATTGCCAACGGGTTTACTGATCAACAAAAACAAAAAGAGAGCGCAATCCGAAATTGACATGGATGAACAGTGGTATAAGAGTTTCTAATCATCGCGTTAAAAAAGAATTCATCCAAGTTGGGTGCGTACGTATCTTTGATGGTATAAACTTTAATATTTACTATTCCTAGATGACTTTGCAATGTTGAAAGTTAACCGATGAGTTGCATTTGTTGTTAAATATATATATAATTTATTGGGAAGTATCGCTTAACAAAATTGTCTATAGAATATATCCGAGATTTACTTATAAATGATAAAATCCATATATTTAAAATGGGATCCGAAACCATTAATTGTTAGTTTGTTACTAGTTTAGGATAATCGACTGTACATATCAATCAGTGCCTTTGCAATTTAAATTAATCAGTACCCTTTCAATTTTATTTTAGCTCTAATTGTACCCTTGAGACCTCGGAGGATACGCTTAGAGCTTATACTAAAATAGAAGTTTCTCTTGTCGTAATCTCTGTTTCTGGGAAGAAATTTCTAAAATTAAGAATGATCTGTCAAATAGAACACAATTTGTGTCATTTATGACACCTCCAAAACATATATGATATATCTATTCATTTTTTGAGGAAATACCATGGTAAGATAAAGGGAAGTGAAATTTGCAGCCTTTTTAAAATTTGTGCCAAATAAAATTTTTTTTGATGCAACTTCTATAATAATTTTATTCTTTTCTCGTTAAAACTGTACCAAAGTACAGATTTATTTTTTGCCCCTCTTTTTGAATCTTTCAAAAAAACCGTAGCAAAAGCCATGTATCCCAAAAAAAAAAAAAAGACTTTTTCTCCCTTTTTTATGCTAAATGTTCAAGGTAAAAGTTCTAAAAGGTATCTTGAGTTTTCTTACGATTCTATAATTATGTAAAAGATAAAACAATCATACTAAATTTTGTAAAATTTTCAAATTATTATTTTATTCTTGTTCTTTTTTCTCCATTATTTATCTTTTTCTTTCCTTTTTTTTTGTTTGAAAATTATAGTGACCCTTTGCTTGCTACTTTTAAAAAGAAAAGAGGCGATCATGTTATTTTAATGAAAGGCACTAAAGTTTATCAAACTTAGAAAAAAGAAAGAAAGATGTTTATCAGAAAAATAAAATAAAAATAAAACAAATCACGACAAAAATAAAACTGAGCCATAAATCCTCTGTTTTTATGTTCCTAAGTTCCAACCAAACATAATATTATGTTTATGTTTTTAGAAAAACGAATCATTGATGCCTTAATGGAATTTGCTAACCATTTTCTTTTAGAACAAACTTTCCAAAACCAGTACAGAAAGGAGGTTTATTGGGACTCCTAAACAGCACAAAAGAACCATATATGTGGTAAGTGCTAATCAAGTTAATATTTTTCTCTAATTATAAAATAGCAAGGAGGAAACCACAAATCTCGCTCACTCATTGCCAATGATACCACATCATTCTCCCCGCACATGATCCCCACTTTACAAATAAGCCCTTCTCTCATCTTACCTTTGCCTTTTCAAACTCCTAACTTCCCTTCTACACAAAGCCTCCCTCTGTTACATTATACCACTCATCCCTACAAATTAAGAATCCAAAACCCAAAAACCCAAGGAAAAAAGAAAAGAAAAACATGAGCTCTAGCTGCAAGTCAGCTATTGAGTGCATCAATAGTCGTGCACCGGTGCGTGCAACTTATGTCAACCTATACAAGTGGCCGGAATCGGATGCCGAGTTTGTAAGGTCAGTTGCAAGAAAAAGAGATGGTATTGGTATTGGTACTGGTATCGGTCGGCCGGGACCTGTTGTGGTGGATAGCTATTCCTGTAGACAAATGTATCTTAGGAGTTATACCTTCTCTAAAAAAGAGACGGTGCCTGAAAAGACTATGAGGTGTATTAGTAGGGTTAAAGAGAAGGCAGCAGAGTTGCCGTTTATTCTCCAAAGAAGCGATAGTTTTGCCAGTGGAAAAGGGCATGAAACTGAAAATAAAGAGCGGAATAAGAAGGGGAATAAGAACAAAAAAAAGAAGAAGAACAAGAAAAAGAGATGCTTGAGCTTGAGAAAGCTGGTATCATCATTATTCCACCGAATTTTATCCTGCACCGCAAGAGTAGATGTTGTAGATGGATTGTGTCCGGCTGGTCGAGAGTAAATCCATTTACATGAAAAGATTTTACTTTTTTTTTCCCCTCAATTTTCCTTTTTATCTTTATTTGCACTTTTGTATCACTTATTATAAATTAATACGTGCATATGCCCACAAAGAATAGTTGTTTTGATATATAGTCTTGGCAAGACTTTTCAGAATGTATATATGCAAAATCTAATCATGGAGAGTTTGTGCATAGAATAAGTTGCACGGAGTCGAGTATGTTTGGAAGTGTTCATAGTTCAATCTGGAGTTTTCATCTTAAAAAAATCTCATCATATTAATATCGTAGATTTTGCCACCAAAAATTGGCTCTTTAATTGTTTATTATAGTGATATATATATATGAAAAGGACAGATATTATTATTATTATTATTATTATTTTGGGAACTGTCATGATATCAACAGCATGTGATAATTCAATTAAAGGTTGTTTCTTTTCTGAGGAAATTAGAGGTCCTTGAGGAGTATATACCTCAAAGCTGAAAGAGGGAAGTTTGTAATTGAAACATACACAAATTAAGCACAACAATATAAAGATGATTGCGTCAGATTATGACTAAAGTTTAAAAGTGGATTGATCAAGACTATGACTACATATTAAATTACCATAATTTAGGTTTGTACATTTGTAACTCGAAGAAAATAAGATAAAGGAAAAGTCCTCGCCAGTTTTTTTTTTTTTTTTTTTGAAAATTAGTCCATAGGATATTGCCAGTTTTGGACTTGCTCCAAGAAACGCTACAGCAAAGACAACATAAGGCGCAAAAGTTGAGATTGTTATTTTTGAACCAATCTTATAATTTAAGAAGAACTCAACTAGAACCAGAACTGTATCATCTCAAAAAAAAAAAAAAAAAAAATTGGGTTGATGATTAATTTGCTATCCTGCGTTTCAGCAAAATGTGATAACTGTCCATATATTAAATGGTTGCATCGCTTACGTGACAAGAACATTGAAAGTATCAGTTCAATTTCGGTGGTACCAAAACTTGATAATATAATACCATGAATAGGGAAAGTAAAATATGAAACAACAAAGGCAACTGAAGAAGTCAGACGTGGATGAGTGGGGCTTGACACACATCCCACAAAACCTTTGAAAAAAACAATAATGAAAGCATGTGTCTGCTCTATGAAACCTATCCTACGTTACATCTCCCTTTTTGCATTGTTCAGGCGGCGAAGAATAAATAGTGTGGTGCTTAGGGGTGTCAAACGTTGAAACTGAAGACGGAACAGATCTGTTCCGCTTCCGTTCCGTTTCAGTTGACGGAACAGAAATTGATTCCGTTTAACGTTCCGTTTCGTCAAACGTAACAAAATTCCATTCAGTTTAACGTTCCGTCCTTTATTTACCATTGATTTCAGCGGAATTCCGTTTTCCGTTTCAAAAACGTTTGTAAATTTCAGTTCTGTTTTCGTTCTGTTTTCAGAAATGAAACTGAAATCTCTTCCATTTAAAGTTCCGTTTGGACGGAACGGAACGGAACATCCATGCGGAACGGAATTTTAACAGGTCTAGTGGTGCTCAATGTGAATGTCAAAACGATAAGAATATATAGACCATTAAAAAGCATCTTTGCGAGAAAAGAACATATCATGGGCTATTTTTCTGATGACTCAAGGAGGCAATCTGATGGTATTTTTCTTCTTTTATTCTAAAAAGGAAGATATTTTTATATAAGGATATAAGGTGCATATATAGACCAATGAAAATAGAGGCAGGACAAGGGATATTACATCAACGTCTCAACGATCCAAAAATATATACTGTCACTAACAAGCAATAAACGTTGCCTCCACATGTGATCTTTTGTGTATTTATTTATATATTTATTCTGATGATTTATTAGATTCGTTTGTGAATTTGAATATTGCGTTCCTAATTCATTGGTTTGAGACTACTTTGAGATATGGATCTGATATTATAAAAAAATAATTGAGATGCAGTTTTTGAAAGGCTTACTATTAAAACTAACGTTATTTCAAATTAAATATTGATCTCGTTATATTTATTATGTAGTAAAACTTTTTGTGTTCTTTAGACACAGGTATTATGTTCTTTTTTAAAACTAAAACAAAGTTTCCAAATTTCCTTTACATAATCTATGCAAATCCACATCTTGGTTGTTCTAGTTTTATCAGATTCGGATTAGAATTTGAAGTTAGATTTTGTCAGGATACATCTCAATACGAATCTGATCCATCATTAAAAGCCCTTAGGCTGTGTAAATACTAAATGGAGTGGCGAAGTAAATCACGCAATTAAGCAGAAATTCGGATAAAACAAAAGAGAAGTGTAGGGATGGGCTTTTGGACCATTTACTATTACGAAATGGGCTAAGATAAAAAAACAGAGAGAAGCAAAGCCCATTTTTACTTGCAAGAAAAAAAAAACCGAGCCCCAAGTCGAAAGACTTTCAAACCCCAAAATCTTGGATTTGAATCACTCAATCAGGGTTTTCAACTAGGGAAATTGATTACTTTCATCTGCATTTTTGTCATTCTTGTCATTGCTAAATATAAAGTGAACATATACAGCAAATAAAGTGAACATATAGACGATCTAAGTGAACACATACAAACAAATAAGTTCAATGAAAATAAGTTGAATATGTATGTAAACTTCTGAACAGGTGATGAGAACACTTATTTGTTTGTAAGTGTTCACTTCGATCATCTATATATTCATTTTATTTGCTGTATATGTTCACTTTGTATTTAACGATGATTGGGATGATATATTTTCACCACGTCCACGTGTGGATCCTCCGTGCTCTCTCTCTCTCTCTCTCTCCTTTCTCCTAATTTGTGCAAGCAGTTCTAAGGGGAATATGTTGTGCTTATTTAGAAAAATGTTAGGTATAAATTATAATATTATTTAATTCAGTAATATGCAGTGGCGAATTAAGGAGATATTTTAGCCTAGCCACAATATTTATATTTAATCAACAAAAGAATTTTGTTCCAGTGGTAGCTCACTTGACATTAATTGTTTCCACCTACCTAAAGTTTGAATCCAGACACAAAAATTAATTCAGATAGATAAAACATAAAAATTAATTCAGATGGATAAAGCTTAGGCACATTTACTAAAATCAATTGTTCCTTAATTAAAAAAAAAAAGTCCAGACAATTGTTTGAATTTGCCCTTTACTGGATCTGTCCTTGGTGATATGCACCTAGAAGACCTACTTGTTAACCTTGAGATCAACAGAATAATAAACGGACCACTATTTACGTTAATATTTATTGTTAGCATATAACTAGTACCTAAATGAGATTGCAAATGATGAATCATTTGATAAGTTAACTAGACTTTTGCATGATCATGTCAGGACTACCTTTTCTCTGCGTCTCTTTATAGATAGTTCCACCTGCTAAATTTGTTTATTTTTCCAAATTAATGATGGGTGCTTCCGTGTTTGGTCTATTTATGATATCATTTTTTCATAAAAAAAAATATTTATGATATCATTTTGTCTTCTGCACATCTGAGTTTTTTTTTTTTTCCTAATGCGTTATGTTTTGTCATTTTCTGCATAGTCAATAAATCATTTACAAGTGGAGCAATATTTTTCTTTTTGTTTGAATATTCAATCTCATGACTTACTTTAAGACCCCCAAGAAAAATGTTGATTTGAGTTTGTTGCAAGTGGAAACCATACTTGACAGGTACTGGTCGGAACGCACGACTACACAAAGTGCCGCACAAGATATGACGAAGCTCAACCATCACAAATCTGTGACGTCATCGCTTCATTTTCAAAGGTCGCTGTTAGAGTTCGTTACGTCATCAAGCCTATTTCAAAAAGTCGCTTGTGTGCTTGTTGCTTAATGACTTAATCAGCAAATCCAACGGTAGATATGAAGGAGGTCGCCGCTTTACGTCTATCGGACGGTTAAGGACACCTTTAGTGACGTGTTTTCTCTTTGGAGCGAGCATGTAGCGGTTCATGAGATTTTTTTTTTTTTTTGTCTATACTAGTTATTTTATTTTTTAGGCACACTACTGAAAATTCAAAATTGAGAATTTTGTTTTTGCCTACAAGAGTCAACTTTGTTTTGAAATTTTTTAGGCACACTGCTGAAAGGTGGGACGTATAAATAAAAAACATTTAAACCTCGACTTGATTTTATGTCCATTATATTGGTAATTTTGTATTCGAATAAATTGCGACGTAACATAATTAATTCAAGGTACAAATCTTGATAAATTAATGAAGCTTTTAAATGTGGCATAGACAACAAAAAACTTCATTGTTGGTCACATTCTCTTAAAAATATGAGCATATATTTACTTAGATCATATTTCGTTAAGTAATTATCTGATGTCTTTCTATCATTAAATTCATCATAAATATTTTGTCCTCCAAGGGAAGTGAAGTCTCTATTGCTAGTTGATTTTTTATATATCTGACCAGACCAGATTAAAATAGACTGTCCAGATCCATGTTGATTATTCAATGAAATAGATCTTTCGAGACTATTAGCGCTGTCTCCCATAAAATAATCAAGGCGTAGCAGCAATGCAGCATGCTAAATATAAGTTGCCTGAGTTGCATTTGCAAATATAAATAGATTACAGGGTTGAAACCTAAAAGATACTTTGCTCCTGGTGGAGTATTCCAACTTTAGTGCAACAAAAGAGTGTTCTTTTTCTCTATTTTCTTCTCTCTTCCCTTCGCCTCACCTCTCTTTTTCTAGGGATTGATAATAGATCCATCCGTAACAATCCCTAGCAACCCTTCCCAGTTTCTCCGATCCCAATCCCTTATCGCTTTCATGCAAATCGATCGATTCAATCCTCAAATTTGAGCATATTTGTTTTTTTTCAAATATGGGGAAAGGAGGTCAGGACGAAGGTAGGAAACCCGGATCCGATCCGCTTGGATTCGCATCGATCTTCCCCGCTTGGGCGAGCAGCGTAGAGGAATGCGAGGCGGAGTTTAAGGTGAGCGCGGAGCACGGTCTCCGATCCGACGATGTGGTCTCCATGCGACGCGTGTACGGCTGGAACGAACTTGAGAAGCACTCTGGACCGTCGATCTGGCAACTTGTACTTGAGCAGTTCAACGACACGCTTGTGCGCATCCTCCTAGTCGCTGCTGTTGTGTCTTTTGTTCTAGCATGGTATATCTTATTATTATTTTTTGTCTTTTAACTATGTTTAGAGAGTGGAGTTTGATTTAATTTAGTGTTTCATTTTCTATTAAGTTGGAAAGATCTGGACTTGCCATTACAAAGTTGCAATTACTGTTTTATAGTTGAATATAACGTATAATTTATGCTGTCATTGCTATTGTTGGATCGTAATTTGGAATTTAGTATTCTCAAACTTTCTTTGTAGTGTAAATATTAGGAAGTTTGTTTATTGATTCTTCCTAGTTTTTTTGTGAGCTATCAAATTTTGTGCCTTTCATTAAGTCACAAATACATTTCCTGTTTCCTGAAAGTGGGCTTCTTTCTTATAACAGGTACGATGGAGATGAAGGCGGGGAGATGGGAATCACTGCATTTGTCGAGCCTCTGGTCATCTTTTTAATTCTCATTGTCAATGCTATAGTCGGTGTATGGCAAGAGAACAATGCTGAGAAGGCTCTAGAAGCTTTAAAAGAGATTCAATCTGAGCATGCCACGGTGAAACGAGACGGCGAGTGGATCCACAATATACCGGCTAAAGAACTGGTTCCTGGTGACATCGTCCAGTTACGGGTAGGCGACAAGGTACCGGCTGATATGCGAGTGCTGCATTTGATAAGCTCCACACTTCGAGTAGAACAAGGCTCTCTAACAGGAGAGAATGCTTCAGTTAACAAAACCAACCAGAGGGTCGAAGCTGAAGATACTGATATTCAGGGGAAGGAGTGCATGGTGTTTGCTGGCACAACAGTTGTTAATGGGAGCTGTGTCTGTTTGGTGACCCATATTGGCATGCATACTGAAATTGGAAAGATTCATTCACAAATTCATGAGGCCTCACAAGAAGATGATGACACACCGTTAAAAAAGAAATTGAATGAATTTGGAGAGGCTCTCACTTTGATTATTGGGGTTATATGTGCCTTGGTTTGGTTAATCAATGTCAAATATTTCTTCACCTGGGAATATGTGAACGGGTGGCCTGGAAATTTTAAATTCTCTTTTGAAAAGTGCACATATTATTTTGAAATTGCAGTAGCCTTAGCTGTGGCAGCTATTCCTGAAGGGCTACCAGCTGTCATCACCACGTGTTTGGCCTTGGGTACGCGAAAAATGGCCCAGAAAAATGCACTTGTTAGAAAACTACCTAGTGTTGAGACTCTGGGGTGCACAACAGTTATTTGTTCTGACAAGACAGGCACTCTGACAACCAATCAGATGTCAGCTGTGAAGCTGGTTGCAATTGGAAGGTGGCCTGATGCAGTGCGGGAGTTTAAAGTGGATGGAACCACATATGACCCACATGATGGAAAAATTCATGATGTTCCAGTTGGTAATTTGGATGCGAATCTCAAAACGATTGCAAAAATTGCAGCTGTTTGCAATGATGCCAGTGTGGCACACTCGGGACAGCAGTTTGTCGCTAACGGAATGTCCACTGAGGCTGCTTTAAAGGTACAAAAGTTTGAGAAATTCCCATTTTGGATTGTAGTATAATTGTGTTGGTGCATCAGTTGAATGTTGTAAGTATATTGATGGTAAAACAGGAAGAAACACATTTAGTGAAGTTGTGACTTATGACGTCAATATCTTACCTGTGGTGTTACTACATATGTATAATTTGTAGGATGTGCAGTTATCCTCATCACTTATTGTTTGGTGAGTAAATTGTTTTCTTTCTTATTTCAGGTCTTAGTGGAGAAAATGGGTATTCCAGAGGCGGCCCAAGGCCTTCCATCTGACGAGATATTACGTATGTTTAATTATTTCCATTAGTTTTGGTGTTCTAAGCTTTAACAATTACTGACATTTGCTTTGCTTGAAAAATGCTGGGCTGAAGGATGTTGTGACTGGTGGAACAAGACGGCACAAAGGGTTGCTACCCTCGAGTTTGATCGTACTAGAAAATCCATGGGTGTTATTGTAAAATCTGAAGCTGGAAGTAACTCTCTTCTTGTAAAGGTACCCAATAACACTATGGGGAGTGCTGTCTGGTATCGCCATGTTTATTCATTATTAGTTTCTCTCCTAACCATGTATTATGCACTTGTGTTTACCTGGATATTTTAATTGCCAAATTGGGAATAATTTAAACTTGACCGTAGACCTGAGTAAATAAAACAAATTGGTACAACTGTCTTGTTTGTTATTGGCTGCCATTTCAATAATTAATCAAGAGTCTGAAAAAGAACTGCACTTACTTAGGGAGCTGTTGAGAACTTGCTCGAGCGGAGCACCTTTGTCCAGCTTCTGGATGGTTCTGTAGTGCTACTGAATGAATCTACCAAGGCCCTTATTTTGGACCAGCTTCGCGGTATGTCGACCAATGCCTTGCGATGTCTGGGATTTGCATACAAAGATGAACTGGGAGAGTTTGATACCTATGATGGACCCCACCACCCTGCTCACAAGCTCCTGCTTGACCCATCTAACTATTCATCTATTGAGAGTGGTCTCATCTTTGTTGGCTTGGTTGGTCTGAGGGTAAGTGATAGATTTTCAAAAATTGTTACCTTTCTTGTTGTTGAGAATGTCACTTCCATAAATGAGGAAATTTTGTGCCATTTTAAAGAAGTTGGCTGTACTACCAGGGCTTTTACCATTTTAAAAGAGATTGTTTCAACAGGTCTCAATGTCGGAACTTTATATTTAGGAATATGTGAGATAAATATTTCCTGAAAACATAGGTTGTTCTTGTTCAGAGTGGTCTCATCCATGTTCAAAATATTTTCTTTTGCATAGGATCCCCCGAGAGCGGAGGTACACCGGGCAATTGAAGATTGCCGAGCTGCCGGAATCCGTGTAATGGTAATTACAGGCGACAACAAAGAAACAGCTGAAGCTATATGTCGTGATATAGGGGTATTCCGGTCCAGCGAGGACATAACAATGAAGAGCTATACGGGCAAGGAATTCATGGCCTTAACTGACAAGAAGTCTGTTCTGAGACAAAAGGGTGGTCTCTTGTTTTCTCGGGCTGAGCCCAAGCACAAGCAAGAGATCGTACGGCTTTTGAAGGAAGATGGAGAGGTTGTAGCCATGACTGGAGATGGAGTTAATGATGCACCGGCTCTTAAGCTGGCTGATATTGGTATTGCCATGGGTATAACTGGCACTGAGGTATGTGCTTTTCTGTGTCAGTTTGAGTTAGATCAAGTGCTTATTTCATTATTTGATTGATTACCCATTGTATAATCACTATGCTACTTTAGAGCAGTCAACTGGCGAATAATTCTATCTGTTTAGGATTAATTATGATAGTTCCACATTCTTTTGATTTTTGTTATTTATTTATTATTATTCTTTTGTTAGGTTGCCAAGGAGGCATCTGACATGGTTCTAGCTGATGATAATTTTAGCACCATTGTTGCTGCTGTTGGTGAAGGTCGCTCTATCTACAATAACATGAAGGCTTTCATAAGGTACTAAGTGATTTTAAGTTATTGGCTCATCTTAGTGGTTTCACTTTATTTTGCTATACAGTAGTAAGTTGTATTTTTCTTCTAGGTACATGATCTCATCAAATATTGGTGAAGTAGCATCAATTTTCCTGACTTCAGCACTAGGCATTCCAGAGGGGCTGATACCTGTGCAACTTTTGTGGGTGAACCTGGTAACTGATGGGCCTCCTGCAACTGCTTTGGGTTTCAACCCACCTGATAACGATGTCATGAAGAAACCCCCACGGAGGAGCGATGACTCTTTGATAACTCCTTGGATTCTCTTTCGCTACATGGTAATTTTATTATGGTTCCTCTTTCAAGTTTGAATTTGTGGCCCTAAAAGAACAAGCAGAACTTCTTAGTTTTTGACATAGATTTGAAATATGACTGAAGTTGTGTATGAACAACATACAATTGGAATTTCTTCTCAAGAGTATTATTTCAGCTCTATTCTTTACCTGTTCCTCTTTATACAGGTGATTGGTCTCTATGTTGGTGTTGCAACTGTTGGCATATTCATAATATGGTACACCCAGGGTTCATTCATGGGTATCAACCTAACAGGTGATGGCCACACCTTGGTCACCTACTCTCAGCTCTCCAACTGGGGCCAGTGCTCTACCTGGTCCAATTTTAAAGTCTCTCCCTTCTCGGCTGGGGATCGCACTTTCTCATTCGACACTAACCCATGTGATTACTTCCAAGCAGGGAAAATAAAGGCCACCACCCTCTCCCTCTCTGTACTCGTCGCCATAGAGATGTTCAATTCCCTGAACGCCCTTTCTGAAGATGGGAGTTTGTTAAGTATGCCACCATGGGTCAACCCATGGCTTCTCATTGCCATGTCAGTTTCATTTGGGTTACATTTCCTAATCCTTTATGTACCATTTCTTGCACAAGTGTTTGGTATCGTGCCACTCAGTGTAAATGAGTGGTTATTGGTTATAGCGGTGGCCTTCCCTGTGGTGCTGATCGATGAGGTTCTAAAGTTTGTTGGCCGGTGCATGAATGCTTCCCGCTTGGGGTCCAGGTCAGGGAAAAGCAAAGATGAGTAAGCCACTTGTAGACCATTGTTATTAACATGATAACTGTGAATTATTATTTTATTTTTATTAGCCTATTTTAGATTCTGTTATTGTTTCCCATGTTATTGTTATTATTAGAACTTAGAAAATAGCTTTGTCCTAGGCCCTCATTCTTTTCTTATAGAGGGTGATGTTTTAGATCTTTCAGAACAATAGAATTACCTTTTTTAAGTTAATCATGAGTCGAATTTTTTCTACGGTGTAATAATAACACTTGGCTAATATGTAGTTCATGAGTTGCTTTATTAATCTGCTTCAATATATATTTTCTTTTTTTTATTTAGAAAGATGCACGATTTCTTTTATGAGACAACACGTGTCAAATGACGTTATCTAATCTTCTGTTAATTGATTCTATATTACTTTTTCGGATCATCCAATTTGAAATGAATGAGTTGAATCATATTAAAAAGCTCTTTTGAACAGTACGTGTTAATTTATTTGATTCGTTCGTTTTAAGTCGGATGGTCTGGAGTGAAGAGCGTATATTTCATTACTCATTAAAAACAAATGTTTTGAGTATGCATAAAGCAGACATAACACAAAAATAATTAAATTTTAGTAAACGATGCTTTGAGCGTCCATTATTACATGATCAAACATCTTTCCTTGCATGTTTCTTTGCAAGTGCTATAAAAAGGAAAAATGAAACATCCACATGTTTCATTGAATGTTAATATTTGCATTACCATCTCCATTGGCGCGTAACTAGTTTGTTCAGAGAAAGCCCTACATATTTTTTAATCCAAGATGTGCCTCAATGCTGGACCCATAACATGTTTGATCTCATCCGAAACTCCGGTAATCTTACATATAATAAAGATGCGTGGATGATCTCAAAAGGTGCGAATGAAAAGGTGTCTATCAAGGAAATGTCTTAAAAGATGCGATTTAAAAGATGTCTCGCCAAAGGATACAATCGAGTGGATGCCTCTTCCACCAAAGAGTGCTAATATTTTATCTATAAATAGTACTCTATTTTTCAAGTTTTCATTAATCATTTCACATTTACAAAATGGCAAACATAATAGATATCACATCACTATCAAATAGAAATTTAGATGTGATACGTGTACGGGTCACGAAAAATTTGGCTTGGAACTGATTGAAAAGACGGAAAATATATGGAGCATAAATTTTGTTCTACTAGATAGTAAGGTAACTTTTTTATGCAATACATTTTTTCCCTATATCATTTTGATTTCAATATTTAATAAGAATTTGTTTCCAATATTTTTTTCATATTTATGCATTTGGGCCAACAACTTTATGAACATATATGAATTTAAAAATATTCGAATCTTTAAAATTAACAATAATATTGCCTTAAAATATTATGTAATACTTTTTATTTTTATATTTTTATTCAATTTAATTTTTAATATTTTGTAATGCTTTTTATTGGTAAACAATCTAAAAATTTTGTAAACATTAAAAAGAATTGTATTCTTATTTGTAAAATAAATAGTTGTTCTTTTTATTTGAAATTATTATTATTAAATCATAATGAGATTAATTAGATGCTAACAAATAAAAGGGTGTGTTCATGTAGTCTATATTCAATGAATGGGTCCTAAAAGATGCCTTACACTAACTAGATGATTGTTTCATCTCCTTCTTAAAGTGCAGATATATAGTTGTAAATATAATAATGTATTCTTTTTATTTAAATAAATATTAAAAAATTATTATTAAGTTACTTAAATGCTAATAAATGAAATGGTGGGATAATATATCATAAAATATTATTTTTATTTTAAATTATTATTTAAAAATTATAATTATGTTAATTAAATGATAACAAATGAAAGGATGCGATTGTGTATGATAAAGTGTCATTTTTTATTTTATATTATTATTAAAAAATTATAAATAGATTAATTAAATGTTAACAAATGAAAGGGTGTGAGTATGTAGTCATATTCAATGAATGAGTGTGAATGAAAAGGTGTCTTTTTAACATATATTTCATAGGGTTTCAATTAATATATGTCTTTCTAAAGGATGCATGCAATCAATTTGATGCCTCAAAAGGTGCATTACCAAAGAATGCAAATTGAGTGGATGTCTCATCCACCAAAGGGTGCCAACATTTTATTTATAAATAATACCTTTTTTTTTAAATTTTCATCAACCATTTCACATTTACAATAAAGACAAACATAATAGATATTGAATTACTTTCAAATAGAGATCTAGACATGATACATGCACGGATACTGAAAATTTGGCCCGCAAAAAATTCGAAGATAAAAAAATACATGGGGGATGAATTATGTTCTTCTAGAATTAAGATAAATTTTTATTAATACCGGAATGTTTAAATCATTATTAATTTTCATTCTTGAGCAAATCAATTTATCGAATTTATCTTCTTATAGCAAATATACTTTAAAAATAAGTTCTTTTATATTAAAATCATTGATTAAAAATCATCTATATACTTAAAATAAAAATTAATGTCATATTGTCCCATATTTTGTTTACAATAGATACCATTATCGTCGAGCGAAGCTCGACGCACAGATCTAGTTAGGTTAAAGCTGCTCACTCCTGATAGATCTGATTCCATGGAATGAAATCCTCTACAGCCATTTTTTGACTGCTCCAAGCAGTCCTTTCCATTTTTTTTTAATATTTCAAAATTTAGAAATTCAAATGGAGAATCCAAACCGTTGATCTTGTTAAATTTTACCGGCGATGTATTTTCATATAAATTTTATAAAATTTAAAGTCGATTTGATACTAGATCAAGAGGTCAACAAATGAACGAATCTGGTTAGATTAATTCTAATACGTTCATAATTATGTCATTTAATCATGTATCAAATAGACTTCAAATTTTATAAAATTTATATGATAACGCATCGCAGATAAAATTTAACAAGATCAACGGTTTGGATTCTCCATTTGAATTTCTAAATTTTGAAATATTAAAAAAAAAAGAGAAAGGACTGCTTGGAGCTGTCAAAAAATGGCTGTAGAGGATTTTAGTCCCTGATTCCATCTCTGCAATTGCAAAGCATACTCTAGGTACCACACTACAACTGCCATACTCGGCCTCTCACATCCGTTATCTGCTAAACATTTCTCGACTATTTCCCCAAATTTTCTTAGCGAATCGGGTCGGATAGAAGCAGCTATCTGGTGATCCACAACTTGAATCAACTCCCCCCTTCTGAGATACTCCATTGCCCAATCTACAAGGTTAATTTTTTGTTCAGATAGGCTAGGGTTTATGACGGGTCTCGCACAAAGCACTTCAAATAATACTACCCCAAAAGAATACACATCAGAATTTACTGTCAATTGTTGGAACATAAAATATTCAGGATCTAGATACCCAAAAGTACCTTTAACAGTAGTACTGATAGGGGATTGGTCTAGCTCTGGTCCAGATTTTGACAACCCAAAGTCAGCTATCTTGGGAATTAGATACTGGTCAAGTAGAATATTAGCTGATTTGACATCTCTATGAATAATCGGCTTCACAAGTTCCTTATGGAGGTAATTGAGCCCTCTAGCAGAGCCGATGCAGATCTCTAGCCTCTGTTTCCAGGTAAGAGGCGGCAGATCCGACCCGTAAAGGTGGCTCTTAAGTGTACCCTTTTCCATGTATTCATAAACCAAAATCTTTTCTTTCTTCTCATCACAATAACCCACCAAAGATACCAAATGTCGGTGCCGAATTCGTGAAAGCAACTCAATTTCATTGCGAAACTCATTTATACCTTGTTGAGAATTAGTCTTGCCTCGTTTCGCCGCAACTCGAGTTCCATCCCTCAATACTCCATTGTAGTTTGCTGACCCTCAAAAAAATACTCCATTGTAGACCTTACCAAAACCACCAACACCGATAACCCAATTCTCATCAAAATTATGTGTTGCCTCCTGCAGTTCTGAGAGCATGAATCGATAACTGAGATCTCCGTTATGACAGGGCACAGTATTTTTAATTGTTGATCTCCTGCGCATTTTGAAGTGTCTTTTCTTCTCCAATTGCCTCTTCCCGACAAGTACAATTATAACAAATGAAATCATTGCAACAACAACTATGCCAAGAACAATAACCAGACTAACTCTTGACCCAGCATAATTACGACTGGAGATATTGTTAAATTTGAAAATCTCAAGTCCGTTCAATATCCCATCAGGTGGTACATTGGCAGTCTTGCTAGGCCCAATGCTTATATTAAGCTTACAAGTTGAATCCTCGGCCGAGAGAATAAAATCTGTAAACTGAGGTCTTGCTAAAGAGGGGAGACCGAAATCTGTGAGCACAGCCCATGGGCCCACATACACATCAAACAAGAGCTGGTTTGCAGATATACTTACTATATCAAAAAAATGGAATCGTAACATGTAGGTATAGCCTTCTTGCAAATCAAATTGCCATGTTATATTGAATCGTGCACCTTTGGTGGTCTCATTTAACAAGGCAAGCTCTGTGGCAGTACTGTAGACAATGGGTGGTGCAGTCTCTGCTGTCACAAGTCCCTCCATGTAGTTTATTGTGGCTATTGTAGACTTCCATCTCGCGAAGTTTTGGTTTTGTATGAAACTTGCATCAGGGACCCATGTTCGCCATAGCGTGTCATTATCTGGTGTCACTTTTGGTATGCCCATGTTGACCCGGTAAACATTTTCCAAAGCCTGAGTTGATAGCCCAGTATATTGGCGTATTGGGTTAATAGTACTTGCCAAGTCGAAAATTAGAGTATCTGGGACTGACACGACCTCTATTGCATTGACAAATGCAAGGTCTGAAAATGGTTGAAAGAAAACATTTAGTTTGTCTTTTGTTATGTTCACCAAGTATTCCTTCACTATTGGCGAAGAGATGTTTTTCAATTGAAAATCAGTGAGTAGCATTATGTCTTGTGTGGAGACATTGAATTTGGCATTGGCAAGATCATAATTTTGGTAGACAAAAGGATAGAAATGCAAACGAATGAAGTGATGGCCATGTTGTTGTATTTGGAAGGAATAATAGGAGAGGCTTGTGAAAATTCGTGCGGTTTGGTATAGAGACGGATATTCAGAAGAGGCTTCCAAGTTAGAGTCAGTAGAGGCCATTATGTGTTTAGGGGTTGAGAGGGTTTTTGAAGGAAGATTGGCATCTCCTAGGCTCCGTTTGGATAGGTGTGGGAAGAAGGGAAGAAGGGAAGAAGTATTGGGAAGTGTGTAACTTTGTGAAAAGTTTGGATTGTTTATAATTTTTTTTCTTCTTCTTTTTTCCAACGATCCAAACGCACCCCTAGAAAGAACCGTGTGCCAACTGTAGTGTTTCCTGACGAGCCGCAATCAATTAAGTAGTTGTTGATGGGGATAAATGATATGACACATGTAGAGAAGGCTGATATGAGAATCCAACTCAGAAAATAGCTGCCTTTCATGGGATGCATCTTCTTATGGCTGTGAGATTGGTATTCAAAAAAATTAGAAAAGAAAGAAATATTGAAAGTTACCAACAAATAGAGAACCATGAACCATTTGATGTGGTTTAAATGAAGCCATGGAAAGAGGAGAAAACCAAAGGACGGTGTGAGAAAGCATAGAATTTGTTAGTCAGGTCTTCGCAAATCAACCTTCAAAGAATTCATACAAGGAGATAGAAAGGGATAGAAGTTGGCTTAAGCAGTAAATCTCCTTAATTTCTTGGTAAGTTGATACTTGACTGATGGTCTTCTATCCGAGCTAGGAAGCAACCAGTATTCCTACTCAATGCCGCTTTCGTACTTTTTAAGATTTCACTCCAAAATGTGTAAAATCAACTGACACTATGTAATTCTTTTTTGTTTGTTAGAAACTTTTCTGCTATGTTTCAGTCTTTAGTAGTTCAAACATTCTAGAGCCTCCAGTCAATAGTTCTGAACTTGTAGTCTGATAATTTGAGTTATTTCGCTGAACGACAATTTTTAGTCCAAATATTAGTTTGGCATTTTTTAAACTTTATGTAATGCAGTGGAACATCATAAAATTTAAAATCATTATTTGATAATTGTTTGGGCGTTTCTTATTTGATAACTATTTTAGATATTATAGATGTTTTCACAATATATAGAAGTTGAGGGTTAAGTTGCTTACGTCTATTTGAAAATTCCCTATCGTCTCCGCCATTCCAGTCTCTCTCTAATCTTATCATTCGAATAAACAGAGAGAGAAAAAAAAAAAAAACAAATACTGTGTTGACTAAAACGTCTCTTCGTGTCCATCATTCGAATAAATATTAATTGAGAAAAAAGTAGGGGGAATTTAGGAGATATTTTCACTGCTCAACTGCAGCGGAAACCTCTTAACCCTGATACTGATATCTTTTTTCCTTCTTTATGCCTCAAAACCATGTGAAAGATAAAACCCAAAAAAAAAAAATGTAAATAAAGCTAAAAGCATGTTTATTCAGTTTGTTTATTTATAATGGACCTTTGTTTTATTTGAATTGTCGATTATTTTTGGTAACAAAACAATATAAATGTCAATTTATTCCTACATAGCCATCTATTATCATGATTTCAATTCATATAATAAAACTTTATAATATCTATTTTTATATACTTTTTTAATTATCACTTATTATGCGTTTTGCTTTATATTTAAAGAATTAAAATAAGATATTTTAATTCAATTGTGGCGGTGGCTATCAGCTATTGGTTCAAATCAATCGTTAGTTTTCTTTCCAAGGTATCATAGTTATGAGTTTATGACTCCTGATCCGAATCAAGTTATACAAAAATATATGATCTTCTTAACTTCACCTTTTCATCATTTCATGAGATGGTGAAGACATATAACCAAAGTTTCAAACAACTACGCTATCACTTAATCGAGACGAGAAATTGCAAACAAAAGATAGATCTGAGCAAAGCCTTTAAAATATTGACTTTCTCAAACCATTCAATTATGAGATGTGATTTACTAACTATGCTGATATAATACAGAGGTTACTAAAACCCGAAACGTTCAAATGCAAATAGAAAGATGCCAAGAGGGTTTGTTGGGCTATTTAATGAAAGGAGCGTACTTCCCCAGATTCTTAAAAGTTCACCAAACTTCGATTCACCACTAAGATCATGCCACTCTAGTTGACTGCCTTGCGTCTCTCATTCCGAGAATACAATGAACAAGCACAAGATCTGGCAGCCATCAGAAGACTTTTGGAACAGCATGCATTGGGTGACATGATTTTCCTTCAATTAATTGAATGTGATGCTGGTAATAAGATCATGATTTTCCCACTTATCCCAATTTCAAGCTGCCATGATTTTTCTTCAATTTATTGAATGTGATGCTGGTAATACGAACATGGATCTCATTTCCTGTTTCCTTCAAGAATCGTGATCTTTCATTTAAGCCTACGCCTAAGGGCAATTTCACCCCAGAAAAAAATGGTAAAATAATTCTCATTTTGGTTATATGCCCCCAACATGTGTTGAACAATAAGGGTTTGTTCTTCCATAGGAAATTATCTGATTTTGAATAAGCTTGAATGTGGATTAAATTTTTATTAGAGCAATAACCACAATTGGCTAGAACATTGCAGTAGAGGCCAGATTCTGTAACATCCTACTAGAGAAGAAACCATTTTACAGCAGAATTCACAGAAGACCATAAAGCATGGAAAGAAATAACCCAAATGATATCCAGTAACCATATAGTTCTGATTTTGAATTGCATATGGCATTATACACATGCCTTTAAACTATATCATTATCAGATATTTAGGTACTTCAAGATCAATAACAACTAACAATTATCAAGCTAGCTTCACAGTTACAGAGGCAAAAGAGAAGAGTTCACCTCTCAAAACTCACCTACTCTCCAAATAAAAGATGCTAGATTAGCAGTAGTGATTACGTCAATTATCAGAATAACTAGAATAGTGGATAACCTTGTGAAATTGCCCACCGAAATTCAAAATCTGATCTGGCTGACCATGCTTTAGGAAAAGCAGAAAACTCATGATACATCAGCCCATTAGATCTACAATTTCCAAACAAGGAAATACAAACAATTTTAGAAAAATCAAGAAATGATTAGTCTACAAAACACTATCATATACATCATTGATATTTTATAAACATGAGGATATTTTACAATTAGATATTTTTATCCGACCTGCAGCTAATAGCAGACCACTAATCTTAAAGCTCAGGTTTAATTGAAGTAACAAATTACTACATTTCTCAAATATTTTCTTCCACTGACTTAGCTAAATAGCTTAGCTGCTCATTTACAGTTAAGCCGGAGACTAATGTACAAAAAATTTCAGTCAAATTGGCCTTAGACCAAAGAAAAACATAAAAATAAAAGCTTCATCAAAGTTTGTTTATACTAAGCCTCCAGCCCTCCATATAAAAATTGGATACTAATCACAACTATACTGATAAAGTCTCTTGTTAGATAACTGACACAGGCATTTCTCTTATTTTTAAATGCATTAAACAAAATAAACAGTCTAATATAGTAAGATAGAAGCATTCACAAAAATGTCAATTTGACCTACCACTGGAGGTGCGAACAATAAGTGATGAGATGATCAGGAAGTGTAAAAGGCCGCACAGATTGCCGCAGCCGCCTGACCGTGTTATGTATAACAGCTTGGCAAGAAATTGGTTCACACTGATGTGACTTGAGGTCATATATTACCACCGGATCGTTTAACAAATCTGTGCCTAGATATATGGAGTTCCCTCGAATGGACGGGAAATCCTTGGATGAAACTGAGAGTGTCCTTGTAGGCCCCAAAAAGAGAGCATGATCACCAATGCTCTCAACCAGAACAAGCCTGTTATTGTCCAAATCAATCTTGTACAACTCTATGAGTGCACCGCTTGGTCTGGAGACAGCATACTTTCGTACAAGTAGAACCGTTGAGTCGCACTCAACAAGGTATGATCGGCGAACTTCATTATTCCAATCTGGTTGCCAATCGGGACAAACCAGTTCAGACAACAGGTCACAACACAGACTCATTGACCAAACCCGTCCAGACCTATGCGTGGCATAGAATTTTCCTTCAAAAAAAAGTGGGTTGTACCGAAATCCCTCGTAACCTACCTTCTTTTCCCACTTATGATCACCAGGCTTGGCCCACAACACCAAGCGCCTCTGCTCGCAAGAAAGGACAACTTTCGGGTTATTATCGGTTCCATCAGAGAAAGACATAGCAGCGGCATATCGTTCTCTTTTGTATTTGAGGCGAAGGCGTGGGAGGTTGACCATGAGGTGAGTGAAAGGATTGAAGATGCGAATAAGGAAGGTTTCTTCTTGAATCAAGACAAGGAGACCATCAGTGGAAGCGAGGATGGAATGGCCGTAAAGGTCGAGGAGGGAGATGCGGAGCGATCGGCCTGTAGAGATGTTAAGGAAGGTTTGGGCAACTGTGAGATCAGCATCGCCGTCAGACAGCATGATCCAACGGCGCGGAGGGAAGCGGAAGCAGAAGGCGGGGCTTCGGGGGTCGGGGGAGAGGGAGCGCCAGACACGGCACACGGCGCGGAAGCAGAGGAGGTCGATGGGGTCGTCAGAGAGGAGGAGGTCGGCGATGCGAGGGATGAGGTCCAGGGGAAGAGCGTTCCAGTCCACCGCAGGCATGACTGTGACTGTGGAAGTTTCTTGGGAGGTCGTAGGTCGGGCACGGACGCACCGAGCTCGGGGATCCGTCTCTCGGATTGACATAGGCCCTGATCAAAATCTCATTTTTTTAACATGGGATTTCATTTCATTTCATTTCGTTGGAAAATTCTTGATCATTATGAACGGATTTTGTATCATTTGGTTGGAATTTCTATGTAATTAGATCCAACGAAATCCTACGAAATCCTATGAAATCAATTGAATTGAATTGAATTGAATTGAAATCCCGTAAAAAAACCATTTTGATCAGGGCCATACTGAGATCACGACTGACGAGGGTTTTGGTGATTTCGCGCCGGGACTCGGGACGGGAGGGGTTTTGTTTTTGATGAGATGGAGCGCTTGGTTTCTTCCAACTGTACGGAATTTATTGAAGAAAATGGTCAAATGCTCAAAACCAACTGTTTAGATTCATTTTCTTTTCTTTGAAGAGTCAAATCAACGTTTAAACCATAGAGAATTAACTAGGACTGAGCATTATTTGTTATGGACAGATACCATTTTATTAATATGAATCGGAGTTTTTGTCGTGCTATCTGCCAGTTGTTTTGTTATTCGTAAGAATTGGACTTTCATTTTTTTTTTCTCTTTTTGACTTGGGAAACTTTTTTTATTAATGTAAGATACGATACTTGATGCACGGATAATATTGGCTATGACGAAAGATTTTCTCAAGATAAAATCAATGTAACTATTAACTAACAATTCTACACTATAAAAAATTCTGTAGGACTGGCGATGGGAATTGCTTTTGACAAACGAATTTTTACTTCTCGCAACTTAATATTTTTTCTAATGACTAAATTGCCCTTTGACATCAATTAAGATTGCGCAACGTATATTCTTAAATTTACTCTGATTTACTTAATTATATTTCCTTTTTTTTCTAGATTTCCTGCTAAGAGACAACTGTATTCTCCCTTTAATAATATACATAAATTTTGGCATTTGCAATAACCATATCAACCTTCCTTTCCTCAAAGAAATTTAGCATTTGCAGTTTAGTTTCGACAAATTTCTACTTTACTCGTGGAGATAAACTTTATTCATCAACAATCTTCTTTTCAGAGGTAACAATTTCTACTCCAATATTTTATTTCGTTAATTGTGCAGTATTAGTTGTCGTTTTGAATGTTCTCTTTGGATTCTCTGAGTCATTAATTTCAGAATTAATAGTAGTTACATAACTCGAAAGAAAATCAATCTTTCATAACAAAAAGTTACATATCCATGCACAAACTTAAATTTTGTTGGTTTGTACATGCAAAAGCCGTACCATGACAAATGTACAAACACATAAACACTAGTAATTGAAATTGGAGAATATTAACCTCTAATAAAGCTGGCAGCTCCTTGAAGTAGCAAGTTTATCAATCCTGGCATGAGATAATCCATGTTTATTAGCCAAAAAAAAAAATCATACAAATTATTTACATTTTTCATTGAATTTTTATGTTAGATGGAGATAAGTAATGAGGACCAACTGCTTGCTTTGGAGTTTGAAACTCGTGATGAGCTGCTTGTGTGTGTTCGATCTTATTATTCGAGAAGAGGTTATGCCTTGTCAACATTCCGCTCAGAACCAGATAAGTGTGCGGATTTACGATGTGATAGAGGCGAAAAGTATCGAAATACCAACAATATTTCACATGTTCAAAGTAAAAAGAAGCGTACAAGCTCACGTTTGATAAACTGTCCATTCAAATTGCGGGAAAAAAAGCAGGAGAATGGCATGTGGTCTATTGAAATAAAGAAGATCGAACACAATCATAAACCTTCAGCTGATATGTCCGGTCATCCCTCATTCTGTCGGTTAACCAGTGCTGAATTGAGGGATGTAGAGCATATGTCTAATGCTGGAATTCCACCAAGGCAAGTTCTCGCATCTATTCGCCAAAAGAATCCAGAGACAACAGTTATCTCAAAAACAATCTACAATACAAAGACCACAATCAGAAAAAATAATTTAGGAGGTAAATCAATGATGCAAGCACTATTTGAAGAGCTTGGACAAGGTGGATTCAAGTTTAATATTTTGCGAGATGAAATCGGTCATATTACCCATTTGTTTATCGCTAATCCTCGATCAGTCAAATTAACTAAGAGTTTCCCAAATGGGTTTGTCATGGATTGCACCTACAAGACAAATAGATACAAAATGCCATTACTTGATATTATTGGTGTTACAAGTTTTAATCATCATTTTACTCTGCATTTGTTTTTCTAAAGAATGAGAGTACTGAAGATTATATTTGGGCCTTAGAAATGTTCAAGGAGACCCTTGAGAATGAGAATCAGCCATCTGTTATAATTACATACAGAGAGCAAGCATTGATGAATGCCGTACGAGATGTTTTTCCATCGGCTACTAACTTGCTTTGTGTTTGGCATATTAATAAAAACATATCAGCAAAGTGCAAAAAGTTTTTTGACACTAAAGAGGATTGGGAGACATTCATGTATGATTGGAACAATGTCATGTACTCATTAACCGTCAGTGAGTATCATGACAATTGGTGCAATTTTGAATCAACATACCAAAATAATTAATCTACTCTAATGTATATTAAAAGAACTTGGTTACCGATGAAGGAGAAATTCGTTAGTGCATGGACAGACAGACATTTACATCTCAGCAATCGGGCATCTTCAAGAGCAGAAGGAGCACATGCTAAACTCAAAAAATATTTAGGAGTATCAACAGGTATGCAATTATTCCTTCATCTTGCTTCGTTTGCATGAGGTGATGTGCATGACCAGATTCATGAAATATTGTTTCACCTGCTAAAAACAACAACAGAACATCACTTGTAATGGAAATAAAGTATGTTTAGTATAACAATTGACCTTATACTTTATACTATCAAAATTTATATATACTCTCTTCATAACTGTTATACTAACAAATGACCTTATACTCACTAGCTCTCTCTATTTAAATTCTACTAGGTGATCTGCAAATTGTAACTAAGAAGAATTGCCTAGCTGTTGAGAATGAATTTAACGAAATAAGAGTACAGCTTGCAAGGGAAAAGATTCAAGTACCACATGTTTGCGACATTCCATTTTTCAAGAATCTCACTACACGCATCTCACATTTTGCATTAAAGGAGCTACAAGAATAATATGAGATGGCAAAACAAGGCAGCATGAATCCTATCTGTACAGGCCAGTTCAAGGCAACCATGGGTATGCCGTGTGCACATCAGATGAAAAATTGGAAAACTAATTCGCTTTCTCTTGATCAAATACACTCACAATGGAGAATTGATATAAGAGAATTACATGATATGGATACTAATTCAAAAGATAATCGTGCTGAACGAATAAAAAAGATAGCTGATAATTTTTGTAAGGAGTATCTCAAGTGGCCTCTTGACAAATAGAATTGGGCTGAAGAGATAATTCAACAGATTATCAACCAATCTGATGTGCTCTTTGAACCTACCATACCATCATCCCGTGAAAACAGATTTCAAGTTGCCAAGAAGAGAAAAGCAAAGAATTCTACCAAACGAGATCCATCCCAATTTGAAATTGCTGAAGCAAGATGGCAACCTAGTTCTTCAAACGGAGCTTCTCGCCCTAGCCAAATGCACCAAGACACCAGTGTATCATTTGAAGTTCCTACAACAATATCAAATGATGGTGTATTTGATTGGATTGACTTAAATTTGTAATTTTTTAAAATTAATTGCGAGGAAGATTGTAGTTTTTGCTACTGAGAATATTTTTACCATGAATTGTCTATTGAGATGGCTGAATGTTTTTCAATAAAATATTTTTTTTAAAAATAAGCATGGTTTAACCCTGCTACTTTCTATTGGAGAAAGTAATAGTCAGAGTACAGTTTACAACCTAATTACATATCAGTAACATTATATGTCAGTGACATTGCTAAATTTCTATATAGGTTGTCAAACATGTACATTTTAAAATATGATGGACTTCATCATTTCTTTGTCAAACTAATTACAAATAGCCCCTGGATTGTAAGGAACACACACAAAAGGGGGAAAAAATAATAAGTCATTATGTGCAAAATTTCTGATTTCGTTGCACTTTAAAACCTTCACGATACCACCTTAATTGTATTATATGTTGATAATTAGGTATGAAGCTAGCTGAATTTTAATAATTAAAATAGAAAAATATAGTAGGGGTTAAGAAATTAGTCGTAAAGTGGTCAGGGGAGTAGATTTACGCATAACTGCGACAAAATCACTCCCTATATTAGAGGGACGTCAATTCACATTCGAGAGAATTGTCTTACTTTGTCAGGATCTGAAGCTGACGTGGCATTGTCAGTTATAGCTTCATCTGACAAGGGGGTTGAGAGGAAGAAGCTGACCAAATCAATTATCGCTGACCGGGGGCAGAAGGATTAAAGGATGAGACTCTGAGGATGGGCCAGTCATTAAACCTGACAGTGATCCCTACTGCGTTAATACAACGCGTAATTAGTTTGTTGTTAAGCTGTTATGGTGAAAAGTAATTTTTCATTTTCTTTTTTCTTCTTTTATTACTAAATACAAAATTAGCTGCTGTATGGGAGGATATAAATATTAAGAGTTGTAATTGTCAATTCATAAAGGAAATAAAGAACAAACCATTTTTCTCTTTCTCGCTCAATTCTTCTCTCTCTCTCTCTCTCCCTTTTCTAACTGTTTCTTCTCTCTATTCTCTTCTGACAAAACCTTTTCCTCTCCAAATTCTTTCCAAATTGCTTCAAATTTCTTTCTTAAACTCTCCAATTGGTCTAATTGGGATAAGTTCGTGACAAATCTGGTATCAGAGCCATCGAGTTTAGCTGGGAAGTACTCAACTTTGAAGTGCTAGTGTGAAGTAGTGGATCTGGCAAATCGAAAGTCGAAGAACCGATTCAATTTCATGACTTCAACGAGATCTGGATCGGTGGCGATGGAAGAGATGAAAACTCAATTGTCTCAATTTCAAGCTGAGTTAGAGAAGATAGCAAAAGAAGGAGAGAGCCGATCAACTCAGCTCAAGGATCAGATAGTGACAGAAATGAAAGATCAGCTGTTTTCTGTACTCAAAGATCAATCTGATCTATCTAAACAAATGGATGAAAGAGTGCTAAGAATGGAATTGATGTTTGAGAAACTGATGAAGGATAAGGAGAAAGATCCATTTACTAGCGGAGGGGCTGGTATTTTAGGGAAGAAACCACCTGAAGTGGAAAATCCTCTTGCTGAGCAAAGTTCAAAGGGAGTACATCCTATCTCACTTCCTAAAATTGATTTTCCTGTATTTGATGGATCTGAAATATCTCAATGGTTGATGAAGGCTGAGTATTACTTTGATATATACCAAATCCCTCATGCTCATAAAACTAGGTTAGCTGCCATCTACTTCACTGGTGAAGCCAGTATTTGGTACATTAACTTTAGGAGGCGTTTTGAGAATCCTCCTTGGGACCTATTATTAGAAGAAATGTTTGCTAGGTTTTCAAAAAATGTGGCTCAAGAGCTAGTTGGGGAATTTAAAAGATTACAACAACTGGGCAAAGTTAGTGAGTATATAAAGCAATTTGATGGCTGTAGAGCCAGAATGTCTCATGATAGGCCATACATACCAGTGGATTTTTATTTGGCAGCCTTTGTTGAAGGGTTAAAGGAAGAATTGAGAGCCATGGTTACATTGTTGAAACCACAGTCCCTTAATGAGGCATATATGTTTGCTAGTCAGTATGAAACAGTACAAGATAACCAATTGAGAAGGTTTAGGCCACAACAGAAACCAATGTACCAAGTGACTTACCCAAAAGCACTACTACTGATAATCAATTGGCATTGTCAGATAGAGCAACAAAGAACTGGCAGGTGGGAACCACTTCTAGAGACAGCCAATATGAACACAGAAAGGCAATGAATTTGTGCCACAGATGCAGTGAAAAGTGATTTCCTGGACACAGGTGTGGCAACAAGACAGTGCATTTGTTAATGGGACCCGATGGTGAATCTGACACAGAACCTGAACCAATCTATGTGGATTGTGTAGAAGAAGTTGAAGGTGACCACATGGAGGAGGCTGTCATATCATTGTTCACCACCAGAGAACCAAAGAAGATCAAAAGCATGAAGATCAAAGGAAAAGTGGGACAAAAGTGCATTTGTGCTTTGATTGATAGTGGGAGCACCCATTCATTTGTCAACCCTGATGTAATTCACTCCCAATCTTTTTCCATTACCAAAAATACCCCTATGGCTGTCATGGTAGCAAATGGTAACAAAATGGTAACTGAATTGGAGTGTAAGGCCCTCCAATTTTCTCTTCAGGGGCATGAGTTTGAAAAAGTTATGAGGGTACTTGATGTCAAGGGGTATGATGTCATTTTAGGATTAGATTGGTTAACTGAATTGGGTCCTATGATGGTGGATTGGGGTCAAGGCTGCATCCAGTTTAAGAGGAATAACAAAGATGTTAAATTGCAAGTATGTGATGAGGTGGCTGAGATAAGATTATATGAAGGTCAGGTAAACCCAGCAGAAGAGATAAAGAGAGGCAGTGAAGTATTGGTGGCCCATCTGTTTAAGCTGGAAGAAGGGAACAGCACACAATTGCTCTCAAATCCCAAATTTGATGAGATTCTAGCAAAGTTCTCAGAAGTATTCCAAGAACCATCTGCTCTTCCACCCATAAGAGCAGTGGACCATCAAATACCACTGATGCCAGATGCACAACCAATGAGCCAAAGACCATACAGATACTCATATTTCCAAAAACTAGAAATTGAAAAGATCATAGAGGGTTTGCTGACCAATAAATTCATTCAACCATCTTCTTCTCCCTTTGCTTCACCCATTTTGCTAGTCAAGAAAAAAGATGAAACTTGGAGGTTATGCGTTGACTACGGAAAACTAAATGCTTGCACAATCAAGGATAAATATCCAATTCCTATCATAGAAGACTTACTGGATGAGTTGCATGGAGCCAAGTTCTTCTCAAAAATTGATTTGAGGTCTGGATATCACCAAATAAGGATGAAGGAGGAGGATATTTGTAAAACATCATTCAGAACACATGAGGGTCACTATGAATTTACTGTGATGCCCTTTGGCTTATCCAATGCACCTGCTACATTCCAAAAGTTGATGAATCAAATGTTTAAATCCTATTTGAGAAAATTTGTGCTAGTGTTTTTTTATGATATCCTAGTTTACAGCCCTGATGAGCACACTCACCAAATTCATCTCACCAAAATACTGGAATTACTTCAGAACCATCAGCTATTTGCAAAAAGGAGTAAATGCACTTTTGGCATGAAGGAATTGGAATATTTAGGTCATCTGATCACTCATAATGGCATAGCTACTGACCCCTCTAAAGTAGAAGCTATGGTGCAGTGGCCTACACCAACTTCAGTAAGACAGCTGAGAGGATTCCTTGGGCTCACTGGTTATTACAGGCGATTTATCAAAGACTATGGCACAATTAGCAAGCCACTCACTGATCAACTGAGAAAGAATTCATTTAAATGGGGTGAAGAAGCTCAGAAAGCCTTTCTCAAACTTAAAGATGCAATGACAAGGGCACCTGTACTTGCAATGCCTGATTTCACACAACCTTTCATCATTGAAACAGATGCCAGTGATAAAGGTATGGGTGCTGTGTTAATGCAGGGTAAGAGACCAATTGCATTTCTTAGTAAGAGTTTAGGAGTAAAGGCACAAGGGCTATCTACCTATGAGAAGGAATTTTTGGCCTTGCTAACTGCTGTATAAAAATGGAGACATTAATTGATTGGGGGCAAATTTGTCATCAAGACTGACCAAATCAGTTTGAAACATCTTTTAGAGCAAAGATTGAACCATGCTATGCAACATAAAGGCCTTTGTAAACTCTTGGGGTTGGATTACAGCATTGAGTACAAGAGAGGTTGTGAAAACAAGGTGGCAGATGCATTGTCAAGAAGGGCGAGCACAGATTGTCATTCTGAAATTCAATTATCTGCTATGAGTGAACTGATTCCTGCCTGGATGGTGGACATCAAGCAAAGCTATGAGGATGATTTGTGGGTACAGGATATCATTGACAAGCTGCAAGAAGGAAGTCTGGGGGACAACAAATTTGTACTACACCAAGGGGTTTTGAAGTACAACAATAGGGTGTGTGTGGGTAGCAGCAATCAGTGGAGGGACAAACTAATGAAGGAAGTGCATGACTCCAACTTAGGGGGTCATTTTGGCATACTTGGCACTTATCAGAGGCTAAGAAGCATGTTTATCTGGCCAAAGATGAAGGAATCTGTGCATGACTATGTAAAACAATGTCATGTGTGCCAGATGAGTAAAGGAGAGCTGGTACATACACCTGGGCTACTTCAACCCCTACCTATCCCAGATGAAGCTTGGTCAAGTGTATCCATGGACTTTATTACTGGACTTCCAAAGTCTGATGGCAAGGAGGTGATACTGGTGGTGGTTGACAGGCTGACAAAGTATGCTCACTTTCTATCTCTCTCTCATCCTTTCAAAGCAGTACATGTGGCTCAAGTGTTCTTAGACCAAGTATATAAGCTGCATGGGTTACCCCTCAATATTGTGTCAGATAGAGATGTGGTTTTTACTAGCAAGTTTTGGAAGGAATTGTTGGAGAAAATTGGGGCCAAATTGAGAATGAGCACAGCCTACCATCCTCAGTCTGATGGACAGACTGAGAGAGTGAACCAATGCTTAGAGAATTATTTGAGAAGCATGGTTTACAATCAGCAAAAGAAATAGCACAAATGGTTATCCTTGTCAGAGTGGTGGTACAATACTAACTTCCATTCTTCAATTAAAGCCACTCCTTTCTAGGCATTGTATGGATACCCACCCCCTCAATTGCCAATGGGTACTCCTCCAAAGAGTAGTGTGGAAACAGTGAACCAAGTGCTTAAGGAGAGGCATCAGGTGATGTTAGAGCTGAAACAAAACTTGGTGAAATCTCAGGAACGTATGAAGAAGTTTGCTGATGTCAAGAGGACTGAAAGAGAATTTGAAGTGGGCAGTTGGATTTATTTGAAAATACAACCATATCGACAGTTGTCAGTACAAGGGGTGCAAAATAAAAAGCTGGGAATGAAATTTTATGGACCATTTGAAGTAATTGAGAAGTTGGGAAAAGTGGCATATAAATTGAAATTGCCACATGGTTCTATGATTCATCCAGTTTTCCATGTAAGTCAGCTTAAAGCTAAAGTGGGTGAAGGCCACATAGCATCTCCTACCCTTCCTTTGATGCATCCAGGAGGAACGAGTGAGGCAATGCCTGAGAAAATTTTGTCAAGAAGAATGGTAAAAATGGGAAATGCAGCTGGTACTCAAGTCTTGATTAAATGGTCAGATGGAACTGAAGATGATGCTTCTTGGGAAGATTATGAATGGTTGGCTAAGCGTTTTCCAAGTTTTATCCTTGAGGACAAGGAGAATTTCAAGGGGAAGGGAGTGTCAGGATCTGAAGCTGACGTGGCATTGTCAGTTATAGCTTCATCTGACAAGGGGGTTGAGAGGAAGAACCTGACCAAATCAATTATCGCTGACCGGGGGCAGAAGGATTAAAGGATGAGACTCTGAGGATGGGCCAGTCATTAAACCTGACAGTGGTCCCTACTGCGTTAATACAACGCGTAATTAGTTTGTTGTTGAGCTGTTATGGTGAAAAGTAATTTTTCATTTTCTTTTTTCTTCTTTTATTACTAAATACAAAATTAGCTGCTGTAATATGGGAGGATATAAATATTAAGAGTTGTAATTGTCAATTCATAAAGGAAATAAAGAACAAACTATTTTTCTCTTTCTCGCTCAATTCTTCTCTCTCTCTCTTTTCTAACTGTTTCTTCTCTCTATTCTCTTCTGACAAAACCTTTTCCTCTCCAAATTCTTTCCAAATTGCTTCAAATTTCTTTCTTAAACTCTCCAATTGGTCTAATTGGGATAAGTTCGTGACATACTTTCTGCTGTTGGGAGTGCATGGATGTCGTTCATGACCCACTGGCGGCGGAGAGAAGGGAGTCGGTGGCGGAAGCTCGGCCAAGACTCCCTTTGACTTCCTCAAATCAATCAGAGTCGCCTCGTCAATGTCGAGCTCGACTTCGAAGTCGATTATCTAGGTGCGGAGGGATGGAGAGAAAGAAGTTGTGACAGTAAAAGAAGAGAGAAGAAAGTGAGTGGAGGAGGGAGACGACTTCGCATCCTCTGGATGGTCATCCAGTGGATGGTTTCGATCTCAGCCGTCTGATTAAATCTCAATGGCCATAGATGCCCCGTGCATGATACTAAGATTGATAGGCCCGAAAAAATCTAACCGTTTAGATTAAATCAGACGGCTCGGATTGAAAGACGTCCACTGGATGGTTGTATTCAACCATCCAGAGGATACGGGTCCGGAGGGAGACTGGGAGAGTGATCGCTAATTATTGGACGAAGAGTTCGAAGTTTGTTTTGCAAAATTAGACGATCAAAGGGCAAAGGGCAATTTAGTTATTAGAAAAAAATATTAAGTTGCGAGAAGTAAAAATCCGTTTGTCAAAAGCAATTCCCGACTGGCGATCGCCACCCTACCCTCAAAAAAAAAAAAACTATAAGTTGATAATATGTAGTTGTTGCATACTTGCATGTGGTCTAATAATTCAATAGTAAAATCTCGATCGCTAAGAAGTTTATTTAGGATTCAAATCCATGCAGCCTAATAATCCAACAGCGAAAACTTGATCTTTAAAAAGTTTAGGATTAATTATCCAAAAAAAAAGTTAGATGGCTTTGATTTTCATCTTTATTCAATAACAATAATAATAATAACAAGAGGAGCTTCTTAGCACACAATTCATCAGCCCCTCACACCCCTCCAACTGAACACCATATCGGACTGAAAATTTAAAAAAATAATAATAAAAATGCAAATACTTGACATGGCAACAGAAATAGTTGAATTATTTTTGGGCGATCCTCTTTGTGATTCTTTACTTTTATGTGTGATTCAGGGTTGTTGCATTGTGTTCCTGGCTCCTGACTCTTTACTCCCAACCAATGATATTTAGACTGTATTAGATTTTGTCATGCTATTTATAAGATGTGATTTCTCATGTGTTTTATTTTATGATAGGAAGATTTGAGAATTGAGATTCAATAATTTTCCATATTCTTGTTGTTGTTATGTTAGAAATTTGAATTTATTACCTTTCCTACAAATCTTATTATATGATTCAGTTTTGTTTAAAGAAATTGAACTCTTAGGTCCATTTAGTACTGATACCGTTACTTTATCATTTGGTTGGCTATTCTGTACCACTTAGTATATTTATATGATATATGATATATATGGGAGCAAATTTTAGTTTCGTTGACCCTTCAATTTAATTTCAAAATTTTTAAGGCAAGACAACTCATTTTCTTACTAACCATGGATAGATGCACAAATCAAGGGAATCTTTGATGTTGTCATTATTATTTTGTATTAAATGTGCTTCAAATCTATATTTAAATACTATTTATTTTCCTTATATAGTGCTTAGAGAAATCAAATTGGTAACAAAACGGTCATTATTGTCGCACTCTCCATTAATTTTATATCTACTGCACAGGTCATCTTTATCTTTGAAATTTTGTGAAAAAATGACCCTTCTTCTCTTTTCTTTTTATCTGTGTTATCGATTATCGATCTTTTAATTTCAAATCTAAACTGAGTCCAGGTACTATTGGAGTATTGGTGCTATATTTTTGGGAGGTTTGTAATTATTGGTTGTTCCTTGGTATTTTCTTCAACTTCAGATCTGAACTGAGGAAAAAAAGGAAGTGATATCGACTGCATGGCATCTTTTATATCTTTTATATTGTTTGCTGCTGATTTTGAAGGAACAACCAAACAATCATCTTTTGGATGGTGGTTTCAGTATATTCATCTCTTACAATTAGGTAACTTAATTTTTTTTTATTATTATTTTTAAAAACTTTGAAGCTAACAATGAGAAACAAAAATGAGATAAGCAGCCATGAATTGTTGAGGGAATGCATATAAAAGATTGAATATTTTTCATGTATTTTTTTGTGCAAACTTCACTACATTAATTCCTCATGTTGGGTTCATGTATTTGTGAAACAGAAAGCTACACGTGTTATATGATAAGTCAACAAGTAATTACACATCAATTGTTGCATTAAGCATCAATTTTTCTATTGTGAGTTTTTTTCTCTAATTTGAATTAATAATAATGTGATTTGTCTTTCTTTTTATTATAAAGTTAGAAATTGTATGGCTAATTTGTTTAATTTTTTCAAATTTTTGTCGATTTTGATCAGATCTTTTGGCATAGAAGATCTCAGTTGACGAGAGAGTGATTTCATATTGATTTTAGGTGTCTTGGTATATATTGGTAGGACCACTTGAGATCAGGTATAGTGGTACAGAAAGGTGGGAGAAATTAGGGCTGATATGACACAAGTACAGGCTTGATACCAGTTGCATTCAAGGAAAGGCATTGGTACAAGGGTACGTTTTTTAGTATCAAAACAGTGAGGAGAAGGAAGAAATAATGTTTGTTATGGTGATTGTTAATTTTGGTGAGCTGATTTCTTAGTTGGTACAGTGGTTGGTACGAATGGATGCAAAGGAATTGGGTTTATACAAAAGGAAATTGTCACTACCATGACCGTTATCATGTTCGTTGACCCGTTTAGTTTAGAATTAGGTGAGTTTACTTTAGTATATTAAATTCTGCCTAAAGTTTCAAGTAACATATTGAATTTGATATATATCATGTCTTGATATTTAATAGTGCATGTACTTAGTTACATATCATCAGAGGTGCTTTCTCCTCTTTTTAGTACATTCTAATAATTGTAAAATTATTTATCTTACATTCTATAAGGGACATTCAAATTTTTCTTAATATTTAAACTTTTTTATATAGTCTAGAATATGTTTATGAGCTGATATATTCAATACGATTGGATTATACATTGTAATTATGCACATAATGTACAGATTTGAAAGATTCCGAGTAAATTTGAACATTTCAAGCTATTTTACATTCATTTTAAGTTATTTTTATCACAATAAACTATATTTATGTTTTTTTATATAGTCTAGAATAAGTTTACGAATTCACCAATTTAAAACAATTGGATTATACATTATAATTACGAATATAATGTGCAGATTTTAAAGATTTTCAGTATATTTGAGTATTTGAAGCGATTTTGCATTCATTTTAACTCCTTTGATCACAATAATTTCTATTTATACTTTTTATATTGTCTAGAATATGTTTATGAGGTCAATTATTAAAAAAAAATTGGCTTATACAATGTAATTATTCACATAATATACAGATTTTTTCAGATTTTAGTATATTTCAGAATTTTAAGTGATTTTTCATTCATTTTAAGTTATTTGATCTCCGTAAGCAATATATATGCAATATATATAGTCTAAAATATGTTTAAGCGGTCAATTAATAAAAAAGATTGGTTTATACGTTGTAAGTATTCACATAATGTGCAGATTTTACAGATTCCGAGTATATTTGAGCATTTTAAGCGATTTTGATCTCATTTTAAGTCTTTTGATCTCAACAATCTACATTAAAGTTCTTTATATAGTCTAGAATATGTTGAGATAGGCTAAATTAGACTCCAGCACATAGGAGGCCTGTGTGCTCCAGTCTTTTAGCCATCGGATCTAAAATTGGAAGGCTCAGATCGAAGCGCTCTTTCTGTCTCGACTTCTCCGTTATCTCTTGTCCGTTAGTATTATTCGATCGGAAAAAAAATTAAAAAAAGAAAACGAAGAGACCTTTCTCTTCTCTTTTCGTGTCTCTCTCTCTCTCTCAGAAGAAGAGAAAGCCTAAATCTCTTCCCGATCGAAATCAAGCCAACTAGCTGCTCCACCTCATCGTCTCTCTCTCTCTCTGCAGAGGAAAAACCTAACTTCATCTCTCACGCCGAAACCTCTCGCTTCGTCTCTCTCCCGAAGAAGCGGGTCTCTTGTCCGCCGCGCCTCCTCCATCGCTCGATCCAAGCTCGTCTCTCTCGGCATCTCCATTGACAAAGTCACCAAATCAGGTGCCAAAGTCACCTCCATTTGATTTTTTTTATTTTTTTGTTTCCGATTTGGATCATGTCTGAAGGCTTAGGACTGAATCCGTATGATTGGAAATTCAAATTGGAAACAAAATATGGCACCTGGACATTCTTGAATTGAATGCACCAATTTCTTCTTTTCCCTTGTGAATTCGATTTGCAAATTGGACATGAAACTATTCTCTGAAAAACCATTTGGTTGATAGGTACCAGATGGTTCTCACTGTATACTTACCGACTTCTAGGTGGCATTTTGATGTTCTGCTAGGTACAAATTGAAATGTCTTTTATCGAGCTCTACAATGATAAGTTTACCATTCTTGAAATGTTGTTCTGCTGAAGAATGTTCTCACTGTGTCCAATGAATTACCATTCTTCATTCATCCAATGTTACTATAGTTCTCATTCATTTTCTAGTTCTAATCTTGGTACAAAATAGCAGTGCCTTTGTGTTAATAATTTTGAGCATGCTGTGGATATTTATTTAATTAGTAAATTGATTAACCGTCGATCTCTCTGTTGGGTTTGATGAGTAAATTGAGTAAATTAATTGTAACAGTGGACATACAGTGCTAATTGAGTAATTTATACGGCTGATAGCATTCTTTTTAAACTTTGTTAATTTCCATATTTTTTGGTGGTGACGTATCAGTAATTTTAACTCTGCCCCTTCTTTTTTCTTTCAAATTTTGTTGAGAATGCAACCAAGTAATGTCGTTCTGATTTGTTTATTTTTTTATTTTCAGGTGACATCTAAGAGGATTTACGATGTAGAGTATTTGGTGGTCTCAAGCAGCACAAAGAGAGAGGGAGAGACAAAAGGATGCAATGATGCATGTTGTTCAGACAGTCAGAGTACGGGATACTGGTACAGCCTGAGGTGATCATCTGGTACTGGTCGTCTTAATTAATGTTTCTTACTTATATCAGTCTTTTTCGTACTATCATGTTATGTGCTTCCCTACATCATTTATTTACTTTATGAATTTGACAGTGGTGAACCCTAAAAAAGAGCACACTGGAGCTACATTAGAAGTTCCTACAGATTGTAATTGCAGTAGAAACATTTCCCAAGAGATTCTGTCCAAGTCACGGCAGTAGAGCACACTGGGTGTGAAATGTAAACCTAGAACTAGCTTCAATTGATAGTGCAGAGAAACCTAAAACTAAACCCTAGCTCCGATCTCGATCTCGATGGTGCTTCGAAATTTCGTGTTCTCGATCTAGATAGGTAATTTGTATAAGTTTGAGTTCTGATTTTTAAATCTCGTTCAATTTGATAGTTTTTTTTTTGTATTGAATTTGTACATTTTCCCATTTCTCTAATTTGAGTTAAATTCCTAACTCTATCAATGGAATTTAGGACAAATTGCTGCATCTGAGATTGATTGGATAAAATGAAATTTTAATTTATTATTATTTTTTTACTTTAGAAACAGATGGCATAACTCAATTTCAAGGAAGCTGAAGAATATCAAATGAAATAAAAAGACTGAAATGTGATCTCAAATGTATTGAAGCTGCACCTATGGCCCAGAGCATGATCACTAGTTTTAGTTTTGCCCTTTCAGACTTGTTCATTTTATTTTAAAAATATTTGTGCTGTCATACATTTGAGATGTACATGTGCTTGTAATTTGGTTAGTTAATTTGTAATTTGTAGCAAGAGTCATGAGGTGTCGTTCTCTAAGCTGCATGCCCTGCATGTTTGTAATATATGTGTGTTTCTTTTTGTACCTACTGTACCTATTGTACAAAAGCTGTACAAAAGCATATTGAAAAAGTGATTAAGAGAATAATAACCATGCTATACAGAAGCATATTGAAGCATACATGTGTGTTCCCATTGTTCCTATTGAAAAATAACCATCAGCCATTACCTATTGAAGTGATTACCATAATCTATACTATATAAAAGCAGAACAGAATGGAATTCAGTTGACAATTCAGCTTCCACATAGAATGCTGAATTTTAGCCAGGACATAAACAAATACAAAATGCTGAATTTTAGAGACAGTATTTGAGCAACCATGCTATGCTCTAAATTATGACCATTCCATATCAAAATATAACAGTTATAACCATTCAGATTTTTAACATGCAGGAATCATATTTGACTAAATAACAAAATACCTTTCCAAAATGTAACCATTATATACCCATTATGTACCCATTCTATACCAAAATGTAACAATTCTATACCAAAATGTAACCATTCTATAACCATCTATACGCTAAATTATAACAAAATGAAGATCATATCCGATTCCACATCTCAACTAGACGAGTCTTCATATTCATATGCACCATCCGATTCCACGTCTTCAACATCATCATCTTGTTCACTCTCAACGCCTTCAACCATGCTATCCCTTTTGTCACCTTTTTCTTGATCCTCCAGAAAAAAATAACCACAGAACATGGAAATGATAGTAAAAAATAGAAAATGTAAACAGAAAATGTAAATACTAAGATGGAACCAGCAATTGTAAACAGAAAATTGTAAGCACTAAGTAAACAGAAAAGTGTAAACAGCACTAAGTACCGGGCAATGAAATTACACATGTTATGTGTAAAAAAAAAATGAAAGCACAACCTGATTGACTAGAGCATTTTATACCAGAAAGTATAAACATGTAAAATTATATATGGTAACAGTACAATGAGCCCAACTGGTAGTGAGAGAAAATCAAATGAAAAAACAATTATGTCAATCTCTGTAGACGAGCTTGGGCTCATTGTACAATAGGCTAAATTACACATGCCATAAAAAACAATTTGCTACCCAAAAGTTAACTCAAAACTACCACAGAGAAAATGTAATGAAAAATAATTATACTAATTATGTTCCTTAATAACGATAGATCTATATATCGGTTTCATACATATGTCAATCTCCGGAGAAAGAACAACATTCAACAAAGTCGGATCATCATAGTACTACTAGAGGGACTAATTAAAAGCACAACCTGAGAGACGAGCTTGGGCCGAGCGATGGAGGTGGAGCGGCAGACGACAAAGAGAGAGAGACGAAGAGGTCTCTTCGTTTTTTGACCGGAAAAGAGGAGGTGGCCGGGTGGATGGAGGTGTCTTGAATTTGATCGGAAACAAGGAGGAAAAGAGAGCGAGAAGAGGAGAAGTTCTCTAAGAGAGAGAGAGAGACACGAAGAGAAGAGAAAGGTCTCTTCGTATTCTTTTTTTTTTCCGATCGAATAATACTAACGGACGAGAGATAACGGAGAAGTGGAGACAGAAAGAGCGCTTCGATCTGAGCCTTCCGATTTTAGATCCAACGGCTAAAAGACTGGAGCACACAGATCTCCTATGTGCTGGAGTCTAATTTAGCCTATCTCAGAATATGTTTATGAGCTAAATTATTCAAAACAATTACATTATACATTGTAATAATTATTCACATAATGTGCATATTTTGCAGATTCTAAGTTTATTCGAGCATTTCAATTGATGTTACATTCATTTTAAATTATTTGATGACAATAATCTATATTTAAGCTCTTTATATTGTCTACAATATGTTTATGAGCTCACATACTCAAAACGATTGGATTACACGTTGTAATTATTCACATAATGTGCAGATTTTACAGATTCTGAGTATATTTAAGTATTTCAAACGATTTTGCATTCATTTTAAGTTATTTGATGACAATAATCAACATTTATGCTCTTTATATAGTTTATAATATATTTATGAACTCATTTATCCAAAATGATTGGATTATACATTATAATTATTCAAAAAATTTGCAGATTTTACAGATTCAAAGTAGATTTGAGCATTTCAAATGATTTTAAATTCATTTTAAGTCATTTGATCACAATAATCTATATTAATACTCTTTATATAATCTAGAATATGTTTACGAATTCATTTATTCAAAAGCATTGTATTATACATTGTAATTTATCACATTATGTGCAGATTTTAAAGATTCTGAGTATATTTGAGGATTTCAAGTGATTTTGCAGTCGTTTTAAGTGATTTGATCACAATAATATATATTAAAAATCTTTATTTTGTCTAGAATATGTTTATGATATAACTTATTCAAAACGTTTGGATTAACATTGTAATTATGCACATAATATGCAGATTTGAAAGATTCTGTGTATATTTGAGCATTTCAAGCGATGTTGCATTCATTTTAAGTCATTTGATCACAATAAGCTATATTTATGCTTTTAATATAGTTTAGAATTTGTTTATGAACTCACTTATTCAAAACGATTGGATTATACATTGTAATTATGCACATGATGTGCAGATTTTACTGATCTGAGTATATTTGAGCATTTGAAACGATTCTACTTTCATTTTAAGTCATTTGAACACTATAACCTATGTTTAAGCTCTTTATATAGATTAGAATATATTTATGAACTTAATTATTCAAAATGATTATATTATACATTTTAATTAAGAAACATAATGTGCAGATTTTACAGATTCTGAGTATATTTGAGCATTTCAACCGATTTTGCATTAATATAAAGTCATTTGATCACAATAATCTATTTTTAAGCTCTTTATATAGCTTATAATATGTTTGTGAACCATTTATTCAAAACAATTGGATTATACATTATAATTATTCACATAATTTGCAGATTTTACAGATTCTGAGTATATTTAAGAATTTCATGCGATTTTGCATTCATTTTAAATTATTTGATGACAATAATCAACATTTATGCTCTTTATATAGTTTATAATATGTTTATGAACTCATTTATTCAAAATGATTGGATTATACATTATAATTATTCACATAATTTGCAGATTTTCAAATTTTGAGTGTATTCGAGCATTTCAAGCGATTTTAAATTCATTTTAAGTCATTTGATCACAGTAATCTATATTGATGCCTTTTTTTATATAGTCTTGAATATGTTTACGAACTCATTTATTCAAAATGATTGTATTATACATTGTAATTTTTGACATAATGTGCAGATTTTAAAGATTAAGGTTATTTGAGCATTTCAAACTATTTCGCATTCGTTTTAAGTGATTTGAATACAATAATATATATTTAAACTCTTTGTTTTGTCTAGAATATTTTTATGATATAACTTATTCAAAACAGTGGATTATACTTTGTAATTATGCACATAATGTGCATATTTGAAAGATTCTGAGTATATTTGAGTATTTCAAGCTATTTTGCATTCATTCTAAGTCATTTGATCACAATAAACTATATTTATGAGTTTTTATATAGTCTAGAATATGTTTTTATGAAACAATTGGATTATACGTTGTAATTACGAATATAATATGCAGTTTTTAAAGATTTTGAGTATATTTGAGCATTTCAATCGATCTTGCATTTATTTTAACTCATTTAATCACAATAATCTATATTTATGCTCTTTATATAGTCTAGAATATGTTTATGTGGTCAGTTATTCAAAAAGATTGGTTTATAAATTGTAATTATTTACATAATGTGCAGATTTTACAGATTCTAAGTATGTTTGAGCATTTTAAGCGATTTTACATTCATTTTAAGTCATTTGATCACAATAATTTATATATATTCTTTGCATAGTCTAGATTCTGTTTATGCGGTCAATTATTCAAAAAGATTGGTTTTTATACATTGTAAGTATTCACATAATGTTAATAATTTACAGATTCTGAGTATATTTTAGCATTTAAGTGATTTTGCTCTCATTTTAAGTCTTTTGATCACAACAATCTATATTTAAGCTCTTTATGTAGTCTAGAATATGTTTGTGAGCTCATAATTCAAAATGATTGGGTTATACATTGTAATTATTCACGTAATGTGCATAATATACAGATTCTGAGTATATTTGATCTTTTCAAACGATTTTCCATTTTATTTAAATCATTTGATAATAATCATCTATATTTATGTTCTTTATATAGTATAGAATTTATTTATGAGCACACTTATTCAAAATGATTGGATTATACATTGTATACACACATAATTTGCAGATTTTACAAATTCTGTGTATATTTTGGCATTTGAAGCGATTTTGCATTTATTTTAAGTTATTTGATGATAATAATCTATATTTAAGCTCTTTATATATTCTAGAATATGTTTATGAGCTCACATATTCAAAACGATTGGAATATACATTGTAATTACTCACTTAATATACGAATTTTACAATTTCTGAGTATATTTGAGCATTTCAAACGATTTTGAATTCATTTTAAGTCATTTAACCAGAGTAATCAATATTTATGATCTTTATATAGTTTAGAATATGTTTTTGAACTAAGATATTCAAAACGATTGGATCATACATTGTAATTGCGCACATGATGTGAAGATTTTAAAGATTCTGAGTATATTAGAGCACTTGAAGTGATTTTGCATTCATTTTAAGTCATTCGATCACAATAATATATAATCAAGCTCTTTATAAAGTCTAGAATATGTTTATAAGCTCAATTATTTAAAACGATTGGATTGTACAATGTTATTCACATGATATGCAGATTTTACAGATTCTGAGTATATTTTAGTATTTTAAGCTATTTTCCATTCATTTTAAGTCATTTGATCACAATAATATATATTAAAGCTCTTTATATAGTCTAGAATTGTTTATGATATCACTTATTCAAAACAATTGGATCATACATTGTAATTATGCACATAATATTCAGATTTGAAAGATTCTAAGTATATTTGAGCTTAAATATATAATGAGCTCAATCATTAAAAATGATTGGATTATACATAATAATTATTCACATATTGTGCAGATTTAACAGATTCTGAGTATATATGAGCATTAGAAGCGATTTTGTATTTATTTTAAGTCATTTGATCACAATAATCTATATTTATGCTCTTTATATTTATTTAGAATATGTTTATGATGTCAATTATTAAGAAAGATTGGATTATACATTGTAATTATTCACATAATATGCAGATTTTACAAATTCTAAGTATATTTTAGCATTTCAAGCGATTTTGCATTCATTTTAATTCATTTGATCACAACAATGTATATTGAAGCTCTTTATATAGTCTAGAATATGTTTATGATATCACTTATTTAAAACAATTGGATTATAAATTGTAATTATGCACATAATATTCAGATTTGAAAGATTCTGAGTATATTTGAGCATTTCAATCGATTTTGCTTTAATTTCAAGTCATTTGATCACAATAATCTATATTTAAGCTCTTTATATTGTGTCGAATTTGTTTATGAGCTAAATTATTCAAAATGACTGGATTATACATTGCAATTGAATATATTGTGCAGATTTTACAGATTCTGAGTATATATGAGCATTTGAAGCGATTTTGCATTGATTTTAAGTCATGTGTTCACAAAAATTTATATTTATGCTCTTTATATAGTTTAGAATATATTTATGAGGTCAATTATTAAGAAAGAATGGATTATACATTGTAATTATTCACATAATGTGTAGATTTGACAAATTCTAAGTATATTTGAGCATTTTAAGCGATTTTGCATTAATTTTAAGTCATTTGATCACAATAATCTATAGTTAATCTATTTATATAGTCTAGAATATGTTTAAGAACTCACTTATTCCAAATGATTGGATTATACATTGTAATTATTCACATAATATACGGATTTTACAATTTCTGAGTATATTTGAGCATTTCAAACGATTCTGTACTCTTTATAAGTCATTTGACCACAGTAATCTTTATTTATATTCTTTATATAGTTTAGAATATGTTTCTAAACTAAGTTATTCAAAACGATTGGATTCTACATTGTAATTGCGCAAATGATCTGAAGATTTTAAAGATTCTGAGTATATTGAAGCATAAGCAATTTTGCATTCATTTTAAGTTATTTTATCACAATAATCTATATTTAAGCTATTTATATAGTCTAAAAATATATTTATGAGCTCAATTATCCAAAAATATTGGATTATAAATTGTAATTATTCACATAATGTGCTTATTATACAGATTCTAAGTTTATTTGAGCATTTCAATTGATTTTGTATTCATTTTAAGGTATTTGTTGACAATATTCTATATTTAAGCTCTTTAAATAGTTTAGAATTTGTTTATGAGCTAAATTATTCGAAACAATTGGATTATACATTGTAATTATTCACATAATGTACATATTTTACAGATTCTAAGTTTATTTGAGCATTTCAAGTGATTTTGCATTCATTTTAAATGATTTTATCACAATAATATATATAGAGAAATGCTATGGTGCATCGCGATGTATTAAGACTTTTGTACATCACGACCATATTTGCCGATAGTTTTACAAATTGAAAATCTAACTAAACAAATTCAATCTATATATTGAAATCTCATTACAAACCAAATTTTATATTTTTTGGAATTTTTTTACTATTTTTTTCGATTTTTGTAAAACCTGCCATTTTTAGAATTTCTTTATTATTAATTGGTTTCCAAAAAAGGAAAGTTTTAGAAAATTCGAAAAAAATAGTAAAAAAATTTCAAAAAAATATAAAATTTGGTTTGTAAAGATATTTCAATATGTAGATTAGATTAGTTTAATTAGATTTGTTAATTTATAAAACGGTTGACGGATAATGATCGCAATGTACAAAAGCCTCAATACATCGCGATGCACCATAGCATATCTCATATATTTAAACTCTTTATTTTATCTAATATATGTTTAGGATATAAATTACTCAAAACGATTGGATTATACATTGTTCTTATGCACATAATGTGCAGATTTGAAAGATTCTGAGTATATTTGAGCATTTAAGGCTAATTTGCATTCATTTTAATCATTTGATCTGGATAATCTACATGTAGCCTCTTTATATAGTCTAGAATATGTGTATGAACTCACTTATTCAAAACGATTGGATTATACATTATAATTATGCTCAAAATGTGCAAATTTTATAGATTCTGAGTATATTTGAGCATTTCAAGCGATTTTTGCATTCAATTTGAGACATTTCTCCACAATAATGTATATATTTAAGCTCTTTACATAGGAAAGAATTTGTTTAGGAGCACACTCATTTAAAGCGAATTGATTATTTATTCTAATTACACAAATAATGTGCAAATTTAAAAGATTCTGTGTATATTTGGGTATTTGAAGAGATTTTGTATTCACTTTAAGTCATTTGTTGACAATAATCTATATTTATGCTCTTTATATAGTCTAGAATATGTTTATGAACTCACTTATTCAAAACGATTGGATTATAAATTGTAATTATTCACATAATTTGCATATTTTACAAATTCTGAGTATATTTGAGCATTTCAAGCGATTTTGAATTTATTTTAAGTTATTTGATCACAATAATCTATATTGATGCTCTTTATATAATCTAAAGTATGTTTACGAGCTCACTTATTCAAAACGATTGGATTATACATTCTAATTATGCACATAATGTGCAGATTTCAAAGATTCTGTGTATATTTGAGCATTTCAAACGATTTTCCATTCATTTTAAATAATTTTATCATAATCATCTATATTTATGATCATTATATAGTTTAGGATTTATTTATGAACACACTTATTCAAAACGATTGGATTATACATTGTAATTGCGCACATAATGTGCAGATTTTAAAGATTCTGAGTATATTAGAACATTTCAAGCGATTTTGCATTCATTTTAAGTTATTTGATCACAATAATCTAAATTTAAGCTCTTTATATAGTCTAAATATGTTTATGAGCTCAATTATTCAAAATGATTGGATTATACATTGTAATTATTCACATAATGCGCATATTATACAGATTCTAAGTTTATTTGAGCATTTCAATTAATTTTGCAATCATTTTAAGTTATTTGATGACAATATTCTATATTTAAACTCTTTATATACTCTAGAATATATTTATGAGCTCACATATTCAATACGATTGGATTATACATTGTAATTATTCACTTAATAAGCAGATTTTACAGATTCTGAGTATATTTAAGCATTTCAAGCGATTTTGCATTCACTTTAAGTCATTTGATGACAATAATCTATATTTATGATCTTTATATAGTTTATAATATGTTTATGAACTCATTTGTTCAAAAAGATTGGATTATACGTTATAATTATTCACATAATTTGCAGATTTTACAGATTCTGAGTATGCTTGAGCATTTCAAGCGATTTTGAATTCATTTTAAGTCATTTGATCGCAATAATCTGTATTGATGCTTTTTATATGGTCTCGAATATGTTTACGAACTCACTTATTCATAAGAATTGGATTATACATTGTAATTTATCACATAATGTGCAGATTTTATAGATTCTGAGTATATTTGAGCATTTCAAGCTATTTTGCATTCATTTTAAGTCAGCATCAATATTGATCACAATAATATATATTTAAGCTTTTTATTTTTTCTAGAATATGTTTATGATATAACTTACTAAAAACTATTGGATTATACATTGTAATTAAGAACATAATGTGCACATTTGAAAGATTCTGAGTATATTTGTGCATTTCAAGCGATTTGCATTCATTTTAATTCATTTGATGTCAATAATCTATATTGAACCTCTTTAGATGATTTAGAATATGTTTATGAATTCAATTATTCAAAACAATTGGATTATACATTGTAATTACGCACATAATTTGCAGATTTTACAGATTCTGAGAATATTTGAATATTTCAAGCGATTTTACATTCATTTTAAGTAAATTGTTCACAATAATCTATATTTAACCTCTCTTTATAAAGTTTCGAATATGTTTATGAACTCACTTATTTAAAAATATTGGATTATACATTGTAATTATGCACAAAATGTTCACATTTTAAAGATTCTGAGTATATTTGAGCATTTCAAGCGATTTTTGCATTCAATTTAAGACATTTGTTCACGATAATCTATATTTAAGCTCTTAACAAAGTCTAGAATATGTTTAAGAACACACTCATTCAAAATTAATGAATTATTCATTGTAATTACACGCATAATGTGCAGATTTTCCATATTCTTTGTATATTTGGGTATTTCTGGCGATTTTGCATTCATTTTAAGTCATTTGATAACAATAATCTTTAATAAAGCTCTTTGTAAAGTCTTGAATATGTTTATGAGCTCAATTATTCAAAATGATTGGATTGTACATTGTAATTATTCACATAATATGCAGATTATACAGATTCTGAATATATTTGAGCATTTCAAGCGATTTTGCATTCATTTTAAGTCATTTGATCACCATAATGTACATTTAAGCTCTTTATATAGTCTAGAATATGTTTTTGATATCACTTATTCAAAACGATTGGCTTATACATTGTAATTATGCACATAATGTTCAGATTTGAAATATTCTGAGTATATTTGAGCATTTCAAGCGATTTTGCATTCATTTTTATTTATTCAATGATCTATATTGAGCCTCTTTATATTGTCTAGAATATGTTTATGAACTCAATTATTCAAAACGATTGGATTATATATTGTAATTACGCACATAATTTGTAGAATTTACAGATTCTGAGAATATTTGAATATTTCAAGTGATTTTACATTCATATTATGTCATCTGTTCACAATAATCTATATTTAAGCTCTCTTTATAAAGTATCGAATATGTTTATGAACTCATTTATTTAAAAAGATTGGTTTATACATTGTAATTATGCAAAAAAAAAAATGTTCAGATTTTAAAGAATCTGAGTATATTTGAGCATTTCAAGCGATTTTTGCATTCAATTTAAGACATTTGTTCACGATAATCTATATTTAAGCTCTTAAAAAAGTCTAGAATATGTTTAAGAACACACTCATTCAAAATGAATGGATTATCCATTGTAATTACAAACATAATGTGCAGATTTTACATATTCTGTGTATATTTGGGTATTTCAAGCGATTTTGCATTCATTTTAAGTCATTTGATAACAATAATCTATAATAAAGCTCTTTGTAAAGTCTCGAATATGTTTATGAGCTCAATTATTCAAAATGATTGGATTATACATTGTAATTATTCACATAATATGCAGATTATATAGATTCGGAATATATTTGAGCATTTCAAGTGATTTTGCATTAATTTTAAATCATTTGATCACAATCATTTTGGAATATAACAATAATCTATAATAAAGCTCTTTATATAGTCTAGAATATGTTTATGATATCACTTATTCAAAACAATTGGATTATACATTGTAATTATGCACATAATATTCAGATTTGAAAGATTCTGAGTATATTTGAGCATTTCAATAGATTTTGCATAAATTTTAAGTCATTTGATCACAATAAGCTATATTTATGCTTTTAATATAGTTTAGAATATGTTTATGAACTCACTTATTCAAAATGATTGGATTATACATTGTAATTGTTCACATATTGTGCAGATTTTACAGTTAAATGATCACAATAATCTATATTTAAGCTCTTTATATAGTTTAGAATATGTTTATGAACTCACTTATTCTAAACAATTGGATTACACATTCTAATTATTCTCATAATATACGGAGTTTACAATTTTTTAGTATATTTGAGCATTTCAAATTATTTTGTATTCATTTTAAGTTATTTGACCATAGTAATCTATATTTATGATCTTTATATTATTTAGAATATGTTTATAAACTAAGTTATTCAGATTGGATTATACATTGTAATCACGCACATATTGTGCAGGTTTTAAAGATGCTGAGTATATTGGAGTATTTCAAGCGTTTTTGCAATCATTTTAAGTTATTTGATCAAAATAATATCTATTTAAGTTCTTTATATAGTTTATAATATGTTTATGAGATTAATTATTCAAAACGATTGGATTATACATTGTAATTATTCACAAAATGTGCATATTTTACAGATTCTAAGTTTCTTTGAACATTTCAATCGATTTTTCATTCATTTTAAGTCATCCGATCACAATAATCTATATTTAAGCTCTTCATATAGTCTAGAATATGTTTATGAGCTCACATATTCAACACGATTGCATTATACATTGTAATTATTCACATAATGTGCAGATTTTACCAATTCTTAGTATATTTTAAGCATTTCAAGCAATTTTACATTAATTTTAAATTATTTGATCACAATCATCTATATTTAAGATCTTTATATTGTCAAGAATATGTTTATGAACTCAATTATTCTAAACAATTGCATTATACATTGTAATTATGTACATAATATGTAGATTTTAAAGATTGTGAGTATATTTGAGCATTTCAAGCGATTTTGCATTTATTTAAGTTATTTGATCACAATAATCTATAATTAAGCTCTTTATATTGTCTAAAATATGTTTATGAGCTCAATAATTCAAAACAATTTGATTATACATTGTAATTATTCACATATTGTGAAGATTTTATAGATTTTGAGTATATTTGAGCATTTGAAGCGATTTTGCATTCATTTTTAGTAATTTGATCACAATAATATATATTTATGCTCTTTATATAGTCTAGAATATGGTTATGATGTCAATTATTAAAAAATATTTTTTATACATTGTAATTATTCACATAGTGTGCAGATTTGACGAATTCTAAGTATATTTGAGCATTTTAAGCAATTTTGCATTTATTTTAAGTCATTTGATCACAATAATCTATATTTAAGCTCTTTATATAATGTAAAATATTTTTATGAACTCACTTATGCCATATGATTGGATTATATAATATAATTATTCACATAATATACGGATTTTACAATATCTTAGTATATTTGAGCATTTTAAAAGATTTTGTATTCATTTTAAGTCATTTGACAACAGTAATATATATTTATGATCTTTATAGTTTACAATATGTTTCTGAACTAAGTTATTCAAAATGATTGGATTATACATTGTAATTACGCACATAATGTGCAGATTTTAAATATTCTGAGTATATTGGGGCATTTCAAGCGATTTTCTATTTATTTTAAGTTATTTGATCACAATAATCTAAATTTAAGCTCTTTATAATAGTCTAAAATATGTTTACGAGCTCAATTGTTCAAAATGATTGGATTATACATTGTAATTATTCACATGATGTGCATATTATACAGATTCTAAGTTTATTTTAGCATTTCAATTGATTTTGCATTCATTTTAAGTTGTGTGATGACAATATTCTATATTTATGCTCTTTATATAGTCTAGAATATGTTTATGAGCTCACATATTCAATATGATTGGATTATAAATTGTAATTATTCACATAATATGCAGATTTTACAGATTCTGTGTATATTTAACCATTTCAAGCGATTTTGCATTTACTTTAAGTCATTTGATGACAATATTCTATATTTATGCTCTTTATATAGTTTATATATGTTCATGAACTCATTTATTCGAAACGAATGGGTTATACATTATAATTATTCACATAATTTGCAGATTTTACAGATTCTGAGATATTTGAGCATTTCAAGCGACTTTGAATTCATATTAAGTCATTTGATCACGATAATCTATATTGATGCTCTTTATATGGTCTAGAATATGTTTATGAACTCACTTTTTCATAAGCATTGGATTATACATTGTAATTTATTACATATTGTACAGATATCAAAGATTCTGAGAATATTTGAGCATTTCAAGCTATTTTACATTTCGTTTTAAGTGATTTGATCACAATAATATATATATTTAAGCACTTTATTTTATCTAGAATATGTTTATGATATAACTTATTCAAAACGATTGGATTATACATTGTAATTATGCACATAATATATAGATTTGAAAGATTCTGAGTATATTTGAGCATTTCAATCGATTTTGCATTCATTTTAAATCATTTGATCTCAATAATCTATATTTAACCTCTTTATATCGTCTAGAATATGTTTATGAAGTCACTTATTCTAAACGATTGGATTATACATTGCAGATTTTACAGATTCTGAGAATATTTGAACATTTCAAGCGATTTTACATTCATTTTAAGCCATCTGATCACAATAATTTATATTTAAGCTCTTTATATAGTCTCGAATATGCTTATAAACTCACTTATTTAAAAAGATTAGATTATACATTGTTATTATGCACATAATGTACAGATTTTACAGATTCTTAGTATATTTGAGCATTTCAAGTGATTTTGCATTAATTTTAAGTCATTTGATAACGATAATGTATATTTAAGATCTATATATTATCTAGAATATGTTTATGATCTAAATTTTCAAAACGATAGGATTATACATTGTAATTATTCACATAATGTGTTGATTTTAATGATTTTGAGTAAATTTGAGAATTTCAAGCGATTTTGCATTCATTTCAAATCATTTGATAATAATAAGCCATATTTGTACTTTTTATATTGTTTAAAATATTCTTATGAACTTATTTATTCTAAATGATTGGATTATACATTGTAATTATTCACATAATATGCATATTTTACAGATTCCAAGTATATTTGAGCATTTTAAGCGATTTTGCAACCATTTTAAGTCATTTGACACTATAATCAATATTTAACCTCTTTATTTTGTCTAGAATATGTTTATAATATAATTTATTCAAAACAATTGGATTATACATTGTAATTATGCATATTATGTGCAGATTTGAAAGATTCTGAGTATATTTGAGCATTTCAATCGATTTTGCATAAATTTTAAGTCATTTGATCACTATAATCTATATTTAAGCTCTTTATATAGTCTAGAATATATTTTTGAACTCATTTATTCAAAACGATCAGATTATACATTCTAATTCTTCACATAATATGTAGATTTTCCAGATTCAGAGTATAATTGAGCATTTCAAGCGATTTTGTATTCATTTTAAGTGATTTCTTCACAGTAATACATATTTAAGCTATTTATTTTGTCTAGAATATGTTTATGATATAACTTACTCAAAATGATTTGATTATATATTGTAATTATGAACATAATGTGCAGATTTGAAAGATTATGAGTATATTTGAGCATTTCAAGCGATTTTTTTGTCACAATGAGCTATATTTATGCTTTTTATATAGTTTAGAATATGTTTATGAACTCACTTATTCAAAATGATTAGATTATGCATTGTATTTATTCACATAATGTGCGGATTTTACAGATTCTGTGTATATTTGAGCACTTGAAGCGATTTTGCTTTCAGTTTAAGTCATTTGATCAAATTAATCTATATTTAAGCTCTTTATATAGTCTCGAATATATTTTTGTACTCAGTTATTCAAAAAGATTGGATTATACATTGTAATTATGCACAAAATTTGCAGATTTTACAGATTCTGAGTAAATTTGAGCATTTCAAGTGATTTTGCATTCATTTTAAGTCATTTAATCACGATAATGTATATTTAAGCTCTTTATATTGTCTAGAATATATTTATGATCTTAATTATTCAAAATGATTGGATTATACATTATAATTATTCACATAATATGCATATTTTACAGATTCTGAGTATATTTGAGCATTTCAAGAGATTTTTACATTCATTTTAAGTCATTTGGCCACAGTAATCTATATTTATGCTCTTTATATAGTTTAGAATATGTTTTTGAACTAGGTTATTCAAAAAAAATTGGATTATACATTGTAATTATGCACATATTGTGTTGATTTTAAAGATTCTGAGTATATTAGAGCATTTCAAGAGATTTTGCATTCATTTTAAGTTATTTGATCACAATAATCTATATTTAAGCTCTTTATATAGTCTAGAATATGTTTATGAGCTCAATTATTCAAAATGATTGGATTATACATTGTAATTATTTACATAATGTTCACATTTTACATATTCTAAATTTATTTGAGCATTTCAATCGATTTTGCATTCATTTTAAGTTATTTGATGACAATAATCTACATTTAAACTCTTTATATAGTCTAGAATATGTGTATGAGCACACATATTCAAAGCTATTGGATTATACATTGTAATTACTCACATAATGTGCAGATTTCACACATGCTGAGTATATTCAAGCGTTTCAAGCGATTTTGCATTGATTTTAAGTCATCTGATGACAATAATCTATATTTATACTCTTTATATAGTTTAGAATATATTTACAAACTCACTTATTCAAAACGATTGGATTATACATAATAATTATTCACATAATTTGCATATTTTACATATTCAAGTATATTTGAGCATTTCAGGTGATTTTGCATTATTTTAAGTTATGTGATCATAATAATCTATAGTTATGCTCTTTATATGGTCTAGAATATGTTTATGAGGCCAATTATTCAAAAAGATTGTTTATACTTTGTAATTATTCACATAGTGTGTATATTTTACAGATTCTAAATATATTTAAACTCTTTGCATATCTAGAATTTGTTAATGAACACACTAATTTGAAACGATTGAATTACTCATTGTAATTACACATATAATATGCATATTTTATAGATTCTTTGTATATTTGGGTATTTCAAGCAATTTTGCATTTATTTCAATTCATTTGATCACAATAATCTGTATTTATGCTATATATATAGTCTAGAATATGTTTACAAACTCAAGTATTCACAACGATTGGATTATACATTGTAATTACGCCAAAAATGTTCAGATTTTAAAGATTTTGGGGGTATATTTAAGCATTACAAGCTCATTTTAAGTATTTTGATCATGTTAATCTATATTTAAGCTCTTTATATAGTCTAGAATGTGTTTATGAGCTAAATTATTCAGAATAATTCAATTATACATTGTAATTATTCACATAGTTTACAGATTCTGAGTGTATTTGAGCATTTCAAGCGATTTTGCATTCATTTTAAATCATTTGATCACAATTATCTATATTTAAGATTTATATATAGTCAATAATATATTTATGGACTCACTTATTCAAAACGATTGCATTATACATTATAATTAGGAATATAATGTGCAAATTTTAAAGATTCGAAGTATATTTGAGCATTTCAAGCGATTTTGCATTCATTTTTAAGTCATTTGATCACAATAATCTATATATATGCTATTTTTATAGTCTAGAATATGTTTATGTGGTCAATTAATCAAAAAGATTGGTTTATACATTGTAATTATACACATAATATACAGATTTTGCAGATTCTGAGTATATTTGAGCATTTCAAGCCATTTTGTATTTATTTTAAGTGTTTTGATCACATTAATCTATATTTAAGCTCTTTGTATAGTCTATAATATGTTTGTGATATCACTTATTCAAAACAATTGGATTATACATTGTAATTATGCACATAATGTGCAGATTTTAAAGATTCTGAGTATATTTGAGCATTTCAAGCGATTTTTTGCATTCAATTTAAGAAATCTGTTCACAATAATTTATACTTAAGCTTTTTACATAGTCTAGAATATGTTTATGAACTTACTTATTCAAAATGATCGGATTATATATTGTAATTACTCACATAATTTGCAGATTTTACAGATTCTGAGTATATTTGAGCATTTCAAGCGATTTTGCATTAATTTTAAGTTATTTGATGACAATAATGTATATTTAAGCTCTTTATATAGTTTAGAATATGTTCATGAACTCACTTATTAAAAAAAAAATTGGATTATACGTTGTAATTACGAACCTAATGTGTAGATTTTAAAGATTCTGAGTATATCTGAGCATTTCAAGATATTGCATTCATTTTAAGTCACTTGATCACAATAATCAATATTTAAGCTCTTTATATAGTCTGGAATATATTTAGGAAATCAATTATTCAAAACTATTGGATTATTTATTGTAATTATTAACATGATATGCAGATTTTATATATTCTGAGTATATTTGAGCATTTCAAATGATTTTGTATTCATTTTAAGTCATTTGATCATAATAATCTATATTTAAGCTCTTTATATAGTTTAAAATATGTTTATAAACTCACTTATTCAAAATGATTGGATTATACATTGTAATTATTCACATAATTTGCAGATTTAATAGATTCTTAGTATATTTGAGCATTTCAAGCGATTTTGCTTTCATTTTAAGTTATTTGATCACAATAATATATATTTAAGCTCTTTATGTGGTTTAGAATATATTTATGAACTCACTTATTTAAAATGATTGGATTATACATTGTAATTACGCACATGATGTCCAGATTTTACAAATTCTGAGTATATTTGAGTATTTCAATCGATTTTGTATTTATTTAAGTCATTTTATCATAATAATCTATATTTAAGCTCTTTATATAGTCTAGAATATTTTTATGAACTCACTTTTTCAAAACGATTGGATTATGCATTTTAATTATGCACATGATGTGCATATTTTACACATTCTTGGTGTATTTGAAATTTCAAACAATTTTACATTCATTTTAAGTTATTTGATCACAATAATTTATGTTGAAGCTTTTTATATAGTCTAGAATATGTTTATGAGCTTAATTATTCAAAACGATTGAATTATACATTGTAATTATTCACATGATGTGCAGATTTTACAGATTATGAATATATTTGAGCATTTCAAGCGATTTTGCATTCATTTTAAGTCATTTGATCACAGTAATCTATATTAATCTCTTGATATAGTTTAGAATATGTTTATGGACTCATTTATTTAGAACGATTGGATTATACATTGTAATTATTTACATACAGTGTAGATTTACACTCTGTTTGGTTGAGGGGGAGGGTGTGGAAAGGGAAAGAAAAAATAGAGAGGAAAGAAATGGGAAGGAATGGGAAGAAAAACGTTTTTATTTTTTCTGTTTGGATTGTGTTTGAAGGGGAAAGGAAAATTTAATTTCCTTTCCTTCTTTTCTTGTGTTTGGTTCAAGTAATTCAACAAAAGGTAAAATAACATGATTGACTATTTTACCCTTGGTACAGGCTAATTTAATTTCTTTTGTTCGGCACACTGATACATGTATGTAGTTCATACTCTAATCCTCATTTTAATACGGTTGCATATATAAGTACTTATACTTGCCCCTTTAAAAACGTCCAAATTCTTTATGCAATGCGGATCTTCATTGTTCCAAAATGCACCCCTTGAAACAACACAAATAGTTTCAAAAGTAAGTCTTTTTTGTGCTATTATGAAGCTATAGAAACAATTAATTCATATGAAATTCTTTTCTTCTCCTCAAAATGGGAGTCCACAAAAAAATGGACCAAATTGAAAACTAAAGTTATCATTTATCAAAATGAGGCTCAGATTCGCCTTGTCCAGTCATTTTTTTTTTCATCTCAATTTTCTTTTCTCACTCAAAAATGAAGGTTATTTGGGGACCAAATACCGAAACACGCACACAGTGAAATCTCTATTAAGAGGCATCCAAGCTGCTTACCAGTTCAAGAACCCAAATATAAAAAGCTTCTACACATTGAACCAGTAAAGTATATAATAAATCCGGTGCCACTTCTCTCATTTAAAAGAAAAACAACATACACAATTTATCAAACTCGATACAAACAAGGTACAAAGCACTGACTAGCTACCATCTCGTAATGCTCACAATACTGGCACTGTACACATAAAAAAATATAACTAAGACCAAATTTCAGAATAGTCAGAAATATAACAAGAACCAAACAAGAAAAGATCCACAATACCCTGGCAATCTACATATAAAAAAAGATGTCGGATCAACCTCAACAGCTCTACCATCTATCAGCATCATCTTCATCCCACTGCTCTTCAGTATCCTCTACCAGCCAATCTTTATTTCACATCCTCATGCGTCTCCTCAACTGACACCCAGTGGGCCGACACCAACATCAATCAGATCTCAACAGACCCAGTAAAAATCCAAAGAAACAGCAATAGAAGTGACAAAAAAAGTTAACATACATAACAGCAACAAAGAATTGAAATCAAAACAGTAATAAATATCAGAATGCATTTTTTATGGCAGATTTAATTTTGGTGTCTATTTCAATTAGATCTCAATTATTAACCAGTAACAGTGCCAGTTCATAGAGCATGACATGAGATTTCACCTTACAAAATTGGCCAACAACCAATCAGGGATTCAAGCAACAATTGGTTGGTTCCTTTTCGAATTAACTGAATTTCTCTCTATTGGAGAAGCCAGAAGCATGAACAATGAAAATTAGGTGGGAACAATGTAAAATTAATTAATGTTAATTATGAATTTGTTGAATATTTTGGTATATAGCGGAGAGTTTATCAATGAAAACCCAAAATTGTGCACTCAGAACTTGAACTATCAAAACACCAAAACTTGAAATCGAAACTATTTAGAACAAAAAAAATTTGATAAAATCGGGAGGAAATTGATAAAATCAATAAGAACAGTATGCATCTAGTAGACAAAATTGATGAAATCGGTACCAATTGAAGTTGTTCTGCAACGTCCAAAGTCAATAAAATTGATCAATACCAAAACTAGAAATATAGATCCTGAAGAAAGAAGCAAAAACAAAATTAGGGTTACCTCTGGTGATGGCCGATGGAGAGGAGAGGCAGCAATGGTGTTTTATAAAGAAATATCGGTATCAAATAAGGAAATTCGTTGATGAAGATCGCGCGACAAGTAAAATTCTCGCACCAAAGATAGGGGTATCGGTGTCAATCTGAATGTCGACTATTTTCGGCCATTCTCCTTTCCCTCCGTTCTCCGCCGATTCGGAGAGTAATGAATTTGTATAGGAGGGGAATTTCGAAAGGAAATCGGATCCCCTCGCGTAAAAATTCCCTTTCCGATTCCCTTCTATCCAAACAGCCGAACTTACCGATTTTTCCTTCAGTTCGCTTTCCTTCCCACCGCATCCCCTCAACCAAACAGAGTGTTAATAGATTATGAGTATATTTGAGCATTTCAAGCGATTTTACATTCATTTTAAGTAATTTGATCACAATAATCTATATTTATGTTATTTATATTGTCTAAAATATGTTTATGATCTTACTTAAAACATGATGATATTGATATTTTAGTTAGATATTCACATTATTATTAACATATATATAAAAAATAATATAATAGAAACCAAACTTTAAATTATGTAAAAAAATATTGTATCGAGCGAAGCTCGATGTCCAACCCTAGTAAACATTAAAAGTAGTATGACAAGTATCCTAATCCTACATGCGCTTATAGTATTTATTGGACATATCAAACCTTTGATTTCATAGACTATCCTTTGATTCTTCCCAATATTATATGTAATTTTTTCAATCGAAGGTAATATTCTCACATAACCTAATTTAATTATTTTAATTTAATTTAGTACTCTCTAAAATACAATTATGTTCTTTAATAAAAATTTTTTATTTTTAGATTGTCGACGAATGCTTATGTTGCTGGAATCAAGTTAAAAAAGATAAAAAGGTATTTACCATTTTTTTTGTTAAATAATTTTAAACGTTTTTAATTTTTATTTATTTTATTTATTATTTTTTGATTAATATACTGACAAAAAAATTAATTTTTTAAGTATGCCTATGTCATTATAACTTAGCCGGTCGCAAGTCCAGAGTTTAAGGAGGAGAAAAAAATTGAAAATATAAATTAATTGCAATAATAATTTTTAAAAATTATGCTTAAATATTTTAAGGCAATTTTCATATGAAATCCTTTAAGTCTTTTGGATTCTTGAGTCCGGCCTTTTGAAAGACTAAGGGCTTAGAAGAGTCAGATTTTCAAAGGACTGAGCTACCAATCTAGGAAAAAAAAACCCATTTGATCCGGTTCTTCTTAGACCTTTCCTCGAATACGGTCCGATCTAGCCCTTATACAAAATTCGTTAAGTCCGGTACTTTTGCCTTTGAGAGAGGGTGCTCTTTGAAAATATATTCAAATTTAGTTGAATGATGCCCCTTCAACTCTGCTGTGTTGTGGCTTCCATTGTAATCAACCTCACTGAAATAATTCATGCCTAGTTCTAAAACAAAATTAATCTTACGACTCACCTCAACCTTCAAAAGGTTTCATCCTTTCATTTCTCTTGATTAATCGTTGATCTTCTTAGCTTATGTTATTCTAAATTTCTAAATCGACCAGAATAGAATATGTTAAAAGAGTAGTCTTGTTGGTTTAACTTGTCAGTAAAAAATTTGAGAGCCATTGAAAACCGTGCTGGTAGATTTTCAGTTTTGATAGGCAGTGGTGATAAAAGCCAAATCAATCTTGAAATAAGACGCGTGAGAAGTATAGAGATAGTTTAATTAGATGCACCACAAATTGAACTCTTAACATATTCACGAAACAATTATAATTCCATTTATCCATAAGAATTATTAATGAACTCCAAATTTATGAGCTTTTTATATAGTCTAGAATATGTTTATGAGCTTAATTATTCAAAACGATTGAATTATACATTGTAATTATTCACATGATGTGCAGATTTTACAGATTATGAATATATTTGAGCATTTCAAGCGATTTTGCATTCATTTTAAGTCATTTGATCACAGTAATCTATATTAAGCTCTTGATATAGTTTAGAATATGTTTATGGACTCATTTATTTAGATTATTTTAATTTAATTTAGTACTCTCTAAAATACAATTATGTTCTTTAATAAAAATTTTTTATTTTTAGATTGTCGACGAATGCTTATGTTGCTGGAATCAAGTTAAAAAAGATAAAAAGGTATTTACCATTTTTTTTGTTAAATAATTTTAAACGTTTTTAATTTTTATTTATTTTATTTATTATTTTTTGATTAATATACTGACAAAAAAATTAATTTTTTAAGTATGCCTATGTCATTATAACTTAGCCGGTCGCAAGTCCAGAGTTTAAGGAGGAGAAAAAAATTGAAAATATAAATTAATTGCAATAATAATTTTTAAAAATTATGCTTAAATATTTTAAGGCAATTTTCATATGAAATCCTTTAAGTCTTTTGGATTCTTGAGTCCGGCCTTTTGAAAGACTAAGGGCTTAGAAGAGTCAAATTTTCAAAGGACTGAGCTACCAATCTAGGAAAAAAAAACCCATTTGATCCGGTTCTTCTTAGACTTTTCCTCGAATACGGTCCGATCTAGCCCTTATACAAAATTCGTTAAGTCCGGTCCTTTTGCCTTTGAGAGAGGGTGCTCTTTGAAAATATATTCAAATTTAGTTGAATGATGCCCCTTCAACTCTGCTGTGTTGTGGCTTCCATTGTAATCATCCTCACTGAAAAAATTCATGCCTAGTTCTAAAACAAAATTAATCTTACGACTCACCTCAACCTTCAAAAGGTTTCATCCTTTCATTTCTCTTGATTAATCGTTGATCTTCTTAGCTTATGTTATTCTAAATTTCTAAATCGACCAGAATAGAATATGTTAAAGAGTAGTCTTGTTGGTTTAACTTGTCAGTAAAAAATTTGAGAGCCATTGAAAACCGTGCTGGAAGATTTTCAATTTTGATAGACAGTGGTGATAAAAGCCAAATCAATCTTGAAATAAGACGCGTGAGAAGTATAGAGATAGTTTAATTAGATGCACCACAAATTGAACTCTTAACATATTCACGAAACAATTACAATTCCATTTATCCATAAGAATTATTAATGAACTCCAAATTTAGCATGCATTAGAAAATATTTTGCACAAATACTTGAAAAAAATAATTACAATTTTAAGAATTATGAACTTTCGTTTTTTATAGCACTTTTTGAATTTTTTTTTCAAAAGAAGTGAAATCTATAATCGAATTTAATTTTCCAAGTGATACAATAATAACAACATAGCAAAAAGATGTGTTCAGTGAGATTTTTAATGAATCTATTGTGTAAAATTTTAAAAAAAATTATAGAAATAATTAGTCTGAACTGTTCATTGTGTTCTTCATATTAAAATTTCTATGTTGACTAAATTTGATTTTTTTTTTTCAATTTTTTTCTATTGTTTTGGTATTAAAAAGAATTCGATCTACTTAGTTCTAAATCCTCCAATAATAATAATTTTTTTTAAATTCGAAACAATATTTAAAAAAAATTGATAAATGTAAAATTTGATCGGTAAGGAGATTTCAACATGAAAACACAATGGATGGTTTGGATCGATCATTTGAGTTTTTATATTTGAGATCTAATCGTTTCGATGGAGCAATCCATCAAATCGCTTTGACCATAGCCAAACTCATATAGAGATATATTTGATTTCTCATTAATTTTTTTTATGTTACATTATTTTAGAATTTTTTATTTAAAAATTTATTGTTGTACTATGTCTATATTAGAAATTATGTCATACATATATTTTCAGTAAAAAAAAATTATAGACTCTCTTGACATAAAATTTTTCTAGCTAGCCGGCCGCAGTTGATTTTTGTTAAAACCGTCCTTCAAGTTCGATTTTTGTCTCATTCGGGTCAAAAGAAATGATCGAGGGCGATCGAGGGATAAGGTTGTCAATGGGTACGGTATGGTACAATAGAAGATATTTTCATACTCGCATTTGTTAAAATTTTCTTTACCCACATCCTACTCGTACCCGTTAAAAAATGACTCTACCCATACCCTACTCATATTCGTTAAGGATTAAGGTACATAATGATTAATAATAATATTATCAATTTAATAAAAAAAATATATAATGTGCTAAATAAATTGCATCAAATAAATATATGTTAGAGATATGTCCTATAAGCCAATCAGTTGGTAGCTATTATATTAGTTTATGTTATTGATGATGCTTGATCATTTGTTCCTAAAGATTATTATTGACAGATCATTCAGGTTGAGTATCTGAATTGTAGATCCCTGTGGATCATTCGTTAGAATGACAATAATATCTCTAAAGAGTCCATAGTCTTGATAATTAACAAGGAACATTAATTATCAGATAAGACTAGTATGCAAGTTAAATGATGATTAAGTTCTGCAAATCATGGGTAAGGAGTTACCGACTTAATTGCATATGTATATGTTACTGGAACATAGCACATGACATGACCCAATGAAATAAATATATGGATTGTGTTATGTGTCATTATTTATTTCATACGTGTTTGATTCTGAGTTTGAGATGATTCAGTTTCTCCACATGGTGACATGAGGATAGATTCTATAAATATCGTCTAACGTTAATTCTGATAAGGGCTGCTATACGGACTTTATTTATGTTCTTTTGAATTGTGCAGGGAGAAACTGTTCATCAAGACAATCGTATGTACCTCATTAGTTCACCTAGTGAGTGATGATATCTACTGGACCACTTGATGGAGTTGGATCGTATGCGCGCATCTAGGCGATCAACTCTAGATCAAGAACGTATAATATGCAAGAATGACACATTCCTATCTTGAATTATACAAGGATATCATGTGACATAAGAATCAAAATAATAAAATATTTTTTCTTACGCAGGATTGAAGTACTGTATTAAGACAGTGAATCAAAATAATAAAATATTTGTTCTCCCTTTTCTGCTGAAAAGACAGTGAAACAACATGCACTGAGGCACACTTGCGACTTGTATCACCTTGGCATTATTTTACTGTCTTTTCATAGTGTTAAACAATTTGTTGTTTAGCAGAGTAGGGGATTTGGTTGTGTGTGTCAGTGTGTGTGTGTGTGTAGTTTGGGGGGTGGTGGGGGAAGGGGGGCACCATATATCTCAGCAGCAAAGGGAGATAACAAATTAGCACAGTTACGAAGCATTTTCTATCAGTTCATATTGGCTGCAACTGGAAGTGAAGTGGGTTTCCTTCTTTTTGCAAAGACTATTTAATTGATACTGATTATCGGGTAGTGAAATTAAGCTCAGAAAACCATTTCGATGTAAACCGTGTGATGTAATTTAAACCAGGCATTTTTCAAAAATAATAATAATAATAATAAATAAATACTATACATATTTGTTTTTTGTTCTTCATCAGCAGTTATTTTAAATGTAAGATTTTTTTCATAACTATTGATGTAATTTTCAGTTGAATATAATTCATAAATTTTTGTTAACAAGTCTACAATGTCTTTATCCCGATTCTTTAAATTTTCCCTTATTTATACTTTGCTTTTATTTTTCGCATAAGATGATTGAGCAGTAACCTTGCGACTTGCGTGCAAGTTTTTTTTTATTATATTTTATTCACTCAGTCATACAATTATCATATCTACTAAATTTGACATTCAAATTCAAATTCGACCCTTTGAAATCTTCAAGATTAAAATTTAACTAGAACTTCTAAATATAAGTTCAATGTCCAAAGCTTTTCTTTCAAACAGATTTATGCTTATTCACCAACAGTTATGATGCCTGGCATTATAAATCAGGATGAAAAGCAGACACAAGTGAAAACCGACCTTCTTTTGGTGTACCTGTTTTTAGTAGCATTTGTGTTTCAAAAACGTAGAATAAGCTTTGAGAAAACAGTTACCAGGTTCATATCAAAAATTGATGTGTAGAACATATTTGAAACAATACTCTGTAATTTACATGACCAAGGATTCTCACACATAATTCTATACAAAAGATGAAAAATAAATAAATAAATAAATGCAATTCCAGCACGTTTTGGACTGACCAGAATTTCTCTTAATCTTTTTGAGTTTCATTTAATTTCTCATCTCCCCTCATGCTTTATTAGCTGAGAGAAAACCCTACGCATTGAGACATCTGGTATGTCATTTAACTTTGCATCATCCTCTCCCTCTTCGGTGTCCAAATCCAAGCTCTCGGACGGAGGTGGAACCAAATCAGGCTCCAATTCATGTGAAGCTCCGGCAATTAGCTTAATACTATTAACCCCTGATTCATCTAATTCCACATCTTGCAATTGCAACGCATACTCTAAATGCCACAGTACATCACCCATATTGGGCCTCTCAGAACCGTTATCTGCTAAGCATTTCTCAGCTGTTTCCCCAAATTTCCTTAGCGAATCGGGTCGGATTGAAGCAGCTATCTTGTGATCCACAATTTGGATCAGCTCTCTCTTTCTGATATACTTCATTGCCCATTCAGCAAGGTTCACCATGTCTCTCGGGAGCGTTGGGTCTATGACAGGCCGGGCACAGAGCACTTCCAGTAAAACTACCCCAAAAGAGTACACATCAGATTTTTCTGTCAGCTGTTGGCGCCTGAAATACTCCGGGTCTAGGTACCCAAAACTACCTTTAACAGCAGTACTAACATGGGTCTGATCTAGCTCAGGTCCAGTTTTCGACAATCCAAAATCTGCAACCTTAGCCATTAGGTTCTCGTCGAGTAGAATATTAGCTGATTTGACATCTCTATGAATGATTGCCTTTGCGAACCCGGTGTGGAGATAATGGAGTCCCCTAGCAGAGCCGATACAAATCTCCAGCCTCTGTTTCCAAGTAAGAGAAGGCAGATCAGACCCATAAAGGTGGCTCTTAAGTGTACCATTTTCCATGTACTCGTAAACCAAAATCATTTCATTCCTTTCATCACAGTAACCAACCAAAGACACCAAATGTCGGTGCCGTAGCCGTGAAAGCAACTCAATTTCTGTGTGGAATTCATTTATTCCTTGGTGAGATTTTGTGTTTCCTCGTTTCACTGCTACTCGAGTTCCATCTCTCAGTGTTCCCTTATAGACCTTTCCGAATCCACCCACCCCAATAACCCAATTCTCATCAAAATGATTCGTCGCCTCCAACAACACCGAGAACCCAAATCGATAGCCAAGAGACCCGTTTTGACCTCCCAATGTAACTGTAGTTGCATTAGAACTCCTGGTCATGCTCTGAGAGTTGGTCAAACCATTAACGGAAAAAGGGGTCCATATTTTGGAGCTCCTTTGCTTCTCCAATCGCCTCTTTCTAATTGCACCAAGCATAACCACAACAACCACAAGTAAAATCATACCACCACCAACTATGCCAAGAACAGCGCCAAGACTAATCCTTGACCCCTGATGGCCAACGGTAGTGCTGGTACCAGAGATGCCATTAAATTTAAAAATCTCAAGTCCGTTCAATATCCCATCAGGTTGTACATTGACAATCTTGCTAGGCCCGATGCTAATACTGAGCTTAGAAGTTGAATCCTTGGCTGAGAGAATAAAATCTTCAAAAAGAGGTGTTGCTAAACTGTTATACGTCAGAGAGGAGAGCTCGAAATCTGGGAGAACAGCCCATGGGCCCACATACACATTAAATACGAGCTGGTCTGCAGATTTACTTACTATATCACAAAAATGGAACCGTAACATGTATGTGTACCCTTCTTGCAAGTCGAATTGCCACGTCATGTTGAACTTCGCACCTACTGTGGTTGTGTTTGAAGAGGCAAGCTCTGTGGCCGTACTGTAGACAATCGATGGTGCACTCTCTTGTGTTGCGAGTCCTTCCACGAAGTGTAGTTTGCTATCTGTAGAGACCCATTGTGTAAGATCCTGGTTTTGTATGAATCCCATATCAGGGACCCAAGTTCGCCACAGTGTGTCATTATCTGGTGTGACTTTAGGTACGCCCATGTTGACCCGATAAACTGTTTCGAAAGCCTGACCTGATAACCCATTGTATTGGCTTAGTGGGTTGATGGTCTGTGCAGAGTCAAGAATTAGGTTGTCTGGAACGGACACGACCTCTATTGCATTGACAAATGCAAGGTTTGAAAATGGTACAAAGGAAAGGGTTAAGGTTCCCCGTGTTATGTTCACCAAGTATTCCTTCAGCATCGGCCCACTTATGTTCTTTCCATCAAAACTTGCTAGGAGGGTTATATCTTGTGTGGATACATTGAATTTCGCTGTACTGAGATCATAATTTTGGTAGACAAAAGGGTAGAAGTGCAAACGAATGAAGTGACGGCCCTGTTGTTGGATTTGGAAGGAATAAGAGGATGGGTTTGTGAAAATTCTTGCAGTTTGGTACAGAGACGGGCTATCGGAAGAGGCAACCGAGTTAGAGGTGGTATTGGCCATTATGCCTTTAGGGGCCGAGAGGGTTTTAAATGGCGAATTTTCATCTCCGACGAAGACCCGTGTACCGACCGTGGTGTTTCCTGACGAGCCGCAATTTACCAAGTAATTGTCTGTGGGGGTGAATGATCTGGAGCATGTGTACAGAAGTGAGATGAGAACTAGTGTCAGAAAAGAGCTGGCTTTGCTGTAGCAAACTCGTTCGGGCATTTTGTCGAACAATTTCAACAAATTGACAAGCAGGGAGGAGCCGGGTGGAATTTTAAAAGTTGCAATAATAAATGAAGAAAGAATATGAAGGTTTTAGCCCGGAAACCAGAGAGAACCATGACCCATGATTCGATTCAGCTTGATTAAGCTATGGGAAAAAAAGACAGATTTGAGACAAGTGGATGGAAAGAGAAAAATGGCACTTGTGCTCCAAAAGCAATGGAGATATTTTTGTCGATTCCTTGAATCGATGAATTCAAGGGCCCAAAAGAAGAAGCTTTAAGACACGTCAAAATCTAAAAGCAAAGAGGGAAAAGAGTGAACCAGGAAAACAAGGAGAGCTCTTTCTGACAAAAATGGCTCATAAAACCCTTCGATCAAGGGATGATCCAAAACCCAACAAAAGCAGCACTATTTAGTTGTTTACAATGAAAAGATCGAAAAAAGAAGAGAACCTTTGGTCAAGAAAGATTGCAAATTCCTATTAGCATCAATTCCGGTTTTTCTACGCCAAAACAACACGGAAAGGAGATGATCTCAGGGTTGATTTCCAATGATTAAATTCGGGTCTTCGTGGTAGAGAGAGAGAGAGAGAGAGAGAGAGAGAGAGAGAGAGAGTCAATGAAACAGGAAGTGCTGACGGTGCAATAAACAAAGGTGGTAACTGGTAAGGAAAATTTTTTAGTTGCATTTTTCGGCCATTAGAAAGTGGTAAAGAGTGGGGGTAAGTTTGGGGAGGGTATCCTCTGCCGACCTTTTGAGGTTGGTAGAGGACCAACTCTTGATCCGAGCCGTTCGATCTAATCTCGACAGTTAAGATTTTTCGGGCCTATCAATCTCAGTTACATGCACGGGGCTCCCTTAACCATTGAGATTAGATCTAACGGTTTAGATCGGAAGTTGTCACAAGGTCGGTAGAGGATGTGATTCCGTAAGTTTGTGTCGGAGCTTGGAAGTTTCCATTGTCTCTAGCGACTAGACTGCAGTTATTCCTGGTTACGTGTTTCTTTTTTTTTTTTCCTTTCTATTTTTCTTTTGCAATCACACCCTCAAATATGTTATATTTAAGATTTAGTGCCCACTTTACTTGAATCCAAATTCTGTGCTGCGTGGTATGGTGCAGCGTACCCATTCCAACCGTCCGATCTGATCTCGATAGTTAATTTTTTTTCGGGCCTATCAGCTTGATATTATGTACGGGACATCCATCATAGATCAGACGGTTAGAATGGATGTACTGCACCGTGCGACGCAGCACCAGATCCCATTTCACTTGTGCAGTGCTATGTTAGACGAATGCACCGTCCTCGAGAGAAAAATATAGCCAACACTATCAATATGCAATCAGATAATGACAGCATATAATAAATTGTGCATCTTATTGATGTGAAGTTAAACATGCTATCAGATATTTTTTGAACTCTATGTATGCATGTGTGACTTTTGATATAAGACAAATATAAGTTTATATAACACTAAATAGGATATTTAATATTTTACCATTGTATTATGCATATTAATGAATAATTTAGAGCTTTACATTGTGGAATTTGATTTGCTACAGAATATATTGCAATTCAATTATTCGGAACAATTTTATTTTTTATTCTATAATAATATAATATATATAGTCATTTTCTCTTAATTTGAATTGAACGTTACGCTTGGATAATATTTAACGAGTAATTTTTATTTTTCTTTAGAAAGTTATATACTAAAAAGGAAAATAGACAATTTTATTTTAGTCATTATATCAATCAAGACGACAAAAAAATTATTATAATTATTCAATTTATATTCGATAGAAAATATTAAGTTTTTTTTTCTTGTCTTCTATAGTTTATCATATATTGTGTGGATATTCTCATTATTAATGTGAAGCGTGTAAATTTTGCAATATACTAGATTGTGATCTGTACAATTTTGCGAAAATGTAGGTGCACAATTAAAATTCACTTCATTTTATGTGCCTCAGAGGACTGGTGACGTTAACTCCTTGAAACATGATTAGTGTGGAGTTACTTTCATTTTGCCACGGTCATTTTCTCCTTTTTCTTTTGAAATACTGTCAATTTTTATTATTGTTTTTTTTTTTGGAAAGGTGTAAATTACACAAACCATATTAGCTTTGTTTGAAATACTGTCATTTTCACCTTATTACCGAGGTTTCTCGATCGGTCCCACTCCCACGAAAATTCAGTTCGTCTATTGTCCTTGTGCAGAATTATAGCTCCGTTTGGATATGTGTGGGAAGAAGGAAAGAATTAGGAAGAAGTATTGGGAAATGTGTAACATTGTGAAGAATTTGGATTGTTTATAATTTTTTTCTTCCCTTCTTCCTTCTTCCTACTTCTTCTCAACGCATCCAAACGGAGGTAATTTTACGGTGATGATTTAATATATATCGACTGTCACTTTGATTTGAATGCTTTAAAGCTTTTTGTATTTTGTGAAACAAAAAATCACAGAGAATGCATCCCATTAGGAAATAAAATATACATTGTATTAGCAAAATTTCAATTGATACGGTTCGGAATGAAAAAATCGCATTAAAAAAATTCAATATTGCGCAATTGGTGAGAAGTGGTAACAATCAAAGTGACATACTGTCGCAATAGTGTGGAATTCTACGAAAATGAATTATTTTTATTAGACTAATCATCTCATAAGAAAAAACATAATCAAATTTAATCGCTTTATAAATTTTATTTATTTTATCGAATTGTTTGAAACGTGATTTAATTTTTTGTTGTACATAAAAATTTAGTGGATTGTGATACATTTTTTTTTTTTTGTAAATTTATGAAGCTCACAACAATCAAACTCAACCTAAAAATTTTTGTAATTCGACTCAAAGTGACATATAAACGCTATTTGATCGAATGTCTAACTAAATATGTGTTGTAAATCCACGAGTTTTTTTTTAAAAAAAATATTTGACTAGTTTACACCTAAAAATGTTATTTGCTGCTACAATTATAACTAGGGCTATAAAAAAAATAAAAGAGATTCCCTATCCAGGAAAAAATAAAAGAGATTATTTTTGCCCCGATGATTCAAAAAAAATTGCAAACTAAACCTCATAACAGTTTGTGTAACAATAAAAGTAAAAACGTCACAAACATCTCAACATTTTTCATGTGTGTTATTTTTTTCTTGACATAAAAGATTTGTGCACAGCCTGTTAAAGAATTTAAAAAATCTAAAAATAGAACGCTAACACTTCATTCCTACGCTTCATCTATTTGGACTTTTAAATATCAAAAGGAATTTCTCAACTAGATTTTAAATTAAATTGACTGCTAAACTAAAGATTGATTGTTAGTCAACTCAAACTTTATTAAGATAGTATATAATAGTAATCTGACACTATATGATCAGATATCAATTCTAATTCTAATTATTGATAGAGGATCCTTCAAAATGTGCTAATTGGATGATTTTGATAATCATCGCAAAATAAGTTTTAATTCTAAAATACAACATTCGAAACGTCACAGAATATTATACTTATAACATTCACATAAAAAAATGATGAAATTCGAATCAAGTTTTATCATTCAAAATGATCCAAACTCAACGGTATCTTATACAATTTAATGTACAATTCATAAGCAATACCAACAATTAATATGTAAGTAAATATTTTATATATTTAAGAATATATTAATGTCTAATAATTATGATAAAAATTGACGGTATTAATTTGAAATAGCATTGTCAAGGTCATCAAATTAATCCATTATCAATCTGCACTCTTAATAATAATCTAAATTGTCGTATTAACTGAATCAAGTAAACAATAATGGAGCAGCTAAAGTTCCAAAAATCTATTGATTTTATATTACTCTGAATTATCTTCGCTCTTTAGTAATAGCATGTTGCGCAATACATCGCGTCACACACAGAACAATACGAAAGAACGAGCCATGTGCCCATTTTTCTTTGTTTTCTTTTAGTGCTGTATTTCAACCAATGATTCGCCACGAACTTTAATCAAATTCCTGCCAAGTCTCTCCTCAACATAAAAAATTTACGAAGGACAGCGTGAACATGCCGGAGCAACAATAACGGAAATTGTTTTAAGATCTTAATAATATCACATGAATTTATTCTTCAAATATTCAATTTTCTCACAACATTTTTTATTTAATTGCATAGTGCATGTTCAGTTATGACAAATATATATCTAGCTATTCATAATTTATGCATCCGACTATTACGAAATGTGCATTATTTAGAATCTACTTTTGTATATTTCAGTTCACATCATAACTGTGTTAACATATGTCATGCGTTTTTTTACTAGATTAAAGCACATTTGTATATATGTCAAGGACTATTTTGAGCTCCTAAACTTATTGTTCTAATTATCAAAATACTACTTGTATATTGCATAATGTACATTTGAATATTATACAAAACACGTACTTAACCTTTTTTTTTTTTTAGAAAGTTAGTCAAAAAGAGGTTTGAAAAATATTTTTTGGAATGAAAACTTTGAGAAACTATTATATTCCCTTTTCTTTTTGTTTGGGATTTTTAAATGTGCGTTTTTCTTAGAGAAAAGAACCCTGTAATAATGAAGCCTTTCCTATTTAAAAATTGTTACTTTCTAAAATTATAGTTTTATATATTGATTCTAAAAAAAATTACAAAGCAACAAAGGCCTTCTCCTTTTTTTTTGAAAAAGAACTATCTAAATTCTGCCGATTTCGGCATAATTCTAAACAATCATACATAGTTCTGCAAAATATGATATTTCTTTTTTTTTTGTTCCAAATAACAGCATAAGTTTATAAATTTAAAATCTGAGATTTGTTGAAGAACATATGTTCATGTCTGTAATTATGTGAATTAATGTATTTATATTTAAATACCAATTTCTTTGTTTTTTTCAAAACTAGTTTGCTAACATCAACACATTCAAAATAACTTTGCCTACAAAATAAAGGTCTGAATTAGGCCGATTCGAAATACAAATATTGGATGAAGATTTCCTACATGTAAACATCGAAAACTCAATGCCCAAGGCATGTACAGATCTGTCTTCTTGTATTTTAATCGCAGAGGAAAAGTCAACAAGATCGCCGCACATGCAAAAATATTTTCTATTCGCATTGTTGAATATTTGCAAAAGATATCAAATACGGTAATAGTTGCATCATGCATGCATGACACTCTTATTTTATTTTATTTTATTTATTTATTTTGGTATAAAGCCCGTATAGGCAGCATGGCATTGGCACTCTTCTATGCTCGGCACGGGATGCGCAAACTGTATATATAATATAAAATAAGAATGTTAAAGAGATGTTTCATAAAAAATTTTTCATAATAATAAAAAAAAGGATACCCAACTTGATATATAATTATGCATTTATGCTAAATCACCTCTTTGATAGCCCTGTCAATGTATCTTAAAAATATTTTGCTAAATCACAAAGATCGAAGCTATAACCGAACCCTTTTTTTTCTTAAATTTTTCTCTAAAAATATTGCATACGCTGCATGAGACAAAAATTAATATCCTAGAGACCTAGAGCAGGAATAATATGTAAGTTAAATTGACAAAAATGTTCATCATATCATTCTACTCTTGTTTCTGGCAAATATTTTTCGTTGTATTTCTTTGCGGCAATGATTATTTCCAAAACAAAATAACAGTTTGACAAATTATTAGCGCGACAAAAAGGTAATTTTCAACAAAAATTACGGTGACGATTTGCCCCAAGTTGACTGTGACTTGAGATTAATGACTTATAAATGTCTAGCACGTTAGTGTTATCTTCTCTCTTTTCTATTCTGTCTCCCAACTTTTGACTAATTCCACCCTTGGCAATTATAATTTATCTCAATTGCTATGTTTTATTATTATTATTGTCTTTACAGCTATTATTGCTTCACTTTTTTTTTTTGTGAAATTAAATTCTTTATTTTTTTTTTCAGAAAACGCGGTTCGCGAGTCACTAGTTTCTAGCCCAAAGAGGCACCGACTCATTTGAGATGAATTTAAAAAAAAAAAGAAACCAATAAAAAGCTGAAAATTGGTTAAAACGGTGGATTCAATCAAACAAGCAAAATGGTTGGATACAGGATACTATTAATTAAGCCCAAACCCATCATTGCAAGTTCTCGGCTCAGGAGAATTCTTCTGAAAATTCAAGTTGAAGGGTACAAGAAAGGAATAGTTGTTGTTTGTGGATATAAAAATAAAATAAATGTGGGTGCGTTTGGATCATTGGAAGAAAGAAGAAGAAGAAGGAAGAAGAAAAAAAAAAATTATAAACAATCCAAACTCTTCACAAAGTTACACACTTCCCAATACTTCTTTTCACTTCTTCCCTTCTTCCCTTCTTCCCACACCCATCCAAACGCATCCTGTATGTACAAAATTGTTATTGTCACACGGCCGTATAGCATGGTGCCCTGATTTGGTTGAATGGCTGAAAGCTGCGTTCCATCTTACGCGGTTTCATTGATAGTTTGGTTTGTTTATTTGAAAATTCTATCTGGTTTCACACCTGCTCTACAAAGAATATCTAACTGGGAGAAATAAAAAATAATAATATTTTGGGGTGGGAGGACACTTTAGATCTAGTGTGAGTAAAATATTAATCTCAATAATTTTAGAGAAGATTAGTTATATGTGCTATTTAAAATAATGGAATGATTGTATGGATTGGATAATTCAAAGAGTATTAATATCTTCTTTTTATTAAATTGGGAAATGGAGAAATAATGCTATTCAATTTTTATTTTGGTAAAGAATAAAAAATAAGAACACCTTTTTTTTCAAATTACTTTGGTCATTTGTCTGTATCATTCTTTTTTTTTTCCTTTTTTTTTATAAATGCCCGTAGGCCCAGCATTAATAAGATAACAGGCTACTGAGTTTTACAGCTTGCAACCACTCAACCAGTGACTCCGCAATACAAGATAGCATAACATGAGCTAATTGAGCAGACGAAAGGAAAACCAGGAGAGATAAAATTCAAAATTAAGAGAAGAGGAAGGAAAATTGCTTAGTATATATATTTTGAGCAAGGTTCCGGTGCCACACTTTTTTTGTGCCACGAATGCCACACTTTACCGTTTTATTTTAAATTTAAAAAATTTAAAATATAATCATCCGATCCAAACCGTTGATCTTGTTCATTTTATTGACGGATGCGTTGTCCTAAAATTTCATAATTTTTAAAGTTTATTTGATGCTTGATCGAGAAGTTGAAAAATGGACATATTAGAATTAATCTATTTTAGTTATTTTGATCTGTTCATTTTTTACCTTTTGATCAAGCATCAAATAAACTTCAAAAATTATAAAATTTTATGACAATTCATCCGTCGTTAAAATGAACAAGATCAACGATTTGGATCGGACGATTATATTTTAAATTTTAAAATTTTAAATAAAAAGATAAACTGTGGCATTTGTGGCACTAAAAAAACGTGGCACCGGAACCTTACTCATATATTTTTATTTGTCTGATGACTACCTATATTTTAATTTTCATTTTTTTACTATAATTCGTGATTTGGTTCCTTTTTTAACTTGATGAAACGTTCATATGTTCACCTCGTCAATTTTTTATATGGTGAGATTTTGCACATCTAAAAAGACTCTGATCATTAATTATGCTGGTACATATGCAAAGGTACAAATGCAATAATAAAAAAATAAAGAAGATTAAGTACAAATAATTAACGACATTTAATATTTTGTCACTGTATCCAACTCAACAATGGTCCATAGGGTAGACGTTTTTTACTTTATACCAAAAATTGGTGTTTACTTTACGATTGTTTTATTTTATTGTCATGACCTTGATGAACTAGATTATTAATTTATCTTTTATATCTAGAATAATATATTTTCATACAAAAAATAATTGGCGCTTACTATATATAGTTTTTGTTAAAAGTCATAAAAAAGAGATTTACGACTAGGTACTCTATTTACTTCTATTAAGGTTTTGAGTTTTATTTCTAGAATTCCATGCATATTAATGAACTTTTAAATGTAAGAAGAAAATTTAATTGGAAGAGCTTTTTTTTTGTGGATTATGAATCCAATAAAACAATCCAATAAGACATAACTCCTATAGTACCATTTAACTGAACCCATTAATACATGAGATCGACTTACTGGTAGGGATGAAAATGGAGCGGATAAAATCCGCTCCGATCCGTATCCGAATCCGAAAAATAAGCGTAATATCCGAACCGTATCCGTATCCGAACATATCCGTATTCGTATCTGTATCCGTCAAAAAAATATGGATGCGGATATGGGAAGACCAATATCCGCACTTTATCCGTATCCGACATGGATATTATCCGTATCCGGTAAATATTAATCCGTTTATCCGTATCTTTAACATCATAAGATGATTAATATAATATAATTACTTCTCTATATTAGATAATACTTTTAATTAGATAATACTTAATTTTTATTAAATAAATTTTCTTATAATAAATATTTTTATTTGGACTAGTAATATAAAATTATTTTTACTTTCTATTAATTGAGACGATTATAAATGATAACAACACTAAAATTAATTTTTTCTTTAATATTGACAAAGTACTAACATAGACATGAGTATATTGAATATCATTATATTTATAGAAACTACTTTTATAAATAAATAATAAAGATTAAAATGCAATCCGTATCCGACAAAATATATTCGTATTCGACTCCGTATCCGATAATATCCGAACCGTATTCGTATCCGTTTAATATCCGAACCGTATCCGTATCCGAATGCATTCGTATTCGTATCCGTATCCGGAAAAAAAATGCGGATGCGGATATGGGAAGACCAACATCCGATCCGTTTTCATCCCTACTTACTGGACAATGGCGAGGCCAATATATAAGAGGCAAGCCTGGGCACTTCAAAGGGTGCCTAGGCTTGAAAATTGACTGTGCCTACGCTTGGGCTTTAAAACAGGACTTTTGGGGACGTTTGGATCGCTTAGGAATTGGGAGAATTTGCTATTCCTAGGCATAAATTTATTGAAAAGTGTGTAACTTTGTGAAGAGTTTGAATTGTTTATATTAAAATTTATGCCCGAAATTTGCTTAATCCACTCTGTTTTTCCTTTTTTGACATTTCTTTGATCTGATTCCGATCCTTCACAAAGACGTCGAAAAATGGGTGATTTGTGAGCCCCACAAAACATTGTTTTTTCCCCTTAATATATCAAAAGATTAATGGAAAACGATATAGATATAGTTATTGTGTAGGAAAAATTGAATATAAGCCTACAATCAAAATAGTTAATTAGATGATAATAAAATTATTTACGAATATTATTCGTTATAAAGCAATATAAATTGTTTTAAAATTAGATTAAAAAAATAATATTTTATTAAAAATATAATATTTAATTTAATTTAATAATATTTTATTATGCCCATGCTTAAAAAAAAAATATGGACTCGCCGCTGTCACTGGACTTTTTCATAAGATATTATGCATACTGCATACATTAGTGTTGTAAAAAGTTTAAAATACACATCCAACGAAAACATATGATACCTGAAGAGCGAAGACAATCATATTATATTTAGCACAAACAATGAAATAGATGGGAAAAAAAAAACCTTATATTCCACCGAGAGGGAAGGATTTACAAGCATAAGAGACATGACGATGGCATGAAAAGATCCCAAATATGAGTATGGAGTAGAGTGACGCTGTCATTTTGTATTATCCAGGTGTAGAATGTCTTTTGTCCTTTATAATTTTGTATTGTTCCAGAAAAAGGCATAGAGTGACGCTATCAGTTAAAGCAAATCATTATTTATTTTTTTTCCGAAAATTGTTTAATTACGGCTCCGTTATTTTCAGAATAAGGAGAATAAGGAATAAGTAATAATCATTTTTTACTAATAAATTTATTTCTAACCATCCAATCTCTTTACAAAAGTTACACACTTCCCAATAAATTTACCTCTTCCCAATAAATTTTTTCCCTTCTTCCCTTCTTCCTTCTTCCTACCTTATTCTCAACGCATCCAAACGGAGCCTACAAGACAGAATTATGCTAATATAAGTTGATCATAGTACAATAAATATATTTTAAAAAAGTACAAAATATGATATATAATTAAGTGTATAAACTTTCAGAATCCGCAATACAATATCAAATTTTCTATAGATCAAACATTATTTTATTAAAATTATTTTTAACACAAAACTCATCTTTATTTTTTAGAGTAAAATCCCAAAACAACTCTAGTAATAATGTCTTTTTAATTTTTTTCTATCATTACAGTAACACTTCAGTTTTTTATTTATATGGTTAAATGAAAAGCTACCGTTCTTTTCTAATTTCCAACCGAACAATTGATGGAGTAAAAACTGGAAAAGAGGACGTCGGGGACACTTGTACAATTGTTTATTCTTGTATACACAACGTAAAAGAATGTCGGGGTTTCGTTTCTGTAATGATTATTTTATAATTAGAGATCTAATAAGTTATCGGAGTGTATTTATGAATGAAAAGAAACGATAACTTTGGACAAGGCACTGCATTAGAAAGAGACTGTTGCAGAAAATAAAGGAGCTTATTTAAAATGACAAAAGTTGTAGAAGTTTAATTACAACCTCACCATTATAAACTTACATAGCTAGACTATCATTTTAAACTTTTTTTTTGAAGTACTAGGTAGCAGCTACCTAGAGAAAACTATCATTATAAACTTACATCTAGATTTTTTACTTTTTATTTATACGGCCTGTATTTAAAAAAATAACGACGTAACAATTATAGTTTGACTATAATTCGTAGGTTGAGTAACATTTTGGTGAGATGATAGAGAAAGAGAGAGAGAGAGGAAGATAAGAATCAATTTTAAACCCCGTCCTGCACAGTACTGTTGATTTGAAGTTATGAATGCATTAGTCGGAAATTTAAACCCATCCTGCATATGAATTTGCAAATATAAATCTGCATATGTGGTGTGCATCAGTCTTCAGCGTGCATACATTAAACCCAAAATTTTGAAACAGTGCTTGTATTGTATCTAGCACATGAATGTCGTCTTCCCACTACCGTTTCTAATTTGTTCCCCACGTTTTGACAAATTACAGATACATTAAATGCTCGATTAGGCGGGTCAAACATACAAAAGAACCACGTTAAAGGTCTCTTGTGTTTAACATTCCGTTTAGGGAACAAAAATATTTTTTTCTGACGTTTAACGTTTTGTTTAGTAAACGTAAGAATTTTCCTATTAGCACATATTAAATATTTAACGTTTCGTTTAGCAAAAGGAAGAATTTTGGATTCCGTTTTTCAAAGTTTCGTTCCGTTTAAACGTTTATATACGGCTCAAAACTGACAGGTCTATGCTCGATATTGCCACGTTTGGCAATATATTTGCCGACAAAGTATTATGTATTGGGCTGAAAGGAGAAATTAAAACTAGAGAGGTTGAAGAGAAAAGTGGGCCTAGTTTAAAAAATCTGGCCCGGGAAGAGATGGAGACACTTGGGTATAGTAGAAAAAGAAAAAAAAAAACGAAAAACTATTTGGATAATATTTTGCTAGAAGGATGTTGTGTGGGTTGATTGATAGCGTACAATGTGTCAAAATTAAACTTGAGCGATCAATAAAGTTACCCCACTAAAAATTTCTCAAACTAGCTTATATCAAAGAAAGTTATTTTTTAAGTTTTAGTTACTAAAAGAGAGTAAAATATAATAAATCAATTAACCAAGAGAATTGACCACGAAATTCAATATAAATTCAACATGTGACAGCAGATTACATTTCAAATTAGGATATTCTTAATCCTAATAGGAAGAATCTCAATCAAATAGCCTGATAGCTAGGTAAACTCATTTCAAAATTCGAATGGCATGCCTGATTTTCTCAGAAGGAACTTTTTATGTTAGCTTCGATTGTTTTAGTGACCTTAAGCGTCAATTTGGTAAGAATGATAAATTGCTTGATCAAGTGGTTGAGCAGCTTATTTGTACCCTTAAAATCAGTTCCCGAGTTCAACTTCACTGCAATTGCCGAGGCATTTTTCAAAGACTTCTCGACGTTGTTCAACTCAGCCAAAGAGAGCTTCGTCTTGTTGAGGATAACCTAGTTTGTCATGGGGAATGCAACAGATTGTATTATTTAGATGATCAATTCCATCTTACATGGCAAGAATGTTACGTTAAAAGGTATATTGAAAACATCATTACTAAGTCAGTTAATTTGATTGCATTGTAATCACTAATATATACTATACGGGAATTTTTTTTAAAATTTCTATATATACATTATATGAGAAAGTCTCCAATCAAAACGCTTTGGCCGGAGTCTCGGTTAAACCCCGTCAGATCTCAATTTTGAAAATTCAAATGACCGATCCAAACTGTCAAATATGATCTCCATATTGAAATCTCCTTACAAACCAAAATTTTCATTTTTTGAATTTTTTAAGCATTTTTTCAAATTTTCAAAAATCGTTAATCTAATTAGTTCTGAACCCTACAAAAATTGCTGTTTTTGAAAATCCGAAAAAAATACTTAAAAATTTCAAAAAAATGAAAATTTTGGTCGGCAAGGAGATTTCAATATGGAGATCATATTTGACGGTTCGGATCGGTCATTTGAACTTTCAAAATTGAGAACTGACGGGGTTTAACCGGGACTCCGGTCAAAGCGCTTTGATTGAATCCTTTCTCTTATTATTTATGTATCCCTACTATATATTATTGCGGCAAAGAATTAATGCCCAAGCACTTACAATTTTTTCAAACTTGTTTCGTCCAGAGATTTTGATCTTTTTATGATTTGGATGTGCCATAATATTTATGAGGAAAAGGCTAATGTGCCATTGAGCATTCCGTACCATCAAGTCGTTTTTCGAAATTCAAATCTCAAACAATCAATCCGAACCGTTTAGTTTATTTTAAATATTAAAATTCCATTCGAGACCAAATTTTATATTTTTTCGATTTTTTTTGCTATTTATTATGATATTTTCAAATTAACGGGCTTGAAATACTCCAATTATAATGTTTTTTGAAATTATCACAATAAATAGGAAAAAAATTGAAAAAATATAAAATTTGATCTCCAAAGATATTTTGAATATTTTAATATGAAGAACAACTTGAACGGTGTGGATTGACGATTTGAATTTTGGGCCATAAAAAACGACTCGATGGTAAAGAACCCTCCGTGTCATTGATGACACATTAGCCTTTATATATACATGCATTTTGTTAAGATAAAAAGAAATGAGAAGTGAAAAAAAAATAGTTTAAAATAATATTAAAATGCTAGGTTACCAGCTTACCGTGGATGCCTTGACAAGCTCATGTACAACACTGCCGACGGTGGAGTTTAATTTGACTTTCGACTCGACCGTCGCATTCATGGTTGACAGAAAGTGTACAATGGATATACCAGCTCCCTTTGCGACATTGATCGAGTCTACCACGGCATTTAATGTGCTTGCCGAAATATTAGTTTTAGCAAAAGCCGAAATATTAGTTTTAGCGGCCTTTCGAGCAGATTCATAGTCACGGGCACATTTCAGTAGGCCAGGATGACCAACGCATGATGACGGGATCGAAAAATGGTGTTTAGCGACAGATTTCATGGTGAAGAGGGAAAGGATGGAAACAAGGAGAAGCATAGAGAATGTTGAGATTTTTGCAGCCATATTTTGTGATTAAAGGATTGCAAATATTGTATATTTCTTAGGTAGTTTGATGATATAGGTTCTAAATGACTTAATTTATATAGAAGATGTTGGATTTCTAACATTAATGTGGCTACATAATGAACGTAAAATGGTAAGTTAAATGTATGTAAAGTGATCAATAACGGAAGTTGGTCAGTTAATAGACACAAGTGTTCCGTTTTTTGGACATAAATTGATTGACGTTTTTTTATCTCTCTCTCTCTCTCTCTTTTTTTTTTTTTTTGAAATAAGTGGATAACTCCACCACTTTTCATTACAGTGTGTTTGGTTTTGGGGAAAGCGAAGGAAAGAAACGGAAGGGAAGGAAAATACCGATTTCACCTCGTTTGGATAGCGAAATTTTCGAGGAAAACAAATTAACCGATGGAAAGAAATTTCCTTCGCTATTTTCCTCTCTATACTAAAATCTTCCACCCCGATTCGGGGTGTAACAGACGGAAGAAAAATCGAAGATAATCGGAGCTTTTATTCTTTGACCACGATGCCCTCGCAATTTCCTCATTTTGCCTTGCGATTTCTGCCAAAACTTTCCAAATCGGCAATTTTGGCTCAAAATTTCTCCATGCCAGGGAAAGCGAAGAAGAAATCAAGTCCTGTAAATAAGCCCTGAACCTTATACGCAACATGTAGGGTTTGCTCATATCCTCAATTTTACCGCTCGGTACTTTTCTGTTCCTCTCTTTTCTCAAATTTTTAACTTTTAATTTTTTCATAGATTAAATCATGGAGTAAGATTTTGCATAGTGGTAATGGACAGCATGTTTCATGTTGTACTGCTGTGATATGAGAGACCAAGCATCTTTCATGCTGCACAACGTTGCTAATCTGTTAATTCCTTAGATCATTACGTCATATTTGACTGTAGGATTTATATGTGAGGTTGATCAACAGATACATGAGTTTGTTTGTGCACAACCAGGATTGGGATTGTATTATTATTGTTATCTCTTCTCTGACCGACTTATGATTTAAAAAATGTGAACCTTGATTTGTTTGTCACTTGCACATTAGTTTCCCAAGCATTAATATTTCCAAACTCTATTATTATTGTTTTCATGCTGCACATCATTGTTAATCAGTTTTAGCTCAATTGTTGGTTTGTGCATGGTCAGTATGGTGATTAGTTGGTTCTGAAGATCTGTTAAGATGAAATAAATAAAATATCAATATAGTTCATAAACCATCCCAACATCATTTTTGTAATTACAGTAAACGGTGCCAGTCCATATTGAGGACCAGTACAATGCCAGTATGTACCAGCCAGCTCCAACCTGAACCAGTCCAATATCAAGATTAAGTATGTGCAACAGTCTGGCCAAGGACAGGACTGCATTGCAGAACTACACCACAGTATACGATTAACAGATAGTGATTGATGTTTACAAACTTATATGAACAGAATTTACTGCTTTATCAAGGATAGAGTACCTAAAGTCATGATAAGAGAGCTTGGACCACTTACAGTTCGTATTTAATAAAAGCTTAATAATTTTAAGCTGGTATTTATATCTATTAATATTAGCATTTAATTCATCTTTTCTGTGTGCTCAATTTGTAGATCTGGCCATCTAGATCACAGAAGCATACAAGTACGAGAGACTGAACCTCTTACTTAAAATTCTTCTTCTTGTTAGACGACTAATGGCTCAAGTAGATGCAGAAGTTACAAATCAATATGATGAACAGAGAGATACTAATGCAATAGAAGACCCTCAAGAGATAACTAGAGGCGAGCAATTGAGAGATGAGATAGCAGCTGCTATGTGGAGGGATTATAATAATAATAATTGTGTTTAGGAAACGCTAGAATTTCATATGTGGTTTTAGATTATTTAGATGATTTCATTTGTTATAGGTCTGTTAGAATTTTCAAAGTCGTCCATTCAACTCTGACTGTGCTTCTATGTTTGCAAGCACAAAATATTGCTCTAATTGAGCTTCTGGCACGAGCCATTTCTTTTGAAATGTGAAACCAGTGTGTGTGAAAATGACTTGCCAGAGCAAGGAAATATTAAGTTTTCATCACAAACTTCAGACCTCAAGGTTGCGTGTGAACCTTTTTTGAGCAGTCTAATTATTATTCTTTTTATTGATTTGCGTTCTGACAAATATTTGGTGTTCAAAATCGTGCAAAATAAGTGTAAGGTCAAAATAGTCATTTATTGTTAATTTGTTACATTTTACCTCTTTTTATTTGAACAAACCAAACGGGGACAAAGAAGATAAGGAAACTTTTTTTCTTTCCTTTAATTTATAAACCAAACAGATAGAAGTAAACTTTTTTCCATTCCATCATTTTCCATTCCCTTCCCTTTTATATTTTTCCTTCCTTTCTATTAGTTTTCCCAAAACCAAACAGACTGTAAAGAAAAGTAACAAAACACAAAGAGTTTACAGAATCGCAAAGAGCGCACTAAATTTAAATTATTTAATTGGTATCTGATGGATGTAATGCAACATATTAAGATACAACAAGTTAAATATGTCTTATCCTTGCTCACAAAGGTTGTACACAAACATTTAAATTATTCTATCATAAAAGTCGTGGCAACATTAAAGAAAGGACAAAGGTGAGAAACCATTTCTAAGTATAAAATTGTTTGAGATCCTAATGGCTATGCTCAATTAATGTTGAATTAAAAAACTTACGTGGTATCAAAGCACCAGGTTTTGAACATGTAATTCATTCAAAATTATGACGCACCATATAAAGAAATCGGTAAATTTTGTATTTCACCTATCTAATATAAAAATTATTGCAATTCTAATTTTGATTAATGCATAGACATTTACAATTCATTGATTAAATTACACCATGCGTTGTAATTGTAGTTAGCAATATTAACCAACACCAATTGGGATCATTGGAATTATGTGCATGTATTACAACTTACAAGTATGCGTGTACAATTTTTGTGTATCAGCCAAGCTTGAAGCAATGTTGTAAAAGTGAGTTGGATAATATGGTACCTACAATTATTTTAGAATTATTTCTGAGGTTCTTATTTTAGTGATGCTTTTATTTCTTCAAATTATGTAGGTTTAGATGGATTATAGGTTGAGAACTGTCTAGAGAAGCAAAAAGATGAACTAATTCTGCTGATTGGATTGATTGAAATTTAGACTTGTGTGGCAATTAAGCAAAAATTTTGTAATATTGAAAGCTAATTTTCAGAAAAGGATGTATGTCTAAGTTAAATCTTTCTTCATTATAGTGCTGTCACAAGTTGTATTTTTGCTATTAAATTTGTTAATGATAGTGAAATTCTATTTGTTAGTACTGTCACAAGCTTCAATAACTTTTAAAAGGCAAATGACTTGAAAGTGTTAAGACTAAACTGTTGGATAATTAAAGAACGTGATACATGATGATGTTTTTTTAAGACCTCTCATTTGTCATACAACATGATGCAAGATGTGCCAAAGGTCAGAAACCAAGGCAGTTCAGTACTGGTAAAAACAGAAACCAAATACTTAAAGCATGTTGAAGCAAACAACTAAAAAAAGACAAAGCTTACTTAAAGCATGGTGACAAATTTCAATTACCTACTGTATAAGGACAAAGCTTATGGTATTAACCATGGTCATGAAATTGTCCTCTCATGGTGCTGAAATTTTTAGACGGTCTTCAATTACCATATATATTCTTAATTTCTAGACACATCATTTCTTCGTTACACATCTTTACTTGTGATATAGTTTAAATCAAGAATTTTGCAAAATTAAAAAGACATTTGTCCTTTGTGTTTAGGGTTATTCCATGGCTACTCTTCCATCTGTCCTATGGTGCTGTCGAGTTTGGAGTAGAGAGGAGAGGTGTGATAGCAAAAGGGGATGTGTTGCGAGAGAGAAGGGATGTGCTGTTGAATTGGGACTACAGAGAAGATGTGTGTTGTGTGAGAGAAGAGATCTGCAGTCGAAGGAAGGGAGAGCGATTTTGGGCCTTTCGCGATTTTGACGAGAGAGCAAAAGGGCTAACGGAGATAGAAGCAGAAGACGACGGACGATTTTGACGAGAGAGAGCAAAAGGGCTAACGGAGATAGAAGCAGAAGACGACGGAATTTTTTAGCTAACGGAAAAATCGGATACATTGAGGGCTAAAATCAGATCCCTTGATCTAAATCTGAGCACGATTTTTAAAGTCGATCCAACATCACAGAAATGCTGTGCATAATGCCCAAATGCACATTAGTGTACTATATCCATTCTCTCTCTCTCTCTCTCTCTCCCTATATATATATATATATATATATATATATATATATATATATGTATATGTATATGTATTTAATAAATATTAAGTTGAGTTGCTATAATTATGAGACATATTTTGGATATTTCGGTATAATCTTCAAAATGCCTCGACAAATTTTGGTCTAATTTGCAACTAAGAAAGAGGAAAAGACTTTACTAACAGCAGCTCAAAACCATCTAAATATGAATGATCGAATGGCTGGATTAAATCCGAAGAGAGTAATAAACACTAAAAATCTACATTCGCTCACTCAATTCCCAGCAATCTGTTCTCTTGTCAACCCAGATTCTAATCCTCCCTTCTTGCATTCAGTGGAAAAAAGCAACAATGAATTTTTTTGTGTCATTCTTTTTTCTTCGCAATCTCTCTTTTGAGGAGGCACTGTGAATATTATAAGAGATCAAGAGTACTGGTAATCTTCTGTTTGTTTCACATGCACAATAGTCAAAGATCATTGTCGCTGTATAAAGTATCTTGCTAAAATGTGCAGTGATACAAAGTGAAAAACAAGTTAATTCTTTCTAAATATACTATCTATTCTGTATTTTGAAAAATATGTTTTCTTGTTCACTTTGTGCGTTCATTAGAGATAACTTTGCTTTGCTATTTTGTATTTTTTTACCAGTTGAGTTATGAAATGAATTGCTCCAAGAACTGACGTACACCCAGAGGCTGGGTAGTCTTACAATGAATGAAAATCCAACACCGATTAAATTAACAAAAGAAAGTTTTAGAATAATCCAGAGCAAGAATCTCATAGGCAGCATAACAAAGAGAAAACAGAAAACGGTACCAAAAATCTATCAATTCATATTACAAAACTTCAAAAAGACCAAAACTGCTAGTTTCCTAGAAGATCTTCATCTTCATCCAATGCTGCCCCAGATTCTTGATGAACTGTGAATCAAGCTCCCTGCATTCAGTTGTTGTCTCCACCCCTGTAGTACCTGGTGCATCTCTAGTAAACTCCTCACTATCTGGCATAATGATGAGCTGACTCCTTTCCAATTGCTCAGCAAATGCTGCTGGCCCACCTGTCCAAAAGTTAAAGAAATTCAAAGCTGCATAATAAACAGAAATTCAATGTTAATTCGTATGATAAGGGATATAGAGAACCTAATAGATACCAAGAACCTTCAGGTGAAGAAAATTTCCCTTCTGTTTGAATAAAACTAAAAGGAGAACGGAAAATTAATAGTTCAAACCATAATCAATTGACTGTTATTAATCGTATGAATTTCAAGTCTCAAATCTTATTGGCCCGGACCAAAATTCAAAGGATGCAGTTAATTAGAAAGTTGGAAAAACTAGTTTGAGTCAGTTCGCAATTGAGTAATGGTTGAATTTGTTTAAACAATTGACTAAATATAGAACTCGAGACACAATGCATCTTCTATATAAACAATGTCGACCTGAAATGTATACCATCAAACTATCAAATAAACAATATTTGTAATCTCCCTTAACACACGAATCATGGATGCTAAAATCTCCACATCCTGTATCCTCCTTGTTTCCCTCTGCGCTCTCTTCACCACAAAAAGTGTGGCTCACAACCGTTTTTTGATTCCTTCATCATGCATTGGTCACCCTGGTCTCCTAAAATGTGCTCTCGACTATGAATCTGCGCTAAAGGCTGCTGCTTCTGCTGAAATTTATATTTCGACTGGTGCATTCAGTGTTCTGCTAGACTCGATCATTGCTGCTCAGGCAGCTGGTATATCCATTGTACACTTTCTGCCAAACATTCATAGAGAATTGATCAAAGAGCATTCCACGGTCGAGCGGGTTAGCAAATTAAACTCCACCATCGGCATTGCAGTACATGAACTTGTCAAGGCATCCACGGTATTCTAGCATATCTTTAATCTTTTGCACTATTATGATGTTTATTTTGCTTTATATTATATGTTTCTATAACATGTATTTATTACCTTATCTAATTATTGATAATAAATATTTCCCAGTCATGCCTTTTTAAAATATATTATAATAGACCTTAAAATTTTAACAAAGATTGAAATCTGAACAACACAAGATTGACAAATAATGGGTGTTTTGGCATTCTTTTAAATAAATGCAGAAGGGGGAGAAACTAAAGTCGGAGTTCTAAAAAGATATATGTTATGCATATTTATAAATGATTACAGTTACAGATAATCAAAATGGCAGAGTTTAATCATGTTTTCATTATGCTTCTTATTTCTTAATATAACATTCTTCTGTGAGGTAGAATTTATACATATCGATAATACAATGTGTTGCATTCCCCATGACAAACTAGGTTATCCACAGAGAGGCGAAGCTTTCAACAACCGAGTTGCACAATATTGAGAAGTCTTTGAAAATTGCCTCAGAAATTGCAACTAAGTTGCACGTCGGAGTTGGTTTTAAGCATACCAGTAGTGATACAAATGTGTTGCTCAACAGCTTGATCAAACAGTTTATCAACCTCACTAACTTGACCCTCAAGGTCATTGGAACAATCAGAGCTAACAGCAAAATTTCTTTCTGAAAAAATTATCAGTCATGGCCAGTTTGTAACGAGATTATCCATCACTTTTCTATTTGATTGAGATTTCTCCATGGTGTTGATTTTCTTGCTTTAGAATTATACCCTATTTTACTCAAATTTGTATCGCAAGCGCACGATAGTCGTCTAAGTATTTAGGGGTCGAACCACAAGGACAGATGTTTGATAACCAAGTTTCAATTTTATTTAATCTACTAAACTAGAGATTTGCAGGATTATGTAGGTTGGTCTCAAGATTAACAACTAAATTAAATCAATATTAAATAAAACAGATTGCAGTAAAAAGTAGATTAATTGGCTAATTAGAAGTTAGGGGCTTAAGGCATGCTGATTCTTTCAGTTTATTCCAGTCCCAGCGGTCCGCTGACTTTCGTAGCGGCCCGCTGAAGTGGACTCAGGTCGCTTGACAGATCAGCAGGTCGCTTGACAGATCAGCTGGTCGCTGGCTACTTGGCGGGCATAGACCACCTCGCTGGTTCACTCAGCGGCCAGCTGGTGTCGAGCTGAGACTATTACTTAGTTGATTTAAACGTTGCTTTGTGTATAGAGTTGGGTTATTGTTGAAGTGCTACAGATCAAACTCTCGTTTTAGGTCTGGGGTTCAATTCAACTAACTTCAAATCTATCAAGTAGATCTAAACTTCAACTTTCGTTTCGTGGTCTAGTTTCTACGGGTTTATACCTTTCTAACCTATGTATTCTTAAGCTTTCGCTATTAGAAAAGACTTGTAACTCTCGTTAGTTAGTCTTGGTTCAATCTTTCGATTATAAACCTTCAAGTTGATACAATTGATGTTAAATACTTAGAGTAGTTTGGACTTAACTATCTAACTAATCAAGCAAGGCCTATACTTGATGGATACGAGCAAACTAACCTAAGCAATTCAATTTCAATCAGATAAGCAATTGAAGAAAGGAAATAAAACACAACATGCAACTAAGAAATCAACTAAAATAACAATATCAATTCATAAACTTAACGGTTCACTGCCATGGCCCCTAAAAAGGTATCTATTCGCGACCAGACATCAAACAAATCATCCAAGTATCAAAGAGAAAAGAAAACAAAAGAAAGAAATAAAGTTACAACAGAAAAGCAACTCGATCACTTTCTTTCTGTCTTCTGCTACTCGACAGCGGCTCGCAGGTAGCTGTAACGACCCGCTGGACCTGTGCAGAACTGTTCTCCTTTCGCCCAGAATAACTCCTCTCAATTGCCGACCCCTTGTCTTCAACGCTTCCTCCTTATATAACATGCATTGGCGGTTCTCTCAAGGTGGAGGTCGTGCAAGTAGAGGCTCTAAATTTGGCGTAGACGGTTGTGGAGGAGATAGCAGATTTGGCTGGCTATTTTTGTCTGTCGGTTAACATCTTCCAGTGGCCCGCTGCCAAGTCTAGCGACCCGCTGCCAAGTCTAGCGACCCGCTGAAGTCTCCTATATCGTCAGTCAACATCTGCTACCCGCTGCCTCCCTGTGGGTCGCTGGAGAGATCTGTGGGTCGCAGGTCCAGTCTGAAATCGCTCCAAATGTCGTGTCGAGTAGCCATATCGCGTAGATCCTATACAAAATGAAGAAATCATGGCAATACCTAGCTTCTAACCTAAATTAGCAATTAAACATTAGAAAAAGCATATAAAATCAAGAAATTAAGACCTATGAATGGTTGAAATATTAGGTATGAAAACCATTTATCAAACCCCCCAAGCTTAGCAATTGCTTGTCCTCAAGCAAAGTCCTATATTCAAGTTCTGGTTTTTAGGGCTTAATTTCAATCAACTATATATTTTTATACAAGTCAAAGAGTTAATTCATAAGCTAACTAAACAAGACTTGAGCAATTTCAACAATTCTTTTAATCAACAATAGAATTCAAAATCCAATTTTTGTTCTCATGCCATCAACTAAACTAATTATGCAGCTAGGATATTTGCAATTATTTTCCATGACTTATCTCATCAATTCCTAAGTTTATCATCTCTTCAAGGTTAGAATCAATTAATCTAACAGTTGAAACGGGATCAATCCTTACCATCATAAACAAACAAGTCAACCAATTCGTTTCACAACCAGGTCTTTGAGTTTTCTAACCATTCAATTTCTGAAAACGCATTGGAATAGGTCTAAAGTGAGGTGAAAATAAGGGTACAACTCCCCACCCAACCTATTTCAAAGTTTTTGGGTTAGACTTTTAAATTTCTCTCGGGGCTAAGAGGTTTTCTCGCGGTGGAGAGGTTAGCCAAATTATGGTGGATTTATTTTCGAGATTTTTCTCGTTTATTTTTTTTTTTACGTCATGAGCCTTTCTATTTTTACTCATGATTTATGGAAGTTCTTCTATCCACCATAATCTATAGCTTCCCGCAATGTCCATGGCATTGCACGCTTTTTAGTTCCCCTTTTTTTCTTGTGAATTTATTCCTTTTGTCTCAAGATGAGCCACGTGTTTTTATACATCTTCGACTTTTAATTATTCTGAAAACAATGGTTAAAACGCTCTAGACCTAATGATCATTCCTTGGTTGTCAAGCCTTTATGTTGCTAAAGTTGATCTAAATGAATTTATCAATTTGAGGTGGCTACCGCCTCAAATGCTTTGATTAACCAATTAACCTATCTAATTCAGCTAACTTAGGTTCCGTTGAGATACTTCATGAAAAGCTATTACTCCTATCTTAGTCACATTTGAGTTAGTCAGATCGAAAAATGTGCAAATTCTTTAATATTTCCTCAAAATTTTATCAATTTGCTTCCTTCAGTTAAACCTCTTATCTTTTGCTCAATTCTTTGTTCAATTAACTCAGAATAACTTCTTAACTTTCCCTAAATATGCAAAATGTCATTAATTATGCAATTATTTACAAAACTAAATGTAAATGCATAGAAAATTCTTAAGTTCTGGATAAATTAGCGGGCCGCAGGTGATGTCTGCTACCCGCTGCCGTAGCAGCGAGCTCTAAGGTTTGGGCTGCGACCCACTGAAATTCCAATACTTAGAGATTTTCTAAATCCTGCCGACCTGCCATCAGCGACCCGCTGGTTGGGACTGCGGTCCGCTGATTGATTTGCGGACAAAGACTAAAATGCATGAATACAATTTCCTAAGCTAACTAATTAACAGTCCTAACTAGAAGTTTTCAATTTCTCTATGCCCCCCCTCCCCAAGCTTAATTCATGACACTGCCCCTAGGGCCATTAATTACCTAAAGAAAGAAAATAGAGGGAAATTAGAAAACTTACGAACTTAGCTCAATCCTCGGGAGGTGGGGGTGGAGGTGGTTCTGGCACTCCGAAGATATGATCTGCGAAGCGCTGCATCATTGCTCTTTGCTCATTCCTCCAACTCCTTGCCTCTTCAATTTCGACATCTAGCATCGCTTCAAGGCGCTCATAGTCCGCGGAGAGATTCCACTGTGCAATGTGAATGTCATGGAGCATGTCCGCGATGCCTGGGACATCAGGTGTGGCCGTCCCTTGGTAAAAGCCCTCTCCTCCCCACTCATCTTGGATTCCTGGCCCAAATGTGCGAGCCGCTGGCTCTGACTGCGACCCGCTGGCGTGGAAATCAGATTCTTCATGCTGGGTCGCTGGTTCCTCCTGTGGGCCGCTGGTCCTGGGCTGAGGTTCTGGAATTGGCACCAACAGAGCCAAAACTCCGTTCCGGACTAAGAGATAGTCCCCGGAGCGCATCTGACCAATCCTGAATGCAATGGGGATATCCAAGAGATAATCCCCCACTACATAGCGCGTCTCACGCGGCGTTTTCTTCACATGTCCCATAGATGCAAGGAGCACCATGTTGAGGCGTTCGGGCCCGGCACTTTGCTTCATGCGGAAGCTCGCCACGCCTATGTGCTTGGCCAGGTGCGTGACAAGGCCCCGATGGTGATCTTCCCCTGCCCCGTCAGTTTGTTGCGGGCAATGGTGTCGTGCCAATGCTTGATCATGCTCCGCGCCAAGTTTTGGTGTTGAGAATTGTCGCGGCGGAGCATTTGGCACAGCACCGATGTCTCTCCCACATTAGCTTTAGCCCCCGATTCTCCTCTTGCAAAGATGGTGAGAGATAGGGCCCGTTGGATGAATCGGATCACGGGCATTTGAATGTCCACACTTTTTCTCTCTTTTGGAGCCTTCAATTCCGTGATTTTCTCCCAAAATCCTTCATCAATGTCCTTGACATCTAGCCCGCCTCGCTCTCATATCGGGCGTATCGAACCCCATGGAATTGCCACGAGGCCAAGAACTCCCCTTTCTCCCTATTCCACTCGAGGCAGAGTGTGCAAAGAAACTCCATAGTGAGTCGGGTGTAGGCGGGCTCCACTATCTCCCAAAACGCCCTCGTGATCCCGGCATTTTCAGTCAAAGCATAGAAGTCCTCCTCTATGTCGAGATCCTTGAGCACTTGAGGGTCTAAGAACCGAGTATTTTCTATTTTTTTAATCTTGAGGCGCTCATAACGGGCTTTGCATTCAGCCTCAAGAAAACGGGGCGGGTTATCCCCGAGCTCCTCCTCCGCTGTCCGCGATTTCCTTGTTGCCCGAGTAGTGGTTTCAACCACGTCCGGGTCCACCTCCATTCTATCCTCCTCTTCTTCTCTCCTCCTCCTCTTTTCCTGTCTAAACTCCACTTCAAAGTCACTCCCAGAAGCACTATCCTTTTCACCTCCCTCTTCACTCTCACTCTCTTCATTTCCATCATCACTCTCTTCTCCTTCACTCTCCTCGCACTCAGTTTCTTCCTCCATCGGAGCTTTACCCTTGTCATCAGTTACTTGGACTTGCTCCTCCTCACTCTCAGTCCCCTCATCCCCAAATATCTCTCTTTCCGCTTGTTCAAAGTTCGGGGGTGACTCCTCCCTTCTTGGAGGAGGTGACTCTCTCCTTGGAGGTTGAGAAGAGCCACTCCCAGAGCCTCCCAACAACAATCTCACTTCTCTAGCTCCTCTCTTGAAAATTTTAGGGGCCATCTGTAGAGGTTTCGGCTTGTTTTTGATTGAATTGGTTGGGTTCTGTCTCAATTTTGCCCAGTATCAGCGGGTCGCAGGAGGTTTTAGCGGGTCGCTGGTTTGGATTTTGTTGAGGTTTTGGCTTGTCAGACTGTTTTTTTTTCAGCGATCCGCTGGTTGTGTCTAGCGGGTCGCTGGTACTGGCTGAGAGGTGGCTAAGGTGGACCAGAAATGTGGTTTTCTGATGGGGAACAGTGTGGTACCGTTTGGTTTGGATTTTGGGTCCTAGTACCACTTTGAATTGAAATTGAGGGTTTGAAATGAGTTGTTACCTTGGCCCAGTCGAGAATAGGTCGTTAGTGCTCCAAATTTTGGGGTTGAGACGATGAATCGATGCGTGGATGCAATGAGGCGGTGGAGAGGATCGTCACCGGCGGCTCCAGCGAAGTGGTGGTGCTCGTGGGGCGGAGAACGGTGGAGTTCGCAGGTGTAGGGTTTGGGTCGCAAGAGAAGGAGGGAAGGGATCGATACTGCTCTGTTGGAAGAGATGGAATGGTGAAAAGTCAGAAACACCCTTGATAATAGTCAGATTTTTAAATTTCAGTTCTTTCCAGCGGGCCGCAGATGGTATCAGCGGGTCGCACCTCGCTCCCCCAAGCTTGCTTGGAGCAGCGGGTCGCATGACTCCTGGCGGACCGCTTATATGACCAGCGGGCCGCATGATGATCTGGCGGTCCGCTGGTGGTTGTGATATCTATTCTGGATCACTCTTCGACCCTCCTCCTCGTCTCTGGTATACGAGAAGAGGTGGCTGATTTGATGTGGTTGCAACAAACTTCTCTCTGCCTTCTGTCACCTTTTTAGCGGCTCGCTGGGGCTGCCTGCGGGTCGCTGAAATTGGTCGTTGGTCAGGCTGAGAGACTCCTTCTTCACAAAGTCTTGGTTTCCTCGCTCTAGGGGTGCTTCCGCTGTTGGTCTTCTCGTTTCCTCGTCCTCCTGCCAGTGTTCTCACCTAGATTTGAAGAAAACAAAAGATAGTGAAGAAGGGTAAAGAAATCTAGCAAATTAAAAATAAAATTTGAGCCTAATTATCGCTACCGTCCCCGACAACGGCGCCAAAAGCTTGGTGTTGATTTTCTTGCTTTAGAATTATACCTTATTTTACTCAAATTTGTATCGCAAGAGCACGATTGTCTTCTGAGTATTTAGGGGTCGAACCACAAGGACGGATGTTTGATAACCAAGTTTCAATTTTATTTAATCTACTAAACTAGAGATTTGCAAGATTATGTAGGTTGGTCTCAAGATTAACAACTAAATTAAATCAATATTAAATAAAACAGATTGCAGTAAAAAGTAGATTAATTGGCTAATTAGAAGTTAGGGGCTTAAGGCATGCTGATTCTTTCAGTTTATTCCAGTCCCAGCGGTCCGCTGACTTTCGTAGCGGCCCGCTGAAGTGGACTCAGGTCGCTTGACAGATCAGCTGGTCGCTGGCTACTTGGCGGGCATAGACCACCTCGCTGGTTCACTCAGCGGCCCGCTGGTGTCGAGCTGAGACTATTACTTAGTTGATTTAAACGTTGCTTTGTGTATAGAGTTGGGTTATTGTTGAAGTGCTACATATCAAACTCTTGTTTTAGGTCTGGGGTTCAATTCAACTAACTTCAAATCTATCAAGTAGATCTAAACTTCAACTTTCGTTTCGTGGTCTAGTTTCTACGGGTTTATACCTTTCTAACCTATGTATTCTTAAGCTTTCGCTATTAGAAAAGACTTGTAACTCTCGTTAGTTAGTCTTGGTTCAATCTTTCGATTATAAACCTTCAAGTTGATACAATTGATGTTAAATACTTAGAGTAGTTTGGACTTAACTATCTAACTAATCAAGCAAGGCCTATACTTGATGGATACGAGCAAACTAACCTAAGCAATTCAATTTCAATCAGATAAGCAATTGAAGAAAGGAAATAAAACACAACATGCAACTAAGAAATCAACTAAAATAACAATATCAATTCATAAACTTAACGGTTCACTGCCATGGCCCCTAAAAAGGTATCTATTCGCGACCAGACATCAAACAAATCATCCAAGTATCAAAGAGAAAAGAAAACATAAGAGAGAAATAAAGTTACAACAGAAAAGCAACTCGATCACTTTCTTTCTGTCTTCTGCTACTCGACAGCGGCTCGCAGGTAGCTGTAACGACCCGCTGGACCTGTGCAGAACTGTTCTCCTTTCGCCCAGAATAACTCCTCTCAATTGCCGACCCCTTGTCTTCAACGCTTCCTCCTTATATAACATGCATTGGCGGTTCTCTCAAGGTGGAGGTCGTGCAAGTAGAGGCTCTAAATTTGGCGTAGACGGTTGTGGAGGAGATAGCAGATTTGGCTGGCTATTTTTGTCTGTCGGTTAACATCTTCCAGTGGCCCGCTGCCAAGTCTAGCGATCCGCTGAAGTCTCCTATATCGTTAGTTAACATCTGCTACCCGCTGCCTCCCTGTGGGTCGCTGGAGAGATCTGTGGGTCGCAGGTCCAGTTTGAAATCGCTCCAAATGTCGTGTCGAGTAGCCATATCGCGTAGATCCTATACAAAATGAAGAAACCATGGCAATACCTAGCTTCTAACCTAAATTAGCAATTAAACATTAGAAAAAGCATATAAAATCAAGAAATTAAGACCTATGAATGGTTGAAATACTAGGTATGAAAACCATTTATCACTCCAATTTGGGATTAAAAAAATAAATCCCCAATCTGAAATGTAATATTGGGTCACATGCTGATTTATATTGAATTTTCAGTTCCCTTGTTAATTGACTTATTATTCCAAACGTTACCTTATGAAGTAGCTAGCTAAGAAATTTTCTTTTTTTGATACTTTGTAGTTAGAAAAAAATTTAATGAGGTGGTTTGGCTGATCGCTCAAATTAATTGTGACACACCATAGGTTGTGAATGAACCCACTCAATAATCTTCTAACGGAATATTGTCTAAAACAGATCAATGCACGTTTGATACTTTATTTCTCCGCAGACTAAAACTCAATGGTTAAATATCGTGTGATCACTGAATGATAAAGACGGAATGCACAGAAAGTTAGGGATGTGGTGATTTAATTAATGTATATATGAAGTCAATTTAGTTTCGTTCTCTGTTAAAACACTTTAATTTGCCTTTAAAAAGTGTTTACAAATTATTTATATTATTACTACATTTGTTAAATACACATTTTGGATCAAACTCTGGCAAATTTTCTGAAGAAACTAAAAATTTAAAATCACAACCATTCCATTGAATCCACACCAGGGATGCCATTTCTTTTTTCTTTGGGGTATTACCAGCCCTACAGATCGTATTAATCCTGACGCAATGAAAAAGCATCCAACCCCATGATAATAACTTCCTTTAGGGTGAATAATTGGAAAACTAAACGCAAAACTTAACAAAACTTGGATGTCTCTGGCCCAGCAACGATTCTTACACTTTCACCTAGCTCAATACATAAACATCCTCAATGAACCAACACGGCAGCCAGAAGAGGCACAGGACCTACATAGGGTGAATGGGTGATCAGTAGCGGTAGTGAGCAGGCTTGTATGGGCCCTCGACTGGGACGCTAATGTAATCAGCCTGAGACTTAGTCAGCTTTGTCAGCTTAGCACCAAGCTTGCCAAGGTGAAGGGCTGCCACCTTCTCATCAAGGTGTTTAGGCAGCACATACACCTTCTTCTCGTACTTGCCACTCTTCTTCTCATTCCACAACTCCAACTGTGCAATCACCTATACAGACACAGAAGTTCAACTTCAATGAACATAGTAGAAATAGACCAAATGGTAATTTTACACCTAGCAATAAGTAAAGCCTGCACAGAAAAGAAAGAAAGAAAGAAAGATAACCTGGTTGGTGAAGGAGCAAGACATGACAAAGCTAGGGTGGCCAGTGGCACAACCCAAATTCATGAGTCGTCCCTCAGCCAATACGATGATGCCAGAGTTGGTCTCAGGGAAAACCCACCTGTCAGTTTGGGGCTTGATTGTGATTTTCTTGACGCCTGGGTATGTCTCCAGCCCAAGCATGTCAATCTCATTATCAAAGTGACCAATGTTGCAAACAATAGCATTGTTCTTCATCTTCTTCATGTGGTCAACCATGATGATATCCTTGTTACCTATCAGACGACAAAACTTAAGTGAGTCCCACATTATGTACTATTTAGCAAGCTCAAAAATCATGCGATTATCAAGTTTAAATGTACCAGTGGTGGTGACAAAAATGTCAGCCTCAGAGACCACATCTTCTAGGGTAAGGACCTGAAGGCCTTCCATGAGGGCTTGTAGGGCACAGATTGGGTCAATCTCAGTAACTACAACACGAGCCCCGGCTTGCTTCAAGGCAGCAGCACAGCCCTTGCCGACATCACCATAGCCACAGACAACAGCGACCTTACCAGCAATCATGACATCAGTGGCACGCATCAGCCCATCAGGGAGGGAGTGACGGCACCCATACAAGTTGTCAAACTAAATTTGGAAAACATGAACACATTAGAAATTGTTGGATGTTATATTTTGTGTAGGTCAGGTCACTAATACGACTGAATTATTGGTATTCAGAAAAAAAAAAGAAATCAAGGAGAAACTTCCATTAAGACAGTTGTGGATTTGATCGAGTTTCTGTTACTCGACCAAATGTAAGAAAAAGTTTAATGACAACAGTATATAGGGCTATGCTTACTTTTCATTAAAAGCTGAAAAAAATACAGTTCAAGTGAGTGGAGTATCAATTTCAACTCTTTTCACACTTAAACAGCTTGCGTTTTTGAAGCCCGTCATTATGGTCATAAACAATAGTCATGGGGAAGGAGATATAATTTGGCATAACTACACTAGTCTCATCATCTTTGTTACAAGGAAAACTAAAGTTTACTGAAATGATTTATGCTTAATTTTCACATAAAGCAGGAAGAAAAGAAGTTGAAGTCCAACAAATCAATTTCAGGCTTCCTCAATTCATAAGTAAATTTAAACAGATTGTTATCGGAAAAGATGTCTACAAAGCTTAATTTAGCTAGATTCCAAAACAAAAGTCAAAGTAGGGTTACATTACAATGTTAACAGTTGCAGCTCCTTTTTGTCAATTTTTTATAGTAAATTTTGAGTAAGCAAATCAGCAGTCATAATTAGCAAAGCAGATAATAGTAATAAAAGCATAGGGTTATTTATTCCTATGTAAACCTCCACAAATGGTCACTAGACAATTGGTCCACCACAGAAAAAGATGATCCATGGAAAAAGACACTCTATGAAGAGTCAAGATCAACTTGCGACCCATTACATAGTTACCAAGCCAACATGTAGCTAAACCAAAATATGAATATTTTAACTTAGGTAAGGCCCAATAACATCAAGTGCAAGCAACAGCCAGCCCTGCATCTAAATAAAAACCTAAATCCCAGACTCCCAGTCAACTCAAGCACCTAAAATACCAACTCCACCAACTGCAAAACCAAAGGTCCATAATTAGTTATACCTAAAATGAATTTCCAAAAACTAAATCCATCCATAAAAAAATATCTCACCTTGCTTTTGGTGACGGAATCATTCACATTAATTGCTGGGAAGAGAAGTGTACCACTCTCTTGCATCTGGTACAACCTCTTGACACCGGTGGTGGTCTCCTCTGACACACCAACAAGTCTGTCCTTCATCTTGTGGTATTTCTTAGGGTCTGCCTTAAGGCCATCTCTGATCAGACCAAGCACGATCTGGAACTCAGCATTGTCGGTGCTTTCAGGATCAGGCAGCTTGCCAGTTTTCTCATACTCCTCTTCAGCACGAACTCCCTCATGGATAAGGAGTGTGGCATCACCACCGTCGTCAACAATTAGGTCGGGACCACCACCAGGACCCCAGTCAAGGCACCTCTCTGTACACCACCAGTATTCCTGGTGTTCACGAAATATAAAACGTACAGTTAGTGGAAAAAAGATTGATCTTTCTGCTATTGCAGGTATTAGAATCCATCTACAAGACATAACAAGATCAATCTTTGGATAGCGTCTTTTTTTTTTGTTTATCTTTTGATAACTGCGACCGATAATAGCAGGTTATGAAACCAAGATTAAACTACACAGATCCTTTAATAACAAACACTAACTCAATCAAGACAATAAAAAATTGAACAAACCATACAAATCAAATAAAAGTACCTGAAGAGTCTCTCCCTTCCAGGCGAAAACAGCTGCCGAATCCCTGGCAATGGCCGCGGCGGCATGATCCTGAGTTGAGAAGATGTTGCAGGAGCACCAGCGCACCTCTGCACCAAGCGCAGTCAAAGTCTCGATCAGAACCGCGGTCTGGATTGTCATGTGGAGGGAGCCTGAGATGCGGGCCCCAGCGAAAGGCTTAGACGGGCCGAACTCGGCGCGACAAGCCATCAAACCAGGCATCTCCACCTCAGCAAGCTCGATCTCGAGCCGACCGAAGTCGGCTTGGGAGAGATCCTTCACCTTGTACTCCCTGCCGGAGCTGGTCTTCTCTACGGAAAGAGCCATGGCGAACGAGATTAGGGTTTGGATCTGATCTGAGATACAGAGAAAGAGGAGGAGAGTGGCGCAGTGAGAAGTGAGAGAAGGGAAGTAGATATAAGGGGTTTGCGAGAGATCTTGGGTTTTTGGGGAATGGTCAGTGTGATTGTTCTGTAGTATTTTGTGTAGTGAGTGGGTTATGATTTCTTATCGACTTGTTATAAAATTTTGAGTAAGGAATGAGACGCAGAAGTATGTTAGCGGGATTGACTGCCAAGTGCCAACTGTGAAAGGCTGAATTAATTTTTTTTTTTGAACCGTGAATTCAAGTTGAAAAATCAGAAAGGAAGGTTAACCGGAAAAAAAGGGAAGACAATTGAAGGAAGAGAAAATGTTACCATATTTCTACCTGTGATTTTTTATCAAAAGAAAGTTATCGATTTTATGATTTTATTTCCTTTCCTTATTATTTGATCTATTAATTAGGAACTAATAAAATATATATATTAGCAAAAAATAAACAAAAATTTTCCATTACTGTTAAATATTGGAATCGAGGTGGCAAGTTTATTGATGGTAACCATTTCCCAGATTATAAAGATTTAATAGCATATTCAGAGAAGGTTTTTTTCCCCTTTTGTCTTATTTGACCAGCCCGGGGGCAATGAAATAAAAAAGAAATAAAATCTCTAAAATTATAAAAATAATTGGAGTATTGTAACTTGACGAATTTTATGACAACTCCCCAACGGCGGGTATTGACTTATTTTAAGGGCTGGCACATTAAAATTTATAGCAAATAATACACAAACAAAAATTATATGAAATATATATTTTTAAATCTATCAATAAATAATACTACTACAAAATGCAAGTTTATTCATATGTTTGATAAAAATATAATAATTAGGAATTTTCCATCAAAAAGATACAAAAATAAAAATATTACAATATCTAGTACAAGCAATATTTTTTTTAGAATTAATGCACTTGGGATTTGGGAAGTTCCGCTCTTTTTTCGAATTATAATTATGCGGACGTATTTGTGCAGAACAAAAATTGTACATGGGAACTCACTCATCAGTCATCACTCATGTGAGGGCTTTTTTTACGTATTTCTAAAATACTTATATACTATATATGATGGGACCAATTACTATTTTTTCTACCGATTCAAACAAAAAGGGTGACTATAAAACTCCACTTTAATTAGGTGCCAGCTATATGAAATGATTTAACATGAAAAATTACAACTAAACTGCATAAGCCGTTTTGAGTTTCTTTACTTTTATTTTTTGGTATGGTATATGTCGTACGTGCTTCCTAGCTAGTATATATATGCAACAATGAGATATAAACCTAAGACCAGCCACTCGGGTTTTTTGAGAATTGTTATAAACATATTAAATCTGTATAACATTTACTGAACTCGATTCTTCAAGATACTAGCTTATTACACAAATAGCAAACGATACGTCAATTTTAATGTTTAAAAAAAAATATTGTTTGAACATATTAATAAAGTGGCATCTAAACAACTCCAAATTGCACCAAAACAACGACTAGGGCTGCAAAACGATCTAAACGATCACACAACTGCATTGTTGCGTCGATCGTTTCGTCCGATGGGACGAAAGTTTTATTGTTTGCGTGTTTCGTTTCGTAATGTGAACGCAAGAATTATTTTTTCCGTTTATCGTTTCGTGCAATCGAACGGTTACAACCGTTCAATCGTTTAACCATTTCTGCCATGCCAAATATTAATACACAGTAGCGGAAAAAAAAATATTGGACCATACCAATAATAGCAAAAATACACTTACACCGTTAAACCATAACAATAATAGCAAAGATACACTTACACCATTAAACCATTACAATCCTCTTGCCATTTGTTTATATATCCTGTCTATACAACTCAATTGAATCTCTAACTAACTCTCTCTAACTGTCATCTATTACAAAAAAAAACTAATCGTAACATCTTGAAGAGGTGAAAAACTAGATGCGCCGGGTGTAACAGTTTCTGGTACACCAGTAAACTGATCACCGAGAATCAGTAGTGTATGTGTTTGTTATCACATCCCTTCTCTAATTGAGTTTACCAATTAAATCAAGCAAAATAAAAAAAATCAAACAGGTAAGCAAAAGCAAAATTTTTTGAAGGTCTCAAAATAAGAAACCATTGTGTCGGATTGAATATTTTCAGCACCCATTTGAAACTCAGCCAGGGATAACTGTAATTTGCATTTTCTTTTCATCATTTACAATGCTTCTTTTGTAAGTATAAAAAATATCAAAACAAAAAGAAGGAGCGAGTGGAAAGGAGTCTATCAAATCTGCCTATTCAAAAAACGAAAGAAAGATCATCGCACCTATTTCAAAGATACTCTCACTTACGGCAAATCTCTTCATTTAGACTCCAACCATACATCAAATCCAAACAATATATCAGAGAAAGAACAATCAAAGCTTTACTTCTCATGGAAAAAAATTTGATTTATGAGAAAGACAGCAAAAACAAAATTATCTAGCCAAATCAATTCCAAATAAAAAATGGGAATTACTTACGGTAATCAGATTCTTTCTCCAATCAAGCAATCAGCTAGCGACTTCTTCCATTTTTGTCACGTGATTTTATCTCCATACATATCCAGCGATGCCAATCACGTAATTGGAAAACAGATCGGAAAATGAATATTTTAATCTGTCTTGTCCAAGCCTTCTCTCTCTCTCTCTCTCTCCATATTACGCGTGCAATTCACGTGAGTTGAACCACTTTTCTTTGAACCAGATCAGATCTGAAACAAATCGTTTTTTTCTCTCCCCTCAACACTCTCTCTCTCTAAAATAGATCGTGTTTCTCTCTTGGAGGAGAAGCTCTTTCGCTTTTTCATTTTCAAACTTCTTATATAATCTCTTTCTCTTTCACTCTCTGAAAATCTCACTTTTGTTCTCAAATTGTTAGAGGAATTGGAGAGTAATTTCGATTCCGTTGACCTTCCGGTGAATTTTCAGCAAACTGATGATCAATTACCCTCCACGACGCTTAATTGATTGATTACAGCAACTTTAGGTAATTTTTTTTTCTACTGTGCAATTTTGCCTCGATTTTAATACATTGATCTATTATATGCATTTTATCGATTCAATTATATTTAGAACATAGATCGATTCAACTATATGTTAATGTTTTTGTAGATTTATTTAATATAAGGAAGTATTTAATTACATAAAAAGGTATATGTTATATTGTTTTATGTTGTTTTGTTTTTACTGGGTTTTTATGTTGTTGTGTGTATTTAATTACAGTCCTACAGTTAATTATTAGCTACTGTTTGGGAGTAAATAAGTAATACAAGGGAGTAAGTAATATAGAGAGTAACTAATATCTACAGAGAGTAAATAATATATGTAAGGGAGTAACTAATATGTTGTAAGAGAGTAAATAAGAAGTATAATAGAGAATAAATAATATATGTAAGGGAGTAACTAATATCTGCAGGGAGTAAATAATATATGTATGGGAGTAACTAATATATTGTAAGGGAGTAAATAAAAAGTATAATAGAGAGTAACTAATATAGAGATTAACTAATATCTGTAGGGAGTAAATAATATATGTACGGGAGTAACTAATATATTGTAAGGGAGTAAATAAATAGTATAATAGAGAGTAACTAATATTTATAGGGAGTAAATAATATATGTAAGGAAGTAACTAATATATTGTAAGGGAGTAAATAAAAAGTATAATAGAAAATAACTAATATGTTTAAATTTGTAGTTGATTAAAATGAGTACCCAATATCTGCAAGTAGTAAATAATATAGGTAAGGGAGTAACTAATATAATTTAAGAGAGTAACTAAAAATATAAGGGAGTATTTAATACATGTGAGGGAGTAAACCTTCAGTTCCGATTCTGCCAATATTTGGGAGTAACTAAATATCAACAAGAGAGTAAATAATTAGTATAAGGGAGTATTTAATACATGTGAGGAAGTAAATACATTCATATCTGATTCTGCTATTGTTTGGGAGTAACTAAATAACTACAAGGGAGTATTTAATACATGTGAGAGAGTAAATAATATTCATTCTGATTCTGATAATGTTTTTCTCATAGAGAATGGAGGGTCGCCGGCGACGGGATGGTTGACAGCAACGGGAGGGCGTGATGGGAGGGTTGACGACGACGGGAGGGCGCGAAGGCTGAGGGCGACGGAGTGCGCAACGGCGACGAGGGGGCGTGACGGCTGAGGACGACGGGATGACCCGAGAAAGAAGGTTCGCCGTGTGAGAGTGACGAAGGGATGCGCGTGAGGGGGTGAGGCAGGGTGAGAGCGACGCGGGGTTAGAGGAACGCGTTTTTCCTTTTTTGGACAACGATTTTTTCCCCTTTTTGGCATATGATTGCTTGATTGCTTGATTGCAGGTTATCAGCTCCGTGCATCGAGTTTTTTTTTCTGCACAAATAGATACTTTTATTTTTAAAGCCTTTTGTACAAATAAATGCCCTTTGATATTGTTTATTTTATTATTGGTTTCTATCATATTCACAATTTTTTTTATTATGTTATGAAGGTTAATAGATACTTGTATTAATTATTTGAATGGTTTCCGGAGAAAATTGATACTCCCTGATGTCAATCATTTCAACGTTTTATCGAGAAATATATACTTTCTTATATAATGAGTGTTGTTTTAATAAAATAGAGTACAATAATATATACTCCCTTACGATTGATTTTCGACTTATGATGAAATAGACACTCCCCCAATGTGAAGAGTTAGCTCAGCGCCCAGAGTTCAATGATGGTTTTTATCACATGGAAAATGTGGGCCGGTAAAATTGGTCTAAATGAATGTCCGCCCAGCAATAGCGTCAATAGTCAAGCCTAATTAGTCACGTGGGTATCGCTGATTGCTTGATTGCTCATAAGTTTGATTGTAGTTATCAGCTCCGATAAAAAATTGTGCCATGCCAGCAAATCAGAATATCCTATTTGGGCAAAGCCAAAACCTACTAACCTCAGAACCAGAGACTATTTATTTGGAAGCCACTGTTGGCGGTTTTGACTTAGAGGAGGTCGAGCAGCTTGAGAAGTGATGAAGCGACGGTGACTTAAAGGTGCTGTGGTGAAGGAGAGGGAGAGGTGGTGAGGTGCTGTGAAGTGGGTGGTCGGAGAAGAAAAATGAGTTAGGTGCTGTGCTCCGGTCGGGGAAGAGAGTGAGAGAGCTGTTGTGCTCCGATTGGAGAAGAGAGTGGTTTTGCGAGAGAGAGAAAGAGAGATAGAAGAGATGAGGCGAAAAAGGAGAGCGGCGGATTAGGTTTTCATCGATCTCTCCGCTATATTTCTCCCTGCAATCCAAAGAATCTCATTCCTCCGCAATGCTGAACGAAACAGACGAAACAACGGTAACGAAACAGGTATGTTCCGTTAATCGTTTCGCTGGTATGACGAAACTGTATCATATTTTCATTGACCGTTTTGTCTCTGAAACGAAATCGATATTGCTTACCGTTATCGTTTCGTTTCGGACGAAACGAAACGATTGCACGGTTGAGACAGGTTCCGTTTTCAGCCCTAACAACGACAATGCATGGCGACTGAAAAGTCAGCCCAAGTTATCAAAGCCTGGGCCCTGGGGGCCTCTGGGGCTGCGGATCTGAACAGGTTCGAATCCTCTCCATTCCACGATGAATTATTGAAGAGACTTTCCAAGATCTGACCTCAGTATATAAATCGGACAGTCTATATGAACCTGAACATGAGCTGTTAAGGCAACTATTCAGAGTCAGAGGTGCTATTGGGCCCTTCCGATCAGAAGTCAACGGAAAATATACCCGTTAGGATTTACAAACTACGCATACGGCATACCCCTTGAAGATAATCCGGCCCAATTCTGGACGACTTTTTTGTTCTTACACCGTTGACCAGAAGTCAAACGAACCCCACATGTCGGTGAATTGTGTTCTCCAGGACCATGTCTGCGAACTATTTTCTGATAGGGCAAGCGCATTCTTCGGCGGGACTTCCATTCCCTCCTCTCTTGTCCCTTCCATTTCCATCTCTCTTACAAGGCTCCAACAATCTCCTAATATCATCTCTTTCCCTCTCTTTTCTCCGATCAAATTCCAATCCCCAATTCGACCATTTTGGCACCGATTCTCACAGCTTCGATCGTAATCCGACAATGTCGTGGCTTAGAAACGCTGTCCACCGGGCTGTGGAGGCCGGAGGTCGTAACCCCCTCACCCGTACAGTCCGTACATACGCCGGTACGGTGGCGCACCACGCCGGACAGGCCGTATCCGGCGGTGCTAGGATAATCCAAGATCGAATCGTTAGCTTTTCTCCTCGCTTCTCTGACTTTTCCGTTGAATTTTTAAATAAAGTATTTTGGTACTTCTGACATAGCAATATAACATTGCAATCAATGCTACATGATATCTTGCATTTGCACATTACATGATGTCTTGTTTCCTTTGCAATGGTTGAATGTAGCTTTTTACACTTCATGGCAGCCTTATTTCTACTGAATGACATATTAGGCGATGAATGTTATGTACCAGTGCCAGGCTATGCAATCAGGGTATCATTATAAATGGTATTCTGGTATTGGATATTGGTTTTGATTAGCATGTTGCCATTTCCTGCTATTCATGAAGTGTGCTTGTAAATGTATATCTAAAGCGAATTCTTACCTTGATTTGGTTTCTCAAATTGATCTTTGATGTTTCAGGGATTGAAGAATTACAAAAATTTCAAACAAACAGTTAAAAGGCTGGAAGATATGGCAGTAACTAGCAGAGGAGAAGAGCGAGTCCAACTTTTACGAAGATGGTTAGTAGCTCTAAAAGAACTAGAGAATTCATCAGGAGATGAGAAGAATGCAGAATCTTCGGACGAAAATGATACATCTCCCAAAAATGCTTCCCCAGTATGGCTATGTTCTTCCAATAATTATTTATAACTAAAGGTTTTCAAAACACTGAGGCATGGAACATATGGTGATTGAATTAATATTGGAAGGAATTTATTAATTTAAGTTAGTTTCGTAAATTGTCCTTGGATTATATTGGAAGGATTGCAATCACTTGTTGTGATAATCTTTTATCATGAATCAATACTTTATCCCAAGATATACAATGCACGAGTTTGCTCAAATAGAAGTAATACACATAACTCTCCTACTTTCTGCCATTTATTAGTAAGTTAAATTTTTTGAAGAATTTTCTATTTCCTGTCTTTTAAAATGGTGAATGCAAAATTAATGGCGATTAGTTTATGTCTCATATCCATCTCATGTAATAAATCTGGTTAAACAGAGAAACTGTTAAGACTTAAGTATACCTGCTATTTCTGGTTGGCTTTCTAGTACGGTGGTATCCTTATTATTTTAAATGATGGATAACATTTATTCTGTAAGCATGACTCCCTACTAAAATTTGGCGTAATGTATCAAATGTTTTACAATGTCAACACTGGAGAATATATCAAAATGAACTGCATAGATTTACTAATGCATTGTCTATATAAAATAATGGAAACGAGTAGTACTGAGGATACCAGTTTGTTACACAATAGAAATATAATACAAGAGATTCAAGCTGGTCAAATCTTTTGCTCCCGTGTTACAAAATTGCTTGGTCTGTGTAAGATTAGTGTGCATAGAATTGACCAATTAGTTTTTGTTTACTGTTAAAGAAAAGCTTTGTCTGTAGGATTTGTACTATGATTATGAGAGAGGAGGAGAGCCGATGAAATTTCGGGAAGTGTTTCTTTTCAGTCAGGCATTAGAAGGCATTACTTTGTCTATGGTATGCTTCGTCTGTTCTATTTGTTTGTCTGATTATTTATGGCTTGGTCGTTATATTACTGTTATCTACTTTTTAGTATATCATCAGCATTTAAGCTTGTAGATTTTTTTTTTCTATGAGCCAGATATTGGAAGCTCCAAGTGACGAAGAAGTCAATCTAGTCTTAGAAATTTTTGGGCAAGTATCCTATATTATTTATTTATTTTCATATTTGCATAGGGCCTGCTTGATACCAAAGGTAACAGAGCAGGAATATGAAATAGAAGTCTCTGAAACTTGGAACTTTTCCATATTGCCCCAATGTTCGGCAAACACAGAATAGTGGAGGAGTGGATTTGAGCCGATTCAGGTTGGCCCATGAAGGAACTCCTTCTCTATTCTGTCCTTCCCCCCTTAAGTAAGGAGAAGTTTGAGTATAATATATCATTCCATTCCACTTTTCAAACATTTCCATTCAATTTCAATCCCATTTGGCACCTATGTTACATTCCACCACAATTGCTCTATTGATTTGGACCGAACGAGCCCATAAATTGTCACAAATTAAGATTTGAATGCGTGCATGTATATGTCAATGGAATACAATTTTTCTACCAGGATATGTCTTTCGGGAGGGAGAGAAGTACATGAAGTAGTAATGAGCAGTATACAAGACTTGGCAGATGTCTTCTCAAATTATAAAGAAGAAGTTTTGGTATATTAACCCTCTAGCTGTTTCTGCCTCTTTTCTATTCATGAGATATTCCTTTCACTTTAAGCATGGTTTTATTTTCAGGCTAAGCGGGAGGAGCTTCTTGAGTTTGCTCAAGTGGCCATTTCAGGACTGAAATTAAATGCTGAAATTTCAAGGTTTAATAAGCTATGTGTTATTGATTAGTTTTAAATAGCTTTGACAAGAACAATCATATGGATGTAAAAACTGTTGCTATTTCAGAATAGATGCAGAAGCAACAAAATTAAATGAAGAGGTAAAAGGAATTGAGGTCACGCAACTAGCTTGTACTGAAAGTAGCAGTAAAGCTTCTAGGAGGTTTGATTTAGCCAGTCAAGAGGTTTGGTTATTAACTTAGCCTTTATTATTTATCTTATTCATTATTTAGAAATTATAGAAAATTTCCTCGAAGAATGATGTTTGTGCAATTTGGTCCTAAAAATTTTTGAGCCTGCATATAAATAATGTGAACTTGTTGAAAGGTTATATATTTTTTCTAAAAATAAAAATTGAATCGAAGATGTGTCTGGATGACTTCATGGATTCTGATAGCAATGTCCATGTCACCAATATCTAATGACATGGATGATGATGACATCTGTGTAGTCATTATAAATAATGTGGATGGTGATTGTGCAGCACCATCCTATCCTGTCATTATGGTGCAAACTGAAAATTTGGGAACAAAGCGGGAAAAGAGAGATACTGTAAAGATAATTTGTGTTATTTACTCCATCTATATATTATGGCCAGAGCTATTACTAGTGTAGAGGTAAACTAAAATGACTGAAACCAAATAAAACAAAATAAACATAAACTGATACGATGATGATTACAAATATTCTTGAAGAGATTATTTGATTCATACATTTGAAATTTTTATCTATGAATACTCTTATTGAATTAATAGGGTCTTAAGGAAGTTATAGGAGAAGTGCGCCTTTGCTCAAGAATGGAAGAACTTCTATTGACAAAGAAATCCATAAATCCTGGTGACACACTAAAGAGCCATTTTCAGAAGGCAATATATTGTCTCATCTAGCTTCATGTTATGTTATTCTATCATGTATTAAAAACAGCATTGTAGTTATTCTCTTATTTCTTCTTTTTTCTACTTTGATCAATTGCGAATTTTTTAGATTGACAAGTTGAAGGTACTAGCTGAGTCCCTTGCCAACTCCTCTACAAAAGCAGAGAAGCGCATTCTTGAACATAGGTTTGTAAATCGAAATCATAGACTTGCATAAAGTTAATGTATTATATATCTGTTTTCTTTTTGCCCTTAATTTTTTTATTATCTCTAATGTAGAAATCAAAAGGAAGAAGCTCTGAACTTTCGAGTTGCAAAGGCCAATGAAGTTGGTGTTACTGAGAAGGTAAGATATATTTTTTTATTTACTCAATTTCCACATTTTAAATTGTTGAATTGGTTTCATGTCTAATGTATTTGCATTTTTTTCATATATGCTTGTGATCTTATGCATATGTTGTTAATTATTTATTTGCTTAGTAGTTTATTTGATATTAATTTATTTATTTTGGAAAGGAATTGAATGCCGAGATTGCACGGCTAGAGGAACAAAGGGATCAGCTCGAGGCTGAACTTCAAAAAGTAGGTCTTTCATTTATCTATTACTATATTGTGATGTTTATGTAAATAAAAAATAATATGTTTCTTTAAGATACCCATTTTTTGTATAGGTTAAGACTTCATTAAATGCTACTCTTACACGGCTTAAGAAAACTAGAGAGGAACGAGACCAATTTGATGACGCAAGCAATCAACTTCTCTTGCACTTAAAAGCAAAGGTTGTTTATATTTTTGTTTTCTGAAACTATTCCTTCTTACAAGTGCTTGAGTGCTATTCTCATTATCTTATTTTTTTTTCAACCATATCCTTTTGGTGCTATAGGATGATGAATTGGTGAAGTCAATTGCTTCCTGTAAAGCAGAAGGTGATACTGTAATGAAATGGATTCATTTTTTGGAAGAAACATGGAAGCTTCAGAGCTCATTTGTGCAGCTGAAGGATGATCAAACCAAGTACATGAATGTCTTTTGTGCATTGTGTTCTAAATTTCAGGAAATCGACATGAACCTAATCTGAGAATTCCTTTTGTCTTGTTTTATTTTCAAGTGAGGATTTGGAGAGATGTGCAGAGTTCTTTGTAAAGTTGGTCAAGCATCATCTTTCTTCATGTGAGGTACTATTAGTCTGAGTTGCTTTTAAATTTATAATATTATTATACGTCTTGGCATCATCTTATTTTCTCAATATTAAATTTACTATATAACAAAAATGTGCTTTTAGCTTGAAGGTCTGCAGAAAATCTTATATACCTTTTAATCCTTTTATCTTTATTTATTATTTATTATAGTTTTATTTTCATGTGAAAGTAGGAGCTACTTGGTCCTGCAATTGAACGTGTCAGAACAATTGTGGACAATTTGAAAATATTCACCAAAAGGTATGTAATGTACGTTTTCTATTAAGTTTCAGAGTATATCAAGAGTTCACACTTACAAATATGTGAAAAAAGAGTTCTAAGTGATGTTTAAGCAGATCACCAGGAGAGCTAACGAATGGCACGCCTAAGAATACTAATCCTAGAAAGTATCTGGAGGAAGAGTATGTAGAGACAGAGAAGAAGGTACTTATTTCAAATCGGACATAACCTGATCTTACTGTAATAAATCTGGAAGAGATGATCCTCAATAGATTTTAAGGGTGGGGTTCCTTTGACAATGGATTGATTTGAAAGTTTGACAATCATCCACAGTTTTAGTTTTGAAATCCAACATTTACAAATATATACTATGCACTTAAGATGATGAAATTCAATGCAAGTTTACCAGTTACAAGACTTGAATTTTGCAACAGCCTGCATTTAATTCTGTTTGATCGGATACCAAATGATATTTAAATTGTATGATAATTTTATACACAGTCTACAAGTCCAAACATGTGTCGAGAAGTTCTTTCCTATTTCTAGAAAAATGTTTATTTTATTTATTAAGCATTATAAAGTTTATCAAATTAACCATAATTAATGGAAACCCACCCTTTTCCTAATATAGCTTTAGTTATAATTAAATCATTTGCAATAATTTTCTTCAGATTGTAACAGCCTTCAGTGTTGTCGACCGCATAAAGGAGCTATACTTTGCTGAACATGGGAACGAATCAAGGTTATTCTCTTTCATCCTCGATTAATATTTATCATCGCAGACAAGTTTGGCTGCTAAATATTTTCATTACTAGTACGGTAAGTTTGCAATGCTGTAAAAGAGAACTTGTTAGCAAAAGATTTTCACAATATTGTTGCAGGCGAGAGAATCCTGAGGTAAAGAAGTTATTTGCAACCTTAGAGAAGATGAGATCAGATTTTGACTCCATTGAAAGGCCAGAGCTTAAAATCGAGATACAGAAAGACAAAATTTCCCCAAAATCAAAGAAGGATCAGGATTCGCCAAACTCAGATTTACTCGGTCAAGATTATGCCAAACTTGAGTTAGAATATGATAGAGAGAGAGAATCAACCGATGATATTGCTGGTTGGGAATTTGATGAATTTGACGAGGATCCAACACCAACGGTTGTCTCCCATAGAAATATACTATAGGTCCCTGTTTTACTAATTTTTGGTAAAATTCATGTATAATACAAATGGGCTGGAATCCCAATTGAAAACGCAAGGTTTGTATTGCGGGTCAATAGCTATATACATATACATGTACAGTAGCAGAGGTTCGATGTCAAATTTTTATTTGATTTGGCTGTACTTGGCATTACCAAGATGACAGCCAATGTATAGGAGTGTGAGAGAGTGATTCCTTTGAACTTCTTGTATTTACTTCCTGGAAATGTTCATTCCGCTTTTTTTTTTATCTCAAAATATACGAAACTAAAAGTATTCAAAGCTAGCGTTTTTGTTTTTTCATTGAAGGAAATTCTGCAGCGGCAAGTTACCTTTTAAACGAAAGCTTATTGTATTATGGTTTATCTACAATACTTAATATTCTGGAATCTGGAGGTATGATAAACAGATTACTTTCTGATTTTTTGTTTTTCTTTTGTTAAAGGTTCGTGTGCCTTGTTAGATGTAAAATTAGCGACAGTTTTGCACAAGTTCTTAAAATGCACGGTAGGAAAAAGCTCAAACTAAAAAGAAATTAATTACAGTCGCATAATACATTGAAACTTCAAACAACAATATAAAAAAAAATAGAAAAGAGATGTTAAATCCCTTTGAAATCAAAAGGAATACAATCCTATATCACTGACACTCTTTCGACCTGATACCTGGTCCTGAGACTTCTTGCAATAAGTGATTGCTCCTTTTATAGATCTCTCCATCTCAGAATTTACACTGCTGCTTCGTCTCAGTACTGGCGATTGTGTCAGAGTAATATAGAATGCATTTGAATTTAGACTTGAGAAAGACGAATTCGATGACGAAGAAGAAGAGGATGAATTCGAGTATAAAGAATCTGATCTGGTGCTCGAGCCCAATTTAGTTGCATTTGAAAAGGATTTTCTATGGACCCATTCATCTTCTTCCATGAGCTTCTCTCTCTGAATATTATTCACTAAACTATTTACATTTTTCCCAATTATGTTATCTTTCGGCCTAGAGGCCCGGCATTGATCATTAGAGACTGTGGGTTTAGCAAAGAGAGACTTGAGATAGGTGTGAGAGGCCTTTAATTTTGAGCACAGTGACAAAGTACTTACACCTTTTAACTTCTTTGACCAACGGTTCTTTGTACCACATTGTCCCGGCAAGGTTACATATTTGTTCCTGGCACTTGCGTGGTAACAAGTGCTTATGCTTTCCTCCTGAAATTTCTCTTCTTCTTGGTCTGAGAGTCGAGAGTTCCTCTCATGCAACAACACCCGTTGGATAGCTTGAATCCTTGGATAGAGGTGAAGAGGGAGGAGGACTCCCTTATAGAAGAGTTCGTCAGCCGGTGAATCGAAAGAGCACCTCTCTTGTGGGTTTGCACACAATTTGAATTCAAATTCTCTTGAATCCCTCCGAGATGGTACATTGATGCTGGTAAACGGAGAACTTGGATCAATGTCTATGTAATCCTCTTCTAGAGATTGATCACAAAAAGGAAGAGTTTTGGTCATTTGTCACTTAAGAGAGTGCGTGCAAACTTTTGGTTAGGGAAAAATTATTAGATGAACAGCTAGGGAAAGGGGTGCAGAGCCCTTTAATGTAGGAATAACGGCAAATGGGAGAAACCTTTTTCTTCTTGCTTTTTTTTTCTCTTGATTAATTTTTGTTAGAGAGAGAGGAGAGGACTGGGAGGGATGGAGGTTTGAGGGTTTTGTAGATGCATGATGCATCTTATGAAGCAGGTTAAAGGAATTTAAATTTTATTTCCTTATTTTTTTATCATTTTGTGAGTAGCGCTGGGACAAAAGGGCCAACAGTTCCCTTTCTTTAAACAAAACATAATTGTGAGCTCCATAAGCATCTCTTTTATCGTTGAACTCTCGCATTCTTTTTCTTCCCTCTTGCTTACTTCATAAAATGTATGATTTGTTAAAAACTAGATTATTCCATTATAGAAAATTTTGTTCTTGAAACTTTAGAAAAGTACGGCCACATTATAATTTTTTCTTTCATGAGATAATTGTTTTGATAATCAATAAGATTTTGCTTTAATTGATTTTATTTTAACATAAATAATAGAAAAATAAAATGAACATTTATATTTCCACCTTTAAAATGAAAGATATAAAAAAATTTAATTTATAAAGTAACTTTAATAAATACCAAATATCAGGGATTATTATTTATCTGCTGAAACGGTATTAATTGAATTTAACGGTTAGAAGACTAGTTCTCACGACTTGAAAAGTTTAGGTGAAAAAATGTCGCAATTAAAAATTAGGGTTGAGATTGTCATAACTTTTTGACACAACTTGAAAGCTTAAAAAAAGTACAGTGACATTATTTCTTCTCTTTTCTCTTATTAATTGGTCATGGGTAATCCTCAATAAAGAGAAAAAAATTAAAAACTAAAGGACAAAAATTAAGGGAAAAAATTCGTTGATATATCTCATATTGATGATGTTTGTCGTCTCAATTCACGATTCGTATTTGGAGTCTTCGTTGAATCGTTCTTTATTCATCTAAAAGCTGGCAAAAAAGAAGATAGGGGGAAAAAAAAAAAAACGACGTTCCTTGTTGTGGCATTTAACTAACCAATTGAATGCCAAAAATTCTTTCAATCAATGTCTTTGATAAAAAGAATGACTCGAATGAATGATTAAATATAGGGCGACAGATCACAGATTGATATTGTTTGTCGTGGCTCTTCTCTGATAGCAACTCCCACCTTTCCATTTTGTTGTTATATAATTCATCTTAAGAAACGTATTTTAAGTACGTGAACCAACTAAATACTTCAAAAAATAAATAACATTTTGTTTTTTGAATAAATTGAGAAATTCTCACTTGTGAGCTTTTTAAGAACGATGATTGTAAATTTTATTGTCTAAAAAATAGAAGGGAAAATGCATAGAATAAGTGAATTATAAAATTTCTTATATTTGACTCTCGAACTTTCACAAAATTACGTCAACAATAACAAGTTTTAGTCCCAAATAAGTTAGTGTAGACTAGAAACACAGCTAGCCTAACATGATTAAACTCACCAACGAAAATAAAAATAATAATAGTAGCAATAGCATTAAAAAGCTATATATGTCATAGTTCCGGTACACTCCAGATGCTCCTATCCAAAGTCTTGAACACTCTTAACACTTCTATTTTTCTATATATGTCATAGTTCCGGTACATAGATAACTTCCACATGTTCCTATCCAAAGTCAACTGTTTAGAGACATTTTCATTCTTTGAAGTTGCTTTTTTTTTTACTACATCTACATCAATCTTGATCAATCTATGCCTTTCTTCGTGTTCTCAAAATGATTTAGAATTCCACTACTCATCAGTACTTCTACGTTGGATATATTTAAATCATCTCAAACGATGTTAGATAAGTTTTTCTTCAATTGGTGCTACCGCAACCGTATCTTGTATGTCATCATTCCCTCCATAAGTTGGTTTAGAATTACTCTCGCACTTTTATTAAAAAAATATATATTATAAAATTTTAGCGTACATAACTACGTACATATTAATCATCATAAATTAAAAGAATCTTGACTCCATTCTGCGTAGAAATAAGAAAAAAATTGGTACAGCAAAAGAAGAGAAAACGGAAATGGTGAAAGTTATATTCCGCTACTAAAAAGGTGGATATCAATCAATGATAAACAAATAATATGTGCTTATAATACACCCAAAAGAAGATTGCAAAATTTAATCCTGACATCCAATCCAACACCTTAGAATGCTCAATCAATGTGAGATAGGACAGGAGCAAGTAGGTAGCATTTGTCTGGTAGAGATTCGAAGTACTAAATGCTACACACCAATCAAGCACCTTCTCAATTTCTTCAATTTCGGAGCATTTACAATAGGAACGCAGCCGTGCAACTACGTATAATTGAACAGGTGTGGTATACCTAATGCCATACTTTGCTTCTAGCGAATCAATCATACAAAGAATGGAGAAAACATAATATTTTTTTTAGAGATAAATTTAGAGAAAACAGAAATAATTGGTGCAAGGAATCCAACCAAAAACCTTACCTCCTCTAGATTGACGAGTAAAGATTTTATCAGATTGGTGCTACTTGCAAGCATCAACAAATTGCCAGGCATATGGACAAAGAGAATTTTTCTATTTTAAATTTTAATCATTTAAACCCAAGAATCTAAACTAATTCGCTTAGGGATTTCTTAAAAAAATTATGAACATTTACACACCTACCGATATCATATTCCCGAACTCAAGTACCCAAAAAGGAACCATGTGGTAAACAATTTGCCATGGAAGTGTCTAAACAATAAAAGCCAGAAAAGCACCTACCGTGTCCCCAATAAAAAAAATGTACTCTCAACAGTACAAAACTTAGTTATAAAAAAAATAAAGATAGAAAGTTTATTTTAATAATATTTCTCTAGACAAGCAAATCTTGTACTAATTTAGTAGATATGTATGTCCGTAAAAGTTTTAACAGGATAGAAAGCCAAGAGAGAACAATCAGTGATCCCATCATGTTTAGCACGTTAATGTCAAGGCAGGACATCTCTATTTTTATTCGAAGTTAAGATGATCCGAACGTAAATTTAATAGTGGATTTTCATTTACTTTATGTGAGTATGTTGCAGAAAATTTATACGAAACTAGTAATAATTAACCCCTAATTATGTAGCAAATAAACAAAGAGTTAACAAAAAGAAATCTCTATTTTAATGCAGTATATGTGCTATACTGCTGTTTCATCAATATACTGCTATATATGCATCACTTTCGGAGCTAGAAATGTGTCAGGGGAGATGTCCTAAGAAAAGTACTGAGATTTACGCATTAACACATGAACCTTTTGCATGGAAGTTGACATGAGGGGAACATAGAAAGCTGCAGATCCTAAGAATGATCATTCATTGTCTATCAATGTGGTGATCTCATGTTATGCTTCCAATAATGAATCTTTCATGAACATTTGTGCCAGAAACTTCTTCGAGTGGTTCTTTTTTCTACTTTAAAAAAATGTTAATTATCTCTGTCGCTACTAACTTTTACTAAACTAAAGATTCTTCCATGTTAAGATACTATCTTATTATGCTTTCCTTCTTGCCAGAGAGGAATAGTCTCTTAGAAGGAAAGAATCCCTTTTATATTCTTGTCTAACTAAAAATATTTTTTAACATCTCTTTTAGGGAACACAAGCAGCAAGTTTAACATGTTCATGCCACCTACAAGGATAAAAGCTTCCAGCTTGCTCATGTATACACCTATTTCTCCAATGTGAATATGATTTTACTAAAGAATTGAACCATTTTTTTATTATTATTATTATATTCTTTGGGAAGAGAGAAACGGACGAGGAAGAAAACATTGCAGTTTGCCAGTTTCCATACATATAGCTGGGTCCAATTTTGTAAGTAACACATTGCACTTCATTGGGCCAATTTTGTAAAGAAGTCCAATACATATAGCTGGGTTCAATTTGCATGCGAAGAATGCACTCTCTTGAATGTCATGTGGAACCGAAAAAATTAATACTAACTTTACTGTTCATATTAATTTTGATAATAACAGAAAAAAAATCAAAATTTTAATACTAACGTTGCTGGATCGTCATCCCAGTTGACGAAAGCCCAATACCCTTGGATCGTCATCCCAGTTGACGATCCAAGCTTGGATCGTCATCCGAAATGACGATCCAACGATCCAACAAAAAATCACATATTAAAAAAAGCTTCTGAAATTTTTTTGTTTGGATCGTCATCCCAAATGACGATCCAAACAAAAAAAATTCAGATTCTTTTTTTTAATGCAAATTTTACATTTTAGTCCCCAAAATTTTTATTATTACAAAATATATAATTTATAATTAAAAATTAAACATAATTAAAACATCTATTATATTTTATATAATTAAATTATTGCATGTTAAATACATAATATTTTATATGTTTGTAATATTTATTCATACATATATAATGTATCGTATATTTTATATATTAAATACATATTATTGTATATAATTAAAATATATGATACATATTATTATGTACATATATTTCTATGTATATTTATTTATACATTAAAAAAATTAAAATATTTATTTATAATTAAAATATATATTTCTATATATATTTCTATGTATATTTATTTACACATCGTGCGTGCCGTGTCATGCCGTGTCAAACACGATCGTGTTAGAGTCTCGTGTCGTGTTGACACGAACTACTTTTTTAACCGTGTCGTGTCGTGCTTAGTGGTGAAAAGAGTCAACATGACACGCATTCTGACACGACACGACTGACACGATCGTGTCGTGTCGTGTTGAAACGTTGTGTTAGTCGTGTCAAATCGTGTCAGATTATTTTATTATTTTTTAAATTAAAAATAAAAATTAAGAAAAAAATTACTAAACGTTATAATTTATTATGTAATTAAGTTTAAAGTTTTTATTAATATTTTTTATAAAAAATAATAATTAAATTAGAAAAATATTATGATTTAAATGATGGTAAATAATATGATGTGGTATTATAAATTGAAAATAAATTATTAATTTTGCTTAAATAATCAACATTAATAATTAGATTTGTGTTGAGGTGTCGTGTTAATTCGTGTTCGTGTCGTGTTGAATCGTGTCAAACTTTCTAATGTTCCAACACGACACAATTATGACATGACATGTCGTGTCGTGCCAATTTTGTATTCGTGTCGCGTCGTGTCGTGTCAACACGCACATCGTGTCGTGCCAACACGCACATATTATTGTATATAATTAAAATTTATTCGCCGATGACACTAAAATTATTATTTTTACATAGTAGTCCAATAAAAAAATTTGTTATACATTAAATGTAGATATTAATATATAATTTTTTTTAATGTATAAATAAATATACATAGAAATATATGTACATAATAATATGTATCATATATTTTAATTATATACAATAATATGTATTTAATATATAAAATATACGATACATTATATATATATATGTATGAATAAATATTTAAAAAATATAATATTATGTATTTAACATGCAATAATTTAATTATATACTTACATTTTTATAATAGATGTTTTAATTATGTTTAATTTTTAATTATAAATTATATATTTTGTAATAATAAAAACTTTGGGGGTTAAAATGCAAAATTTGCATTAAAAAAAAAAGATTCTGAAATTTTTTTGTTTGGATCGTCATTTGGGATGACGATCCAAACAAAATAATTTCACAACCTTTTTTTTAATATTTGTTTTTTGTTGGATCGTTGGATCGTCATTTCGGATGACGATCCAAGCTTGGGTCGTCAACTGGGATGACGATCCAAGCTTGGATCGTCAACTGGGATGACGATCCAAAGGTATTGGGCTTTCGTCAACTGGAATGACGATCCAGCAACGTTAGTATTAAAATTTTGATTTTTTTTTTATTATCAAAATTAATATGAACAGTAACGTCATTATTAATTTTTTCGGCATGTGGAAACTATCCTCTCCTGAATATCAATTTTGATTTGTGGTTTTTTTTCAACATGTAATCTGCCCCGTCTACTAAATTCTATAGGGAAGCAGCTTCAAATTTTTGTGTCCTAGTCTAATATTCAGGCTTGATTATTGCCCACAACATAAACATGTCGGCATGTCGCTCAACTAAATTCCACAAAAAAAAAACATCAATGATAAAAATGAAGAAAACAGTATTCAAGAAAAAGGACTCGTGTCATGTGTACCTTGGTTTGCAAGGGTAATCCTCGTCATGCAATCAATAGTCTATACAACAACAACTAAGCCTTTTGCAATCAATAGTCTACCAACAAACATTTTACAAATGGTTTCAATTCTTAAAATCAGTAACAAGAATTTTAATTTCAAACTAAAGTTCTTAGTCCTTAACATCAGTAACATGCTATGCTCCACAAAACCCTTTCATCTTCCACTTTTCACAATATATTACATCGATTTTAAAACTAATACTACACTTTCTACGTGAGAGCAAAAGAACACACCATTTTTTTTTTTTTTTTTGCAGTAAGTTAACAATCAGGTGGTCTGGGTATATCCTGCCAACCAGTGCATAGCTGAAGAACTTCCTTGAGAGAATGAGAAGCGGGCTCCATTGTCCATGACTGGTACATCTCTTCAGCCTTGAATATGCAGTCTGCACCAGATCCATCTATCAATGATGGCTGGGCCCCATTAAGAAACACATCTCCTTCTGACTTGATCCAACCAGCCATCACGTCCTCTCTGTCTGCCGCCTGTTCCAATTATACACATGATTTGTCAGACAATTTTATTGCATCTTGGTTTATTGTGTTTCTTCAAAAGAATATAATTAAAATTACCTTCTCGGGCATGTATTTGAAAACTGTCTTTTTCTCGCCTGCTTCATATATATTGCATTGAGAAACGATCTGAAAATTTAAAAAGACAAAAAAAAAAAACAGTTACGCACATTAGAAATATAAGATCATACCAGAGGTTTCTCCATGCCTCCTGTCCTCGTTTTAAAGATTAGGGCTTTCTAATGCTTCCTCCATTTCCAAAGCAATCAAATACCCTCTTTTTCCATTGTACTGTTGTTTCCAAAAAGCAAATACCAGTCTAATGCTTTTCCAATTCAACTAATGACAAATTCACGATGCTATTACAAATTTTAGTACCCACATCAGCCCAGTTAAACTAATCTTAGCCTCCTTAGCATTAAAGATGTGAGGGATTTGTAGATTTGTACCTGAGCTTCAACACTAGCACAAACAGCATAGATGCCCCAATTTCTTGTATAATTGTTGTACAGATGAACCTTGCCAAATCTAAGTCGTGGGTGTCTCTGGCGGGTTCCATCAAAGAAACAGTGATGAATTGTGACACGAATGCATCTATCAACTATATGGCTGCAGTCTGCACCGATGAGCATTGTCTTGTCATGATTCGCAAAGTAACACCTGTTGAATTCAAAATAGAGATGTAAAATGTTTCTGAACTAGTTGATAAGGTATCAGATTGTACCAGGATTACCTAGCAAACAGAGGTTTAATTAGGTTCAAAACTCCAAATTGTACACTTAAGTCTTGAGTTTACTCTCCTTAGTTGATCCAACAAATTACCCAGTTTAGCTAGATACAAATTAACTTTAGGCCAACTGCAGAAAATTTAGGGATTGATTTAGGCTTCACAGTGGTCGTGAACTTAGTTAAGTCAAATTTGGTAAAAGTATAATCTGTATGTACTAGCCAAATCATACCCCTCAACTGAAAAAAAAAAACAACAATAACAACCACAACAATAAATCAAATAGGTTACCTCGAGACAGTTATATCAGTACTTTCTCGGGTGATATCAATCAGTCCATCATCGTAGTCTCTCAAGCTACACCTATCAATCCAAATGTGCTGGGACTTTGGCTTTATTTGAATCCCATCCACATCATGACCTCTCCCACCTTCGAACTCCAAATTGCACACGATCACGTGCTCACACTCTTTCAGTTGCAACCCTTTTCCTGACAATTTTACCCTCTGGCCCCTGCCATCTATGGTTTTGTACGAAGAGACCCTTAAATATGAGGAAAGGTGGATTGTTCCTGAAACTTCAAAAACGATCCAGAGGGGCTCTTTCTTACGGCATCCTTCACGTAGTGAGCCAGGTCCATCATCTAGTATTAAAAGTAAAAAAACAATGGCAACAAAATGTTAGGAACAACAAAGCCTTTAAGTTTAATCCCAAACAAGTTGGGGAACAGAATGTTAGGAACATTCAGAATTTTTTACAAGATTGGTTGTACAACTTATCTAAGGAATAATATATTTATCCTCAACACACCCAAAATATTCTTTGACAGGAAATAAGAAGAAAGCTCATATTTTACTTATTAGTTACTTACATTTAGTAGCTTTCCATTACTACATGACAAAAGAATAGTTATAATTTCCTTTGCAAATTGCATTTTGAGACATTCCAGCTTAAATGATTGTGCTGCCTTTTATAGGTGTAAAAAAACAATGAATTGACCAAACATCGTCACTATTTGAACCAATTGTTTCAGGCTTTCAGCATAATTTCCCTTTGGAATTTGCTTAATTGCTTATTCGTCCCTCATTGAAGGAAACCAATGCAACATAAAAAACAAGCGGGACTAATACCAGCGAGGGATGTGACGTGGTACACCGACCCGTGCACCCCACCAATGGCGTGTCGACCGAAACCCTCGGCCTGGCCAGCTAGAGCCCGCAAGCTCGTGTCCACGTGCGCGTACGGCATCGTCATGGGATGTCTCTGGGCGTGGGCCCCAGTGTCAGGTCCTGGAGGTGGAGATGCGTGCGGGGGGTGATTTGAAATGGGATCGGAGGTGGGTTGAGGCGGAAAATCTGCGGTGCCTGAGAAATGGTGGCGATTTGAGAGACGAGAGAAGCAACCTCCCATTCAAAGGGAAATTTTATGAAGAGGTTTGGGATTTGGTAAAGTGGGAAATGGGAAATGTGAAGGGAGCGTTTCTTTTTTACTGGCCGTTAGCTATTTTTGGACTAATGAAATAATTATATTTATATAATTAAATAAAGGGAAGGATGGCGGTGGCAACGGACCGAAAGAAAACGCTGGTCCGAATATGTCAGTTGAATTGGATAACTAAATATGGGCCGTTTTTAAAATTTTAAATATTCTGGGGAGGAAAATGCTACTTAATATTGTCACCTATAATTTTGTTATCGCTTATCATCGTTCGAACAAAATGAACACATAAAGTAAATAAAGTGAACATATAAATAATCAAAATAAACAAACATAAACAAATAAGTTCAATAAAAATAACTTGAATATGCATTTAAAAATCTAAACAAAGGATGGTAAAATTTATATTTTGTATGTGTTCATTTTAATCATCTGTATGTTTAATTTTTCCAAGCGATGGCAAAACTGCACATGACAGATACCAATTCTCATTATTTTTTGTATCAATATTGTTTAGTTTAAATAAATTAATAATTCTATTTGTTTTCATGGAAAAAATTTGAACAAATTACTATATATATTTTTAGATTCATCTAGTTGAAGAGTAAATGAATTAAAGAATAGAAAATTAGTGAAATGAGTTCATTAATATTTTTTTTTCCGATTCGGTAAAGATTGAGTCGAAACAAGACTAATAATAAAATCAAGAGCATGCATGAATGATATTAATGGTAATAACTAAATTATTTGATTTTGGCCTTTTTGTTTAATTTTTTTTTTATTTTAGTGCCACTCAAATATTATTTATTTGGTGAATGCTAAAAATCATTAACGTCCACAGTAACTTGTTTAAAATGAAAATACACAGTATTGACGTTAGTATTGGTAGCAAAATATAAGTACAGACTGAATAATGTACTAAAAAAGAATATCATTTTTTTTAAATCATATCTTCTTTTAGAACATTATCATGGCAAACAAATCCAAATACTTTCAAGTAATTCACCGATGACTTTCTACCACCGGACCATGTCTCAAAATGGTGCATGCCTTGTTCTCAACCATTTTGGTTGGACATCGATTTAAGTAAACTGACATATAAGTAACCTTAGCCCAAAATGACGATGGAAACCCTTCTCATTCATCATGGTTTATGTCATCTCCACAAAGGTTCTATTCTTTCTTTTACCAACTCCATTTTTTATGGTATAATAATATCGATTGTTATTTGTCTTTCAAGATCAATATCCTCACAAAATTTATTCACCGCCTCTATCATTTCTCTACTTCTTTATTAACTTGTCACTTTTCCTTTCTACCATTCTATGAAATTTCTTAAAAAAATTGAAAATGCTTCCAATTTTTGTCTAAAAAATAAGAGAAAGTTTAATATGCACTATGGTGCATAGGTCATTCTATGTATTGTTACAATTTGAAAAATCTAATTTAACCAGCTTAATCTACATATTCAAATCTCTAAAAAATAAAATTTTATAATTTTTTTAAATTTTATTATTATTTTTATTTTTTAAGACCTACCATTTTTGGAATATTGTAAATAGTGGTTTGCTTCCAAAAATGATTGGTTTTAAAAAAAATTCAAAAAAATAGTACTTAAATTTTAAAAATTATAAAATTTGATTTGTTAGGAGATTTCAATATGTATATTAGATTGGTTAAATTAGATTTGTCAACTTGTAAAAATTCCGATGAAAAAACCGCAATGTATAGAATGACCTATGCACTATAGTGCATATTAAACTTTCTCAAAAAATAAACCTAACACATTCTTTAGAAATCATCAACGAAAGTGATAAAGCACCGATTACCTTCATGAGAGTTAGTGCTCATAATCTATTACCATCTTACTTACAACCCTAAACATCACCACAGCAACATCAATTATAGTACCCAAGTCAAGAGCACAAAGCATGGTACTAGAACTCAAAGCACAACTACATCATATCAAAGACTAGAAATTTACCTAGTACACAAACCAACAACATCAATCAAACTAGAGAAAAATTAATCCTAACTTCTCTAATTATCAATCATAAAAAAATACTCCATATCCAGGGAGGTTTTCTACAGTGCTCCTGATGACGTCAGGGGTTGTTCTTTGTATTCTCCGTCTGTTGTGATGCATTTCATATGTGCCGTACATCTGTTGCGATAGATCTGATCTATTGCTTTGTATTCTTCGTATGGTCTTCACATCTCTCTGTCTCTCATCGTCTCTCTCTTTTACTCTCTACGTGCTTCACTAGGCAAGAGAACCTACTGCTGCCGCTTTTCGTCGTGAAATCGCAGCGGCCTCCGATCTCTCCTCAAAGCTTCGGCTGAGGGAATGAGTAGACCTTCTGTTCCTCTTTTATTGTTTTGCCTCTCTCTCAATCTCGCTCTCCCTTTTCCTCGAAATCCAATCCAAAAGAGCACAGTGCTTCTATCTTCTTCTTCTACAACGATGGCATCTGCCAATGCTCTCCTCCTTTTCTATCCTCCTTTATTTTCCTCTTCAGGTTCGTTCCTCTTGATTTCTTTTGTGCGCTTAGTACCTTGCTTTCACTGGAGGTAACTCAAAGGGAAAGGTTTTATGGGGTGTTAAGTCTGGTATTAGTTATCTTATGAGCCTAATTTTTAATTTTGTGGTCTTAATTGGACCTGGATTGAGTCAATCTGAAATTGTTATTGTATGGTTTGAGTGTATAAAGTTTATTGTTATGCATTGTTTCAACTTTAAGCTTTGTATTATTTCCCAAACTTCCAGTAATGAAGCGATTTTAAATGATTAAGCCAAGGGAATGCTAAAAGTGTACCAAGGAAAGTGCACTTTTTTATTTTTATTTTTTTGGCGTAGTTTAGTTCTCTCTGTTGAATTTTGAAGTTGATTTTTTTTTTAATTTATTGTATCAATAAGGAAGGAGGCGCCTGTGCAAGAGATCCAATACACGCAATAACTTTATTGTCAAGGCTTCTGCCAAGTATATTTCATTTAATCAGATGTCGATGAAATCTCTCCAAGCTGGTGTAGAGAAGCTTGCAAATGCTGTAGTTGTGACCCTCAGCACAAGAGGTAATCAGTCTCTAAACTTAATAAGAAGTGTGTTTTTTGTACATTAGCTTAGTAAGGCCTTTGATTTCACTATTGACAGAGGAAAAAATTGGATATCCAACATTAAATTGGCTTTGTTTCTCCAATCCAATCGATCTGTTAGTGGAGAGGGGGTTCGAGGCATGGGAGGAGGTACAGTGCTATGGCTAAGATTTGATGAATAAAGTGTATTTCTTTTAGACATACAGGCCAGTGTATTTCTTTTAGAAATATACTTTAAAAATTGTTTGATATACTTTGCAGACTGATTTTAATATTTTGCTATTTAATTTGCATCTGATCTTGATAGATAAGAATTTCAACCCATGATTCAGGTTTGATTTTATTGTTCGTTTTGTAGCACTACTTTCTTTATCCGGTAATACATGAAGGTTTTTTTCCTGAAATTTACTTCAAGCTCGCTATTTACATTCTATTGACAAAGGAGTAATGGTAAGTTTGAAAGTACTTTCTAATGCTTCATTTTTTGTTTTGTTCATTGCAGATTTAAAGTAACAAGGACTAAGAGAGTATTCCAGTTTGCCTAAACATAGAGATGTGCTACACCACTTCCTAATGTATCACCAAGGGATGAAACCGCTAGATAATTCATAGGTTAGATTCGAAGTGCTATTTACCAATTTGAATTTTATCTAAGTCTTGCTGAATATTTTTACTAGTGATGCAAAATGTATTTTTTCTTTTTACTTAGTTGATTTTTGTGGATTGTAATTAGTATGAGAAATAAAAAGTATATGTTCATCTTCAAATGCTTAACTATTAAATCATGCATACAATCAAATCAGACTACTTTTTTGCCACATGATTATTTACTCATCAAGAGTTTCACTACATGATAGACTTTGGTATACTGTTTCTTTGTACAAGGTAGTGTAATAGATTTTGACCTCGCGTGAAGAGAGTAATCTAAGCTATCTTTTTTTCACAGTTCTTCAGATGTGGGGTGGATATTTGATTGATAGTTAGGACAATTGGCTCCATATATCTCTATTTTCATTTTTTCAGTATTATATATAGTGCATATACTCTCAGCTTTGTTGTTCAGTTTCTCTTGCTATTAATAGTAGACTTTGTTAATTTCTTTGCTAAAATAAATGATTTTCTCTATTGTTGTTGTGCAGTGCTCCTGAGAAAGGGCTTCCAGTTCTTTTCTTTTCGGCGAGCAAATAATGCCAGGTTGTCACACCCCAAGAAGGGGGTGACAACCCGCCGCGTACTAGACGCAAGGCGAACAACACATCACATACATTATCCATTCAACGAAAACATTAATTGCCACATTTATTTAAGATAAAGAGTGTCTTACAACAAAACTAACATGTCTAACACGGTGGATTTGTGAAGCTAGTTTCCCGTGTTAGATCAATGTTCCAGAATCCAAAATCAAATAAGAGAAAAGTTTTATTTTGTGGCAATAACTTTGACCCGGTCAACAACTCTCTTAGTCACGTGGAAGCTCCTCACTGTTATCCTCAATACCTGGGTCTAAACAAAAAGAAAAAAAAACGGATGAGAGCCCTGACAACTCTCAGTGCGTTACAAAATACTATAAATAACAAGGTATGAAATAACAAGTACTAAATAAAGATTTAATAGTTAGAGTCAACCACGAATTTGTTCAATTGAGGGTTTAAGAGAAATATTTTAAATAAATTATTTTCAATAATAGCACTTAATAAAATTGATTGTCCTGCACAATGAGCCGCATGGCCAGCACCCCTGTTTCATCTCCATCCTGTCATGAGCAGGCCGCATTTGGAGGGTAACCCGCATGTACATGTCAAGTTCCTGGGTGGGTTTCTCAAGGTACCTGGGACTTAGTTCTCTTTTTCATTTATGTGTTTTTCATGTATGTGTAGTGATGCCATGCCTCAGTCACGAAAAGAAATTGTACCAAAACTTTAATTACAAAAGATGTCACGTTGAAAATATGGTAACGTAATTCATATACATAACCTACTGAAACAGACGACGCTAGAATGAAAATATTTTCGTATGAGTTACTCGGCCAGAACAATATAAATGTATTTTAATGACTACTTTGCAAACGATCTAATAACATTTTTAGCCTGGTTCAAAACATGCGCATATGTATATATACTTATCCTAATTGATTTTCTCAATATAACCCTGGTCTCGATTAAAGTGCTGATATAAATATAAATATATATAATGGACATTAACAAAGTTTTCTAGCTAAAAACCATATCTACCATGATTTGGCTTCTGAGACCTTTCAAAATTAGCATTTAATAAAAATCATTACCAACGTTCAAATTCTATAATAGATTACAAATGTATAGGTGTGCACCTGTGAGTATATCTACGAAGATAGATCGGGGTTTTATAAAATTTAAAGGAATAACAAATCAGTTTCATTTGTCAGTAACATTTTAAGAAGAACAGGAACATGCTATGCTTTAGAGATTTATTACTACACTAGATTAATGCGTGGCTGCACATGCATTTATTTGAGTTATCAGAAAGTTTAGTCCATCTCTTATTCGAGTTTAAAAGCTTCCTACATGCTTCTATTTACTATCAGATTCTATTTGCACATTCAAAACGTGAGGTTAGAAATCGGTTTCATAGTTTTATATCTGTATAGTTTTATAAACTAAGAATAACACGAACAGCTAGTTTTATGTGTACTCAAAATATATGCGTATGAGGTTTTATAGTCAAATCAAATTAACACACCAGATTTTGGAAAAGAGAGTATATATATATATATATATATACAAAGACATTATATAAAAGACAACGATAGAAACCAAACTATGCATATATATTACACGTTCTCATTTCTAAAAACTAGTGTCAGGTAGTAAATATATCCGCACCTTAAAATCGCAGAAAAGCAAGGAAACAGAGGAAAAGGGTTGGCGGTTTGAAGCTACGTGCGTCTACTTCTCGTCACTCGCCGCTTCCGTCTCCTGCCGATTGTCTCCACGTGCAACTAGAAGGCCAGGGGGAAAAGATAGTGGGGTTTAGGTGGTATGTTGTGCGATGGTAGGGGAAAGCTCTTTTTGTACTGTTCCAATAAATCTTATTCATATCTTTTGAGAAATCTCAGGAAATTTTCTGGTGCGTGAAAGGCAAATTCCAAGGCATAATTGGTATTACGTGGGGAAAAGGTTTGTGTAAGAAGGGAAACTAATTTCTACAGATGGAAAATCGGGTGTGCCGTATCAATGAGATTTAGGAAATGACTTTTTCTTTCTTTTTTTTTTATGGGGATATCGGCTTGGAGATGGGGCAACACAAGAGGCCAGCATCTTACTGCTAATGGGCCAGATTCTGAAGTATTAATATGGGCTCGTACCAGAACAAGTCAGCCCGTTGAGCCCGAACCAATTTAACGTTCATTAGTGCAGAAATCTTGACGACATTTTCTTTATATTATATTTATACGCAACGAATATATATATATATATATATATATATATATATATAAAAAAAAAATCCAATAATGTTTCACAGGTATAAAAAACTCTTTTATTATATCTTGGGTCGGTATTTGTTGTTGCCCGTGCATTGTGTGCTAGCAAGTAATTACCCAAATTTAATTATCATGTCTCATGTTTGATTGATTGGTTCTTCATTATCCATTACTATTTGGACAACCATAGATGTCTGACCAACTATTTTGCAAGTACATTTTGAACATACTATACTTATTCTTTCCACTTTACTATTTACACCATTTTACCATTACTATAACTTTATGCTTAGAACCACACACGTGTTATTCTGATTTCAATTTCAGAATTGATTTATTGATGATCAATATGCCTGCAGTATCCTTCGTGTGCAGTGCATTCCAATAAATGAATAGGCAGGCCCTCTCCTAATCTATATATACTATATACTGATCAGACGGTTTACACCTAAACTGTTATTCCTTCAGTCCTATAATATTTCAATATCCAATATCTGTAAGCTTGCATCGTGCGCTACCAGCGCTACCATTGCTTGCATATATTAGATATCAGATATTGGATGTTGATTATAGATTAAATTCATGTTTGCCTTTCAATTCATTTAAGTAGTGAATTTTTTTTTTTAGTTGCAGGTTTGAAGGTTTTGGTTGTTCTTTAGCATAGGTTTGAAGGCAAAGAAGTCAGTTATAGTGACACGAATGATGATATTATTATTGGTACATTTTCTGTTTTTTTTTAAAAGTAACCTCATGGTTACCGTTTCATTATATGAAATCAATTTATATACAAAAACAAAGCACAAAGAAATGGCCACTCTAAACTTGACCGTTGCCCCTTAATTCAAAACTAAAACCCAAATTGTATCAGTCAATCTGTACCAGTCCAACTGTACCTGTCAAGCAAACTAAACTAACTCCTTATTTCCTGTATTTGCTATAAAGCGCTGCACGAATGGTAATCCATTGAACAAATAAACGATCGGATCCGTATTTATAATTTTGAAAATGACCCTAAAAAACCCCACAAATTACAAAAAAGAGTGTTGGCATTTCAAAAGAGTAAAATATTTATGTGCATTGACAGTCCTTTTTTTATTGACAATTGTTATTTTTCCGACCTCTTCCAACAGTTGATGTTGACCAAGTATGTTGAAGTCCTAATAACACATAAGAATGAATATACTTTACTCAATGAAGAGGTCCAATAGTACACAAAAGTACATTCAATGTAATTGATGTATTTAAAAAAAATTTCATAATTTTTCTTTTTGCACTGTGATTGATGGATGAAACAAATTGAAATACAAATAAAATTTACCATAATAGTAAAATTGAACAAAAAGAGGAGAAAAAATAGGTCGCGCAACGGGCCCACTAGTTAAATTCAAAGGTATCTCACCTATCATATGCAATTTAAGAAATCTTCTCAACAGTTCAAACAACTGTAGCAACAAGATCAAAGCAAACCCGATTAATACCAATATGCTCATAGGGAAATTGCTCCTAGCATATTCTACTTTTTCATAGTTGTAAGAATAACCTGAGCAATTGTTTATTTGTTTCATTTGATTATGGAATTAGTTTTATTTTTTTTTCTTGTTTATCCTTTTATCTTTAGCATTTTTTTCTTGGTACATCTTATGCATGTATATACAGACGTGTTTTATGTCTGTCATTTGTACAATACAATCAATTCAATAAGAAGTAAATTAATTGCTATTTTATAATAATTTTCTTTTTTCAAAGCAGCACTAATTTTTTCGATTTAAATCTCCACTATTCTTAACCACTAATATTAAAGTTGTATTCCAACCAACTTTCCAAACATGTATATAGTTTTTGAGAAATTAGTTAAGTACTCTATTCAGAGTAGGAACAAACCAAGTACAGATTTGGAATGGACACAACAACCTTTCCATAGAGCCTTGCTGGATGTCATACCTACAGGGTTGGCAGTTGTCGGGATATAAGAAGTAGATGGAGTTGCCTTTTATAAGATCATCAGGAAATGATGTAGCACTCATTGAGAAGCCATCAGCGACATCCAAAAAAAGCACCTGATCGCCAATGTTGCTCGTTTCCTCCCAGAAATATATTGTTTCATCATGCATGAGTTTATAAATACGAAAATAAGAATGATCAGAGCAATCCAAATACAAAGACACCCTCAAAAGTCCTCCATCACTCTCTATTAAGTAGCTGGTGGGAGGCCAACGGATTTGCATCTCCTCCAAAAGGGGTGGCACCTCGTGCACTTTCAAACCCGAGACATAAAAAATCTCTGTGCAGTCACCTCCTCTTGATGAAAAGATCAACCCACCAAGATAAGCGCAAGAATGGGAAAACCTTCTTTCTGCTGCAATCCACTCGCTGTTGTGTGCATCATAGAACGCCCATGACTCAAACCCACAATTGTGAACTGGCTGCCACTGCCAGTCCGCGGGGCTTGGTTGAGGAGGCAACAAGAATTCTTCATCCGTGAGCGGATTGAACAAATGAGAACTCTGAGGTGGTGAGGTAATGAATATGTCCATACAAAAAAATAAGTTAATTAAATTTTATCAACGATCAATAAAATTAATAAATAGTCAATAATAATTGAAAATGTATATTTGATCTTCTAAGACAATTATGTATGTATGTGTTCGTGTACTAATGCCTATGGCTCTGTTTGGATGGTGTGGGAATAAGAGGAATAAGGAAAGAAGTATTGGGAAGTGTGTAACTTTGTGAAGAGTTTGTATTGTTTATAATAAATTTAAGAGTAGAAATAAGCTATGTTCTTATTCCTAGGCTCATCCAAACACAGCCTATGTGAGTTGGGCGTATGTAGAGGTGAAACCTACATCATTACAAATTAGTGTTTTCAAAATCGGACCAGATATCGAACTGGTGAAGCTTTTTGTAAGACTGAAATATATATTGATTCTCCAAAATTCCAATACTATCATGATTTTAGAAAAAAAAAAAAAGAAACAACCACAATAGAAGCTAAGAACATCATTTACAAGGAAACAAAGAAAAAAAAATATTTCCACGTTCAAATTGAAGCCAGAATTGTTTCATTTTCTTTTTCCATTTTTTTCCAGAATTTCTGCTTCCTAAATGGTGTAAATATACTGTGGTGAATAAATCCTGCGTAAAGGAAAGTTACTCTCAAACTTCTACTATTTATGAATCCACAGAAAATCAGAAAAAAGAAAAAAATTAAGTGGGACCCACACTCAATGGACTTATGGAGTATGGACCACGTGATGCATTTAATCATTGGCCAAACACATTCACGATGCATTTAATCAGATTGGACCGGACTAAGGTACGGTTCGCGCAGGGCGGATCCAGAAAAAATTCAAACAGGGCACAATTATAAATATTATAAAATTTTAAAAATAAAATAAATAATAAATTTAATAAAAAAGTAATTCTAACCGTATATAATTGTAATATTACAAAATACATCGTCTTTTTTAATAAATCTAATCAATTTTTTATGATTTTTACTTCTCTATCAATCACCAAAAAATACAAAAAAATTAAACCAACACATTATTTTTAGACATGTCTAATATTTTCCGAATCTTAATCTAGGGACTATGATTTTTTTAAACCCGAACACCTATCAAATCCTACTATCCGGGTCTTTAATTTTTTAAAAACGTGTGTCTGGGTTAACTCCTATTTGGATCTGCCACTAAGTTCGCGGTTGAAATGGTCGAACCGACCGGTCCGGCCGGATTTTTAAACATTTAATTACACATCCTGACTACATGAATGATTTAGTATATTTAGAAATTTAAATAATTTTTTAATCAATAATAAATAAAATTAATGACCGGATGTATGTATACCAAATAAGTGGGGGGGGGGGGGATCAGGAATGCTAGCATAAATAATAAAGGAAAGAAAAAGCAGATTAAAAATTTACTAGTCGAAAACTCGTATATATTGATTTGCACAGAAGAAGGTGACCATGACTCGGCCCTCTAAATCTCTTCCCTTGGCAGGATGGTTTTACATAGATTGTACCGCGTTCACCAGTGAAGAGAGAATAAAAGCGATGTTCCTCTTGTAAGTTGGTTGTTTTAGCTTGTCCATCAACGTTCCCCTCCAGAAGCCAGGGTAATTGCGGGGGAGCATCAGACAAAGGGATTGAGGAGTGCCACTTTTTGTAGGCGGCACGGAAGCGAACGAAATCGCACAGTCCGGGAATTCTTTTTGAGATGGCATGAACCAGTTCCGAGGGGATATCAGACCAGTCCCTTTTCATTTCCCTTTCCCTTTCCCTTTCGTCACACATTATTTCTTGTTTCCCAAAAAAAAACGAAGGATGTTGTAAGTTGTAACTTTTTATTCTCGCTCTGATAACAAAGAAGAAATGTCTATGTTTATATATAATAAAGTAAAATAGTCCCGTATCTTGTCATTAAAAAAATTACAAAGACTATAATTGATGCATTCCTTTTTTTAGACCAGGCATGCATCTCGGCATCAAATGCAACACATAGTACTATCTTTGCATGCATCCCATCACATTCTTAATATATCACAATTTACAAGATGTAAATGCTATTTTTATTGATTATGACGTTTTACTTATAATTTTAAAATTAAACTCCTGTATATATTAAATTAAATCGCTTGATTTTGCTTATTTTCATCAACGTATTCGCGATAAACATATAATGTCTTGAAATAACTTTTTGTAGTGACCAAGATATTAAAAAAAAAACATTAAAATTAATGTGCCAGAGTTAGATTTATACAGATACAGTTTTAGCGCTCGAAATGATAATACTTTTAGAACTATAATAGTATAATTAGAGCGCTGGAATTGCAACAGAATAATATTTATGGAAATATCGTTTTTTATTATGACTAAATTGGTACAGCAGAGCATTTAGAAGCAAGTTTTGAATTATTAATTTTACAAGTATCAACATAAACTTTTTACATGACAAGCCAAGTTCTAAATTAGGTCATAGACAAATTAAATGTATAAGAAGTTCATATAACTGAATCTCATCACCGATTTCTAATAGTAAAAGAAATAAAGATATTATGTTAATGTGCTACTCAACTGAATTCCATAACAAAACAAAATTTTAACGATAATAGAAAAAAAAAACAAAAAGATTTCCAGAAACGGCTACATATATACTACAAATTGGTTTCAACCTATATATAACATTATTAGGTCTACATATTTTACAAATGCTTTCAGTAGCTAACGTCAGGAGAAATAATTTTAATTCAAACTAATAAAGTTCTCAATCCTTAAAATCAATAATACAAGCTGGATTGTTTGGCCAGTGGTACTATTCTACCAACCAAGTGATCCTTGGTTCGATTTACGTAGAGAGCATTTATTTTCAAATTTCTTATAATAAAATCGTTGGTTTCAAACCAACCTTCAAAAAAAAAAATCAATAATACGTTATACTCCACAAAGCCCTTTCAATTTTCATCTTCCACTTTTCACAATATATTACATTGTAAAACTAAACTACACATTCTACGAGAGAGTAAAAGAACACACCATTTTTTGTTGCAAGTTAATAATCAGGTAGCCTGGGTATATCCTGCTAGCCGGTGCATACCAGAGCTTCCTTGATAGAATGAGAAGCGGGCATCATCGTCCATGACTGGTACAGCACTTCAGCTTTGAACATGCAGTCAGAGGTTCTTCAATCAATTATGGCTGTGCCCCATTAAGAAAAGCATCCCCTTCGAACCTAATCCAACCAGCCATCACCAATTCTGTCTGCTGCCTGTTCCAGTAATACATACTTGTCAGATTAATTTATTGTATCTTGACTTATTGTGTTTTCTTTTCAAAGAATATATATAATCAACATTACCTTCTCAGGCATGTATTTGAAAACAGTCATTTTCTAATCCTTCTTCATATATATTGCATTGAGAGAGAATCTGAAAACTTTAAAAGAAAAAGTTAGGCACAATAGAAACAGAAGATCATGTCAGAGGTTCCATATTTCCATGCATTTTATCAGTGTTTTGAAATTTTCAGGTTTTATCATGTTTTCCTTCATTTCCGAAGCAATCAAATACCCCAATTTTTCCCTGGACTGTTATTTCCGAAAAGCACATACCGGTCTAATACTTTTCCAGTTCAATTAGTGGTTATTTCGCGAAATTTTCATTACGAAATTTTAGTCCTCACATCATAGTTAACCTAATCTTAGCCATCTTGTTGGACACTAGAAATGTGAGGGATTTGTAAAGATAATTTTAGTATCTGAGCTTCAACACTAGCACAAACAGCATAGATGCCCAAATTTCTGGTATAATTGTTGTATAGATGAAACTTTCCAAGTCAGAAGTCGTGGGCGACTCTGGCAGGTCCCGTCAAAGAAACAATGATGAATTGTGACACGAATGCATCTATTGCCGATGTGGCTGAGTATGCACCAATGAGCATTGTCTTGTCATGATTCACAAAGTAACACCTGTTAAGTTCAAATTAGAGATGTAAAATGTCCTGAACAAGTTGATAAGATATCAGATTGCAACAGCATTGCCGAGCTGCAACAGGAGTTCAATTAGGACTAAAATTGTGTGCTTAAGCCTTAAATTTACTCTCCTTAGATTTCACTAAATTACCCTCAGTTTAGCCCAATACAAATTAAACTCAAGCCAACTGCATAAAATTTAGGGAGCATGAGGCTTATACAGTGGTTGTGAACCGAGTCAAGTCAATTTTGGAAACAATTGTCTGTAATGTATTTGTACCAGCCAAAATTAATCCCTCAATTAAAAAGAGGCAATGTGTTACCTCGAGACAGTATATTCAGTGCTTTCTCGGGTGATATCAATCAGCCCATCATCATATCTCTCAAGGTACAACGTACACCTATCTATCCAAATGTGCTGAGTTTTCGGTTTTATTTTAAATCCCGTCGACATCATGACATGGTCTCCCTCCTCAAACTCCAAATTGCACACGATCACGTGCTCACAGTCTTTCAAATTGCAACCCTTTTCTGTCAATTTTACCTTCTGGCCATCCTCCTTACCAATTTCAAAAACAATAATTGAATTCTTGGATATAGCTCTGGGTATTAAATTTGAACTGTCCTATTTTTTTTTAGTTCCAAAATAGTGAAACGAATATACCACATAAAACATACATTGAATTTAACCTTAACAAACTTTATTGATTGAAACAGGCAAAAATTATAAGAAAAAAGCAGGACATATCATGATTGAAATAAAAGAAATAGTTATTTAATTAAACCTTATTTGAGCATGCTGGAGGTTACCAACTTGAAATATGATGCTGATGACTTTTTAGGATGACCGATATGTCCGGCGAGGCCAACTGTTGAATTAGTAATTGCTTTGGGGCCCAGCAACCGACCACAGCTTGATCATAGGCGACATCAACCCCTGTCAGTCATGTCAAAGGTTATCAAGCCATGTCTTGAAATAATTTACTCGTCAGAGATAGCAAGAATTTTAGAGTTAGAAGCATCCTCATATTCCAACGTTCCCAAATTAAAAACAATAAAAATTGTTTATTTACCATTTATCATTCTATTTTATCATAAAAGTTACTGCAATAACTATTTATTTGACATTGTTAAAACGGATCAAATAACTATTGACAATACATTCTATGTCGACTCAATTCAAATGAAGTCGAAAATTTGAAAAAGGATCAATAAATATTGACAATATATTCTATCTCGATTCAAAAGGATAAAGTAGAAAATTGAAAATTTGAGGAAATGAGTTGTACAGTTTTACAAAAGGCACTGGTCGATTAAATGAGAAGAAGAAGGCGGCACAATCGATCTCTTTCTTGACTGTGATTCCATCTTGACATCCTTAATTTCATCTGTTTGGTGCCGGAAATAAGTCTAGTGATGAAGTTTTCTTTCATGGATGCATGAATTTACCTTACCAAGTTTTCTTCAATCAATTCATGATGATCTCTCTGGTTGACTGGTTGAAGCTTTTCATGCATCTTCTTGAAGAGGTCGATCAGGTTAACCTCTTGAGTGACCGACAACCATATATGAATTTTCAAATCTGTCCTTGATGCTGCAGTAAAGAACAATATAATATATAATGTTATAAAGGATACCAAGTAAAATTACAAAACAACAATGTTTCTGTCTGTATGAAGCATAAACACATACCTATTGTATGCTGTTTGAGCAAGAGTGTTTTTCCCAATGCCTCCCACATAGACACGACCAGAACCCTAGTGTTTTCATCATGGACGGTCGGCTGATAATTTTCCTCCTTGTAAGATTCAAAGCTGATTACTTCCATCTCATCAATGTCAGTAAGAAACAGCCGTCTAATAGGCAGCCTAGATTTCCCCGAACTACCATCATCAAGATTGTTTACACCAAATTTCATTTTGGCATCAGAGATCTCTTTGATCTTGTCGGGATAGCTTCCATCTCACTGCCAAACGTGTGCAGGGCCCCAAAATAATGTGGGTTTTCTTGACAAGCCTTTTCACGGCATTGAAGAGCCGGGCTCTTTGTAATTAATTAAATCAACGTCTGCCTGGAATAAACTAAGAAATTTCAGTACATATATTGTGATATTTTGATATGCATGTGGTCTTTTTTAGTTAGAATCTTTGCTATACTACCATTTTTCTTGTTGCATACTTGTCTATGGACCTTTACCGTTCTCTCATCTAGCTAATTTTATCAAGATGTGTCCAAAACAAATACAATATTACTAAATAGCAAGTTAGCAACAGAAATAGAATCACTACTGTAGCCCAGTACGGCATTACCAGATCGAGGTCTAGCTGTTAAGCTCTTTTGGTTAATTTTGTTCAACACAGAAACGGTACCAGAAAAATCTAAAGTTATCCATAATGTCAAGCAACATTCAAAATAAAAATCAATGAAAGAATTGTTACTTGAAAGTTGTCAACAGCATCCTCGATTGAAATACGTGACACTCCTGACCTCCTTAATCCAGTTTCCGGACCCGTTCTTCGTTGGAGTTTTTGAATCTGCATATTTGAGGAAACTTTTAATCCTCCCAAGCTCACGCTGCACCTCTTCAGCCTTATTGTTGACCCTCTTTTATCACGGCGGCAACTGTTGAATTAAATTTCAGACTTTTCACACATATTAGCTTTCGTTTTGCTGTCATGTACCCTATGCATATCATAAGAAGTAACAATTAGAAATGAAAATGAGAAACAAAAAAGTAAAAAAAAATTCAGAATAAATCTTTCCTTTAAAAAAGTTGATTACTTCTTTTTTGAATCAAATACAACCATAGCAAATAATGGATGGATCCTCCCCCCCGCCCTAACATAGAGCACTTTATACAACAGGTAATATCAGGGTGAACCTGGATTAGCTGGGCTGCTTTATTAAACAAAATGAAGGAACATATACAGTTATCAGAAATTATAGATCAAATTCAATGAAAAGTGACAATCCAAACCTCAAAATTGGCAGACCAATGAAACCCCACGAGAGGAAAGCCATCTTTGTCCTCTATCAAAAAAATAAGTAAAATAAAGCAACTTGTCATCATTGAACCAAAGTAAAATAAATAAATAATGCTGCAAAATGCTTGATCAGATTGAAACCGTGATCTTGGCTAACTTGCATACCACTTACAGTGTATTTAGCAACCAGCTGCATTAATGGCAACAAGACATTTTTTCTTGCTGCCTCGGTACCGTGCACGTGAGCCAAAGCCTGAAAATGTGTTACCTCGAGACAGTTATATCAGTGCTTTCTAAGGTGATATCAATCAGCCCATCATCATAATCTCTCAAGGTACACCGTACACCTATCTATCCAAATGTGCTGAGTTTTCGGTTTTATTTTAAATCCCGTCGACATCATGACAGGATCTCCCTCCTTCAAAATCCAAATTGCACACAATCACGTGCTCACACTCTTTCAATTGCAACCCTTTTCTGTCAGTTTTACCTTCTGGCCCCTGCCATTTATAGTTTTGCACGAAGAGACCCTTAAATATGAGGAAAGGTGGATTATTCCCAAAACTTCAAATACGATCCAGAGGGGTTCCTTTTTGCGACATCCTTCAAGTACGGAGCCAGGTCCATCATCTATTATAAAGAGGAAGGAATAGCTACAAATTATAGGAACTCTTAGAATTTTCTTCAACGTATATTATTTTAATTGTTACTTACATCTAGTAGTTTTTCATTACACACAAAAGTATAGCTATTCATGTAATAACTTTTGCAAATTGTATTTTCAGGCATTCCAGCTTAAAAGATTGTTTAGCCTTTTGAAAAATGGCAAAAGATATCAGACAAATGAGACTACACTATCTGAACCAAATGATTCAGCATTTCAATTCCCCCTGGAATTGCCTTATTTGTCGCCCCATATTTACTATTCAGGAAGCAAGGACATCAAGATTTTACAGAAATACATCAATTCACAACCCGCATCACAGAGCAAATGCATTGAATTGCAACATAAAAGTTCTGCGTTCAAAGAATACAAAAAGGGGGAAAAAACAAGCAGGACTAACTAAAGGCATGTAACAAATATTTCCCATTTCCTTTTTTACCCTTAAGTGGGCTTACATGTGATCGATCATTCATGGTTGTTCAAGGAAATGAAAGTATACAAGGATATGTGGCTTCAGTAATAATTCATTTTTGTTTATTTTATGTTTTTGACATGTCAATATGATTATGTAATATCTGAACTTCGATGAAACATGGATCCAGAAGTTCATATATACTATCATACACAACACAAGAGTAGTACTTTATCAATATTGGTCCAGATAAATCATGACTATTTTTATATTGCTGCTACTTCAGCTCATCGCTTCCAAAAATAAGATGGGTGAGACAGCATGGAGTACCAATTTAATTTAAGTGTTTGGTATGTAGACCATGTATTCCAAAAATAATAATGGCACACGAACGTACGAAATGCTTTTATATTGTACCTTTTGGGTCTTTTAATTGGCCAAATGCCTTAAACCGCTTGTTAAACTCTCTCTCTCTCTCTCTCTCTCTGTCTCACAAGCTCAGCCTGTAGAGAGAGAATGAGATCTCTAGGTCCAGACTCAGGCTCCTGAATTCTTCTTGCATAAAGCACATTTGTAGTTTCAGCCTCATTAATCTGGAAGGGAAATAAATTGATACTCTTTTCAGCAACATTGCAATTCATAAATCAGCAAAAACATTGTAATGAGCAATCAGTACCTAAAAGTTTATTTCTGTTATAACATAGGTAAAGCTTCAACTTTGAAGATAAAAATTTTGATAGTGAAGCTAGTAACTTAATCCCAATCCAAATTTCTCAAGTAAAAAATCGAGAAAAGAACTCAAAATACCAATTAAAGTACAAAACACTAAAATATATCACAGATGATTAAATCTACAATATAAAAAAATTAACATGCTTAAGATAAGCTCCCGATATAGGACATTCTGATGGGGTTTATTTTCTAAAAACTATCATTTTTTGCAAAATCACAAATGCTTTCAAATTCCATAGGGTTCAGATTTCTTGAGAAACAACAAATGTGAACGGATTTAAATGTGAACAAAATCCGTACAGATAATAAACTAAAATTGACATGAGTATTGACCTAGGAACTAGGTGACTTTTGGGTTCTACCGAATTCAGTAATAGGCAGACAGCTGAAACAGTAAAGACCAAATAAACCTTAGAATCCATGAGAGGCCTGAGGCGAAGCCTCATGTCGACAGCATCTTGCGTGGCTATGGCGAGGCTGCGCTGGAACCCCATCACTTTCTCGCACATGGTTAGAGATAGATAGAGAGAGGGAGTACCGCCATGAGGAGTAAAGCAAAGAGAGAAGAGTACAGAAGAGAGCAGGAGAAGGAGAAGGAGAAAGGTGTTTTTCGTGTTCGCTTGTGATGGCAGGGTGGGTCCCACAAGTCGGGCTCTCTCTCTCATAAACGGTAAACCTAGTCTATAGACTATAAGCCAGCGTCAATCGCAGACCGAAAGAGTAAAAACGGAGCTCTTTCGTTGAACCGGGTGCAAATAGATTTTAATATTAATATTCGGGCGGTTATGATGAGTGTGACTGTGTGTCTGTGTGAGGATTGAATCCGATAATCTGGACCGTCGAAACTTAAATGAAAAAAATGAACGGCGAGATTTAAAGAAAAAGATCTTGCGAGTCAAAGATGGGTCTTCCCTATAAATACTAGAACTAGAGGACGAGAACAAAAAACATTCATTCAAACGCTCATCACTACAGCATTTTTACAAAGACACGGAGGGCCAGAGAGAGAAGAAGAGCAAGAGAGAAAAAAATCGTAAGTACTAGTGTAATTACATATAGGATATAATTGTTTTAACAATCCAATTAATATTTCTCCCTAGCTCGTTTTGTGAAAAAAAGCTGCATTTCATTGATCGTTTTTGTCTCTTTTTATGCTCTTTCATGTTAAGATTCCGTATGATCTTTGAATTTCACTTATATGGAATTAGAGTTCTCATTTTGTAAGCTTCTTTCTTCAATCTTTTTTATCAAGATTCAAACTTTATTAGCAGTCACCTTTGGAATTGACTTTCTTGGAAG
>CM051459.1:280463228-280482474 GCA_028095005.1 Rhynchospora pubera | reverse complement strand
ATCATTACAAATTAGTGTTTTCAAAATCGGACCAGATATCGAACTGGTGAAGCTTTTTGTAAGACTGAAATATATATATTGATTCTCCAAAATTCCAATACTATCATGATTTTAGAAAAAAAAAAAAAGAAACAACCACAATAGAAGCTAAGAACATCATTTACAAGGAAACAAAGAAAAAAAATATTTCCACGTTCAAATTGAAGCCAGAATTGTTTCATTTTCTTTTTCCATTTTTTTCCAGAATTTCTGCTTCCTAAATGGTGTAAATATACTGTGGTGAATAAATCCTGCGTAAAGGAAAGTTACTCTCAAACTTCTACTATTTATGAATCCACAGAAAATCAGAAAAAAGAAAAAAATTAAGTGGGACCCACACTCAATGGACTTATGGAGTATGGACCACGTGATGCATTTAATCATTGGCCAAACACATTCACGATGCATTTAATCAGATTGGACCGGACTAAGGTACGGTTCGCGCAGGGCGGATCCAGAAAAAATTCAAACAGGGCACAATTATAAATATTATAAAATTTTAAAAAATAAAATAAATAATAAATTTAATAAAAAAGTAATTCTAACCGTATATAATTGTAATATTACAAAATACATCGTCTTTTTTAATAAATCTAATCAATTTTTTATGATTTTTACTTCTCTATCAATCACCAAAAAATACAAAAAAATTAAACCAACACATTATTTTTAGACATGTCTAATATTTTCCGAATCTTAATCTAGGGACTATGATTTTTTTAAACCCGAACACCTATCAAATCCTACTATCCGGGTCTTTAATTTTTTAAAAACGTGTGTCTGGGTTAACTCCTATTTGGATCTGCCACTAAGTTCGCGGTTGAAATGGTCGAACCGACCGGTCCGGCCGGATTTTTAAACATTTAATTACACATCCTGACTACATGAATGATTTAGTATATTTAGAAATTTAAATAATTTTTTAATCAATAATAAATAAAATTAATGACCGGATGTATGTATACCAAATAAGTGGGGGGGGGGGGGATCAGGAATGCTAGCATAAATAATAAAGGAAAGAAAAAGCAGATTAAAAATTTACTAGTCGAAAACTCGTATATATTGATTTGCACAGAAGAAGGTGACCATGACTCGGCCCTCTAAATCTCTTCCCTTGGCAGGATGGTTTTACATAGATTGTACCGCGTTCACCAGTGAAGAGAGAATAAAAGCGATGTTCCTCTTGTAAGTTGGTTGTTTTAGCTTGTCCATCAACGTTCCCCTCCAGAAGCCAGGGTAATTGCGGGGGAGCATCAGACAAAGGGATTGAGGAGTGCCACTTTTTGTAGGCGGCACGGAAGCGAACGAAATCGCACAGTCCGGGAATTCTTTTTGAGATGGCATGAACCAGTTCCGAGGGGATATCAGACCAGTCCCTTTTCATTTCCCTTTCCCTTTCCCTTTCGTCACACATTATTTCTTGTTTCCCAAAAAAAAACGAAGGATGTTGTAAGTTGTAACTTTTTATTCTCGCTCTGATAACAAAGAAGAAATGTCTATGTTTATATATAATAAAGTAAAATAGTCCCGTATCTTGTCATTAAAAAAATTACAAAGACTATAATTGATGCATTCCTTTTTTTAGACCAGGCATGCATCTCGGCATCAAATGCAACACATAGTACTATCTTTGCATGCATCCCATCACATTCTTAATATATCACAATTTACAAGATGTAAATGCTATTTTTATTGATTATGACGTTTTACTTATAATTTTAAAATTAAACTCCTGTATATATTAAATTAAATCGCTTGATTTTGCTTATTTTCATCAACGTATTCGCGATAAACATATAATGTCTTGAAATAACTTTTTGTAGTGACCAAGATATTAAAAAAAAAACATTAAAATTAATGTGCCAGAGTTAGATTTATACAGATACAGTTTTAGCGCTCGAAATGATAATACTTTTAGAACTATAATAGTATAATTAGAGCGCTGGAATTGCAACAGAATAATATTTATGGAAATATCGTTTTTTATTATGACTAAATTGGTACAGCAGAGCATTTAGAAGCAAGTTTTGAATTATTAATTTTACAAGTATCAACATAAACTTTTTACATGACAAGCCAAGTTCTAAATTAGGTCATAGACAAATTAAATGTATAAGAAGTTCATATAACTGAATCTCATCACCGATTTCTAATAGTAAAAGAAATAAAGATATTATGTTAATGTGCTACTCAACTGAATTCCATAACAAAACAAAATTTTAACGATAATAGAAAAAAAAACAAAAAGATTTCCAGAAACGGCTACATATATACTACAAATTGGTTTCAACCTATATATAACATTATTAGGTCTACATATTTTACAAATGCTTTCAGTAGCTAACGTCAGGAGAAATAATTTTAATTCAAACTAATAAAGTTCTCAATCCTTAAAATCAATAATACAAGCTGGATTGTTTGGCCCAGTGGTACTATTCTACCAACCAAGTGATCCTTGGTTCGATTTACGTAGAGAGCATTTATTTTCAAATTTCTTATAATAAAATCGTTGGTTTCAAACCAACCTTCAAAAAAAAAAATCAATAATACGTTATACTCCACAAAGCCCTTTCAATTTTCATCTTCCACTTTTCACAATATATTACATTGTAAAACTAAACTACACATTCTACGAGAGAGTAAAAGAACACACCATTTTTTGTTGCAAGTTAATAATCAGGTAGCCTGGGTATATCCTGCTAGCCGGTGCATACCAGAGCTTCCTTGATAGAATGAGAAGCGGGCATCATCGTCCATGACTGGTACAGCACTTCAGCTTTGAACATGCAGTCAGAGGTTCTTCAATCAATTATGGCTGTGCCCCATTAAGAAAAGCATCCCCTTCGAACCTAATCCAACCAGCCATCACCAATTCTGTCTGCTGCCTGTTCCAGTAATACATACTTGTCAGATTAATTTATTGTATCTTGACTTATTGTGTTTTCTTTTCAAAGAATATATATAATCAACATTACCTTCTCAGGCATGTATTTGAAAACAGTCATTTTCTAATCCTTCTTCATATATATTGCATTGAGAGAGAATCTGAAAACTTTAAAAGAAAAAGTTAGGCACAATAGAAACAGAAGATCATGTCAGAGGTTCCATATTTCCATGCATTTTATCAGTGTTTTGAAATTTTCAGGTTTTATCATGTTTTCCTTCATTTCCGAAGCAATCAAATACCCCAATTTTTCCCTGGACTGTTATTTCCGAAAAGCACATACCGGTCTAATACTTTTCCAGTTCAATTAGTGGTTATTTCGCGAAATTTTCATTACGAAATTTTAGTCCTCACATCAGTAGTTAACCTAATCTTAGCCATCTTGTTGGACACTAGAAATGTGAGGGATTTGTAAAGATAATTTTAGTATCTGAGCTTCAACACTAGCACAAACAGCATAGATGCCCAAATTTCTGGTATAATTGTTGTATAGATGAAACTTTCCAAGTCGAAGTCGTGGGCGACTCTGGCAGGTCCCGTCAAAGAAACAATGATGAATTGTGACACGAATGCATCTATTGCCGATGTGGCTGGAGTATGCACCAATGAGCATTGTCTTGTCATGATTCACAAAGTAACACCTGTTAAGTTCAAATTAGAGATGTAAAATGTTCCTGAACAAGTTGATAAGATATCAGATTGCAACAGCATTGCCGAGCTGCAACAGGAGTTCAATTAGGACTAAAATTGTGTGCTTAAGCCTTAAATTTACTCTCCTTAGATTTCACTAAATTACCCTCAGTTTAGCCCAATACAAATTAAACTCAAGCCAACTGCATAAAATTTAGGGAGCATGAGGCTATACAGTGGTTGTGAACCGAGTCAAGTCAATTTTGGAAACAATTGTCTGTAATGTATTTGTACCAGCCAAAATTAATCCCTCAATTAAAAAGAGGCAATGTGTTACCTCGAGACAGTTATATCAGTGCTTTCTCGGGTGATATCAATCAGCCCATCATCATAATCTCTCAAGGTACAACGTACACCTATCTATCCAAATGTGCTGAGTTTTCGGTTTTATTTTAAATCCCGTCGACATCATGACATGGTCTCCCTCCTTCAAACTCCAAATTGCACACGATCACGTGCTCACAGTCTTTCAATTGCAACCCTTTTCTGTCAATTTTACCTTCTGGCCATCCTCCTTACCAATTTCAAAAACAATTAATTGAATTCTTGGATATAGCTCTGGGTATTAAATTTGAACTGTCCTATTTTTTTTTAGTTCCAAAATAGTGAAACGAATATACCACATAAAACATACATTGAATTTAACCTTAACAAACTTTATTGATTGAAACAGGCAAAAATTATAAGGAAAAAAGCAGGACATATCATGATTGAAATAAAAGAAATAGTTATTTAATTAAACCTTATTTGAGCATGCTGGAGGTTACCAACTTGAAATATGATGCTGAGACTTTTTAGGATGACCGATATGTCCGGCGAGGCCAACTGTTGAATTAGTAATTGCTTTGGGGCCCAGCAACCGACCACAGCTTGATCATAGGCGACATCAACCCTGTCAGTCATGTCAAAGGTTATCAAGCCATGTCTTGAAATAATTTACTCGTCAGAGATAGCAAGAAATTTTAGAGTTAGAAGCATCCTCATATTCCAACGTTCCCAAATTAAAAACAATAAAAATTGTTTATTTACCATTTATCATTCTATTTTATCATAAAAGTTACTGCAATAACTATTTATTTGACATTTTAAAACGGATCAAATAACTATTGACAATACATTCTATGTCGACTCAATTCAAATGAAGTCGAAAATTTGAAAAAGGATCAAATAAATATTGACAATATATTCTATCTCGATTCAAAAAGGATAAAGTAGAAAATTGAAAATTTTGAGGAAATGAGTTGTACAGTTTTACAAAAGGCACTGGTCGATTAAATGAGAAGAAGAAGGCGGCACAATCGATCTCTTTCTTGACTGTGATTCCATCTCTGACATCCTTAATTTCATCTGTTTGGTGCCGGAAATAAGTCTAGTGATGAAGTTTTCTTTCATGGATGCATGAATTTACCTTACCAAGTTTTCTTCAATCAATTCATGATGATCTCTCTGGTTGACTGGTTGAAGCTTTTCATGCATCTTCTTGAAGAGGTCGATCAGGTTAACCTCTTGAGTGACCGACAACCATATATGAATTTCAAATCTGTCCTTGATGCTGCAGTAAAGAACAATATAATATATAATGTTATAAAGGATACCAAGTAAAATTACAAAACAACAATGTTTCTGTCTGTATGAAGCATAAACACATACCTATTGTATGCTGTTTGAGCAAGAGTGGTTTTCCCAATGCCTCCCACAATAGACACGACAGAACCCTAGTGTTTTCATCATGGACGGTCGGCTGATAATTTCCTCCTTGTAAGATTCAAAGCTGATTACTTCCATCTCATCAATGTCAGTAAGAAACAGCCGTCTAATAGGCAGCCTAGATTTCCCCGAACTACCATCATCAAGATTGTTTACACCAAATTTCATTTTGGCATCAGAGATCTCTTTGATTCTTGTCGGGATAGCTTCCATCTCACTGCCAAACGTGTGCAGGGCCCAAAATAATGTGGGTTTTCTTGACAAGCCTTTTCACGGCATTGAAGAAGCCGGGCTCTTTGTAATTAATTAAATCAACGTCTGCCTGGAATAAACTAAGAAATTTCAGTACATATATTGTGATATTTGATATGCATGTGGTCTTTTTTAGTTAGAATCTTTGCTATACTACCAATTTTTCTTGTTGCATACTTGTCTATGGACCTTTACCGTTCTCTCTCTAGCTAATTTTATCAAGATGTGTCCAAAACAAATACAATATTACTAAATAGCAAGTTAGCAACAGAAATAGAATCACTACTGTAGCCCAGTACGGCATTACCAGATCGAGGTCTAGCTGTTAAGCTCTTTTGGTTAATTTTGTTCAACACAGAAACGGTACCAGAAAATCTAAAATTATCCATAATGTCAAGCAACATTCAAAATAAAAATCAATGAAAGAATTGTTACTTGAAAGTTGTCAACAGCATCCTCGATTGAAATACGTGACACTCCTGACCTCCTTAATCCAGTTTCGGACCCGTTCTTCGTTGGAGTTTTTTGAATCTGCATATTTGAGGAAACTTTTAATCCTCCCAAGCTCACGCTGCACCTCTTCAGCCTTATTGTTGACCCTCTTTTATCACGGCGGCAACTGTTGAATTAATTTTCAGACTTTTCACACATATTAGCTTTCGTTTGCTGTCATGTACCCTATGCATATCATAAGAAGTAACAATTAGAAATTGAAAATGAGAAACAAAAAAGTAAAAAAAAATTCAGAATAAATCTTTCCTTTTAAAAAAGTTGATTACTTCTTTTTTGAATCAAATACAACCATAGCAAATAATGGATGGATCCTCCCCCCCGCCCTAACATAGAGCACTTTATACAACAGGTAATATCAGGGTGAACCTGGATTAGCTGGGCTGCTTTATTAAACAAAATGAAGGAACATATACAGTTATCAGAAATTATAGATCAAATTCAATGAAAAGTGACAATCCAAACCTCAAAATTGGCAGACCAATGAAACCCCACGAGAGGAAAGCCATCTTTGTCCTCTATCAAAAAAATAAGTAAAATAAAGCAACTTGTCATCATTGAACCAAAGTAAAATAAATAAATAATGCTGCAAAATGCTTGATCAGATTGAAACCGTGATCTTGGCTAACTTGCATACCACTTACAGTGTATTTAGCAACCAGCTGCATTAATGGCAACAAGACATTTTTTCTTGCTGCCTCGGTACCGTGCACGTGAGCCAAAGCCTGAAAATGTGTTACCTCGAGACAGTTATATCAGTGCTTTCTAAGGTGATATCAATCAGCCCATCATCATAATCTCTCAAGGTACACCGTACACCTATCTATCCAAATGTGCTGAGTTTTCGGTTTTATTTTAAATCCCGTCGACATCATGACAGGATCTCCCTCCTTCAAAATCCAAATTGCACACAATCACGTGCTCACACTCTTTCAATTGCAACCCTTTTCTGTCAGTTTTACCTTCTGGCCCCTGCCATTTATAGTTTTGCACGAAGAGACCCTTAAATATGAGGAAAGGTGGATTATTCCCAAAACTTCAAATACGATCCAGAGGGGTTCCTTTTTGCGACATCCTTCAAGTACGGAGCCAGGTCCATCATCTATTATAAAGAGGAAGGAATAGCTACAAATTATAGGAACTCTTAGAATTTTCTTCAACGTATATTATTTTAATTGTTACTTACATCTAGTAGTTTTTCATTACACACAAAAGTATAGCTATTCATGTAATAACTTTTGCAAATTGTATTTTCAGGCATTCCAGCTTAAAAGATTGTTTAGCCTTTTGAAAAATGGCAAAAGATATCAGACAAATGAGACTACACTATCTGAACCAAATGATTCAGCATTTCAATTCCCCCTGGAATTGCCTTATTTGTCGCCCCATATTTACTATTCAGGAAGCAAGGACATCAAGATTTTACAGAAATACATCAATTCACAACCCGCATCACAGAGCAAATGCATTGAATTGCAACATAAAAGTTCTGCGTTCAAAGAATACAAAAAGGGGGAAAAAACAAGCAGGACTAACTAAAGGCATGTAACAAATATTTCCCATTTCCTTTTTTACCCTTAAGTGGGCTTACATGTGATCGATCATTCATGGTTGTTCAAGGAAATGAAAGTATACAAGGATATGTGGCTTCAGTAATAATTCATTTTTGTTTATTTTATGTTTTTGACATGTCAATATGATTATGTAATATCTGAACTTCGATGAAACATGGATCCAGAAGTTCATATATACTATCATACACAACACAAGAGTAGTACTTTATCAATATTGGTCCAGATAAATCATGACTATTTTTATATTGCTGCTACTTCAGCTCATCGCTTCCAAAAATAAGATGGGTGAGACAGCATGGAGTACCAATTTAATTTAAGTGTTTGGTATGTAGACCATGTATTCCAAAAATAATAATGGCACACGAACGTACGAAATGCTTTTATATTGTACCTTTTGGGTCTTTTAATTGGCCAAATGCCTTAAACCGCTTGTTAAACTCTCTCTCTCTCTCTCTCTCTCTGTCTCACAAGCTCAGCCTGTAGAGAGAGAATGAGATCTCTAGGTCCAGACTCAGGCTCCTGAATTCTTCTTGCATAAAGCACATTTGTAGTTTCAGCCTCATTAATCTGGAAGGGAAATAAATTGATACTCTTTTCAGCAACATTGCAATTCATAAATCAGCAAAAACATTGTAATGAGCAATCAGTACCTAAAAGTTTATTTCTGTTATAACATAGGTAAAGCTTCAACTTTGAAGATAAAAATTTTGATAGTGAAGCTAGTAACTTAATCCCAATCCAAATTTCTCAAGTAAAAAATCGAGAAAAGAACTCAAAATACCAATTAAAGTACAAAACACTAAAATATATCACAGATGATTAAATCTACAATATAAAAAAATTAACATGCTTAAGATAAGCTCCCGATATAGGACATTCTGATGGGGTTTATTTTCTAAAAACTATCATTTTTTGCAAAATCACAAATGCTTTCAAATTCCATAGGGTTCAGATTTCTTGAGAAACAACAAATGTGAACGGATTTAAATGTGAACAAAATCCGTACAGATAATAAACTAAAATTGACATGAGTATTGACCTAGGAACTAGGTGACTTTTGGGTTCTACCGAATTCAGTAATAGGCAGACAGCTGAAACAGTAAAGACCAAATAAACCTTAGAATCCATGAGAGGCCTGAGGCGAAGCCTCATGTCGACAGCATCTTGCGTGGCTATGGCGAGGCTGCGCTGGAACCCCATCACTTTCTCGCACATGGTTAGAGATAGATAGAGAGAGGGAGTACCGCCATGAGGAGTAAAGCAAAGAGAGAAGAGTACAGAAGAGAGCAGGAGAAGGAGAAGGAGAAAGGTGTTTTTCGTGTTCGCTTGTGATGGCAGGGTGGGTCCCACAAGTCGGGCTCTCTCTCTCATAAACGGTAAACCTAGTCTATAGACTATAAGCCAGCGTCAATCGCAGACCGAAAGAGTAAAAACGGAGCTCTTTCGTTGAACCGGGTGCAAATAGATTTTAATATTAATATTCGGGCGGTTATGATGAGTGTGACTGTGTGTCTGTGTGAGGATTGAATCCGATAATCTGGACCGTCGAAACTTAAATGAAAAAAATGAACGGCGAGATTTAAAGAAAAAGATCTTGCGAGTCAAAGATGGGTCTTCCCTATAAATACTAGAACTAGAGGACGAGAACAAAAAACATTCATTCAAACGCTCATCACTACAGCATTTTTACAAAGACACGGAGGGCCAGAGAGAGAAGAAGAGCAAGAGAGAAAAAAATCGTAAGTACTAGTGTAATTACATATAGGATATAATTGTTTTAACAATCCAATTAATATTTCTCCCTAGCTCGTTTTGTGAAAAAAAGCTGCATTTCATTGATCGTTTTTGTCTCTTTTTATGCTCTTTCATGTTAAGATTCCGTATGATCTTTGAATTTCACTTATATGGAATTAGAGTTCTCATTTTGTAAGCTTCTTTCTTCAATCTTTTTTATCAAGATTCAAACTTTATTAGCAGTCACCTTTGGAATTGACTTTCTTGGAAGTATTTGCAATTTCTGCTTTTTCGCTATTGATTGTATATCTAATCTGCAAGCTCTAACCGTGGTTTAATCTTTCCACCATTTCTCTTCTTAGAAGTAGACTCTTATCTATATATTGTGATTATACTGTGAAAGTTTTCTTGTAATGTTTTTCAGAGAATAGATTGTATTTAATATCAAAAGATGAATTACAAAGGAGGGTGTAGTTTACCAGAGAACCAAATTACAACAGTCGTTTTGCTTAATTATTAATATTTTTCTCATGGATTTTCTGTATTTTTTTCCCTCTAAATAGGACAGGTCGGAGCTGCCAGAGCCGCCTCTACACCGTCTTCATCGCTGCCAGCCTTGCGCATCATCATCTTTCTTGAACCTCATTTTAACAGTTAGTGAGTGCATCTGACCCTATACCTTCTATTAAATTAAACTAAACCCAGTCATAGGGTTTAAAGCATGGTGCAGAATACCAAACCAGACCAAATCTGATTTTTCTGTTGCATTCCAACTGAATTTATCTATTTAATTTGAATTTTTTGCTAATGATCAACTAAGTAATCGATTGATTTAGAGGACCTAGAAATCGTATGTGGTGTTAGTGACAGTATAATTTCCTCTATGAGAGTCTTTTGGAAAATCTTGTTAGGCAGATTTTAATAGATCCAATTAGATATTGAGTGTTGATTGTTTGTTCTTCTCCTTTTACTGGATTTGTTTGGTTGAACAGGCCAGTTGGCCCAAATTTTTTACCAGCATTTATGTTTTGTAAAATAAAAGATGTCTTGGAAGATTGAAAGTTTGCTAAATATATTTGAACGAATGTCCTTGAGAAATGTTATGATGGAGTCTGATGATATCGGATTGTGAATTGCTATTTGTAGATTATAATTTGGTCAGTTATCTCAATTAACTTCCTATGGAGCCGGGAAGAGCAGATGGTGTCCAGAGAGGGGCTGCACGTGGTGTCGAGGCCAGTTCTGAAGCAGGAGCAGCGGCTGGGGATGCCGGTGTTGGAGCAGTCGAAGCGGCTAGGACTGGGGCTGCCGATGTCGAAGCAGGGCCTGCAACTGGGGCTGGGGCTGGGGCAGGGGTAAGTCGGCCTGCTGGAGCTGCCGTGGTTGAGACAGATGCAAGGGCCGCAGCTCGCAGTATTGAAGAAGAGGCAACGAGACATGTCCATGCACGACTTGAAGCGGGGCAAGGAGCTAGCTCGGTGAGAGCAGCGGCGGCAGGGCCATGTGGGCAGGGAGCGGCAAAAGCAGCCGAGCTCATGCAAACAAGGGCATTAGAAACGTCCAGGAATCAGCCACAGAAGTTCTATGAATTTCATAATCATATTAAATCTTGTAGCAGCAGAACGCAAGTGTATGTTTTTCAGTTCTTTTTTCTTTTTCCCTTTTAACAAAAACATTACAACACTAATATAAACCTGAACCTAATAATATTTTTTTTTATTTACTTTTATTATCATGTAACTGCAGCCAAAAATTATTAGAGAATGCAGTAACTGAGAGAACAAGGTTGATTGAGAATACGGTGGCCACAGTGATCAGTGAGACAAACTCTCGAGTAAGTTACAGTTTTTTTAAATAATACTTGCTGAATTTTTTATTTTTTTTAGTCTAACCTTCTGAATTTTCCTTGTAGGAAGACTATGACAACCTTGTAGCTGGTTTCCTATTCTATATCAACAATTTTACTCTACCTACTCCAGTTAATGCTCCTCGTAAAGGAGACGATGTGCATCTACCGAGAGGACAGAGGCCTACTACTGCAACTGCTGTTCCTCAACCAAGGCAGCCCCCTCCTCCTCGTACTACAACTGCTACTGCTGTTGGTCAACCAAGGCAGCCCCCTCCTCCTACTACTACTGCACCAACGCCTTTATCTCCTAGTCCTATCCCGCCTCCTGTTGTTATAGTAAGGCCTGGTGCACAGCCTTTGCCTCCACCAAGGCAACCTTATCCTGATAATCTGATGCCAGCGCCGCCATCGCCTCCTCATGAAGCGGATGTAGATATTGACCTGACACTTCGTTTACGTCCTCCAGCTGCACCCATTGACCTGACACTTCGTTTACGTCCTCCTGCACCCAATGATCCAGAGGATCCTCCATAATGAGCCAAAGGATCCTAAAGTTTGATGGTGGACTTAAAAGGATATTTTATTTTTGAGACGGATGTCTTTTAGCACACTTTGGTGATTTTTTATTTGGATTGTAGCCTTTACTGGTTTTTTCTTGGTTTAGTAATCATGCTTGGAATTCCTTGAGACGATTAGAATTTGGGGGTCTTAATTTTTTCTTTTAAAGTTTGTATAAAACTTTTGATGCTGGGATTGGAACCTGATCGTCATATGTCTGAATATGATTCCAGCTTGCTCATGTATACACCTATTTCTCCAATTTGAATATGATTTTACTAAAGAATGGAACCATTCTTTTTATTATAATTATTATTATTATATTCTTTGGGAAGAGAAACGGACGAGGAAGAAAACATTCAATTTTGTAAGTAACACATTGCACTTCATTGGGCCAATTTCGTAAACAAGTCCAATACATATAGCTGGGTTCAATTTGCATGCGAAGAATGAACTCTCTTGAAATGTCACGTGGAAACTATCCTCTCCTGAATATCAATTTTGATCTGTGGTTTTTTTTCAACAAAGTAATTTGCCTCGTCTACTAAATTCTATGGAAATTGATTACTGCTATCTGCAGTTTTGCCATCCCTGTCATCGCTAAAAGATTAGGGCTTTCTAATGCTTTCTCCATTTCCAAAGCAAATGCCATCCCTTTCTAAATTCTATGGAAATTGATTCTTTTGTCATCCATATGTATTGGACTTTCTAATGCTTCCTCCATTTCCAAAAGATTAGGGCTTTCTAATGCTTCCTCCATTTCCAAAACAAAAGAATCAATTTCCATAAAATTTGACAGGGATGGCATCTTCAATAAGTGCAGTTTTGCCATCCCTGCCATCCCTCTCACGTAAAAGATTAGGGCTTTCTAATGCTTCCTCCATTTCCAAAGCAATCAAATACCCTCTTTTTCCATTGTACTGTTGTTTCCAAAAAGCAAATACCAGTCTAATGCTTTTCCAATTCAACTAATGACAAATTCACGATGCTATTACAAATTTTAGTACCCTCTTCAGCCAAGTTAAACTAATCTTAGCCTCCTTCACATTAAAGATGTGAGGGATTTGTAGATTTGTACCTGAGCTTCAACGCTAGCACAAACAGCATAGATGCCCCAATTTCTTGTATAATTGTTGTACAGATGAACCTTGCCAAATCTAAGTCGTGGGTGTCTCTGGCGGGTCCCATCAAAGAAACAGTGATGAATTGTGACACGAATGCATCTATCACCTATATGGCTGCAGTCTGCACCGATGAGCATTGTCTTGTCATGATTCGCAAAGTAACACCTGTTGTCAAAATAGAGATGTAAAATGTTTCTGAACTAGTTGATAAGGTATCAGATTGTAGCAGGATTACCTAGCTAACAGAGGTTTAATTAGGTCCAAAACTCCAAATTGTACACTTAAGTCTTGAGTTTACTCTCCTTAGTTGATCCAACAAATTACCCAGTTTAGCTAGATAAAAATTAACTTTAGGCCAACTGCAGAAAATTTAGGGATTGATTGAGGCTTCACAGTGGTCGTGAACTTTGTTAAGTCAAATTTGGGAAAAGTATAATCTGTATGTACTAGCCAAATCATGCCCCTCAACTGAAATAAAAAACAACAATAACAACCACAACAATAAATCAAATAGGTTATATCAGTGCTTTCTCGGGTGATATCAATCAGTCCATCATCGTAGTCTCTCAAGCTACACCTATCAATCCAAATGTGCTAGAACTTTGGCTTTATTTAAATCCCATCCACATCATGACCTCTCCCACCTTCGAACTCCAAATTGCACACGATCACGTGCTCACACTCTTTCAGTTGCAACCCTTTTCCTGTCAATTTTACCCTCTGGCCCCTGCCATCTATGGTTTTGTACGAAGAGACCCTTAAATATGAGGAAAGGTGGATTGTTCCTGAAACTTCAAAAACGATCCAGAGGGGCTCTTTCTTACGGCATCCTTCACGTAGTGAGCCAGGTCCATCATCTAGTATTAAAAGTAAAAAAACAATGGCAACAAAATGTTAGGAACAACAAAGCCTTTAAGTTTAATCCCAAACAAGTTGGGGAACAGAATGTTAGGAACATTCAGAATTTTTTACAAGGTTGGTTGTACAACTTATCTAAGGAATAATATATTTATCCTCAACACACCCAAAATATTCTTTGACAGGAAATAAGAAGAAAGCTCATATTTTACTTATTAGTTACTTACATTTAGTAGCTTTCCATTACTACATGACAAAAGAATAGTTATAATTTCCTTTGCAAATTGCATTTTGAGACATTCAAGCTTAAATGATTGTGCTGCCTTTTATAGGTGTAAAAAAACAATGAATTGACCAAACATCGTCACTATTTGAACCAATTGTTTCAGGCTTTCAGCATAATTTCCCTTTGGAATTTGCTTAATTGCTTATTCGTCCCTCATTGAAGGAAACCAATGCAACATAAAAAACAAGCGGGACTAATACCAGCGAGGGATGTGACGTGGTACACCGACCCGTGCACCCCACCAATGGCGTGTCGACCGAAACCCTCGGCCTGGCCAGCTAGAGCCCGCAAGCTCGTGTCCACGTGCGCGTACGGCATCGTCATGGGATGTCTCTGGGCGTGGGCCCCAGTGTCAGGTCCTGGAGGTGGAGATGCGTGCGGGGGGTGATTTGAAATGGGATCGGAGGTGGGTTGAGGCGGAAAATCTGCGGTGCCTGAGAAATGGTGGCGATTTGAGAGACGAGAGAAGCAACCTCCCATTCAAAGGGAAATTTTATGAAGAGGTTTGGGATTTGGTAAAGTGGGAAATGGGAAATGTGAAGGGAGCGTTTCTTTTTTACTGGCCGTTAGCTATTTTTGGACTAATGAAATAATTATATTTATATAATTAAATAAAGGGAAGGATGGCGGTGGCAACGGACCGAAAGAAAACGCTGGTCCGAATATGTCAGTTGAATTGGATAACTAAATATGGGCCGTTTTTAAAATTTTAAATATTCTGGGGAGGAAAATGCTACTTAATATTGTCACCTATAATTTTGTTATCGCTTATCATCGTTCGAACAAAATGAACACATAAAGTAAATAAAGTGAACATATAAATAATCAAAATAAACAAACATAAACAAATAAGTTCAATAAAAATAACTTGAATATGCATTTAAAAATCTAAACAAAGGATGGTAAAATTTATATTTTGTATGTGTTCATTTTAATCATCTGTATGTTTAATTTTTCCAAGCGATGGCAAAACTGCACATGACAGATACCAATTCTCATTATTTTTTGTATCAATATTGTTTAGTTTAAATAAATTAATAATTCTATTTGTTTTCATGGAAAAAATTTGAACAAATTACTATATATATTTTTAGATTCATCTAGTTGAAGAGTAAATGAATTAAAGAATAGAAAATTAGTGAAATGAGTTCATTAATATTTTTTTTTCCGATTCGGTAAAGATTGAGTCGAAACAAGACTAATAATAAAATCAAGAGCATGCATGAATGATATTAATGGTAATAACTAAATTATTTGATTTTGGCCTTTTTGTTTAATTTTTTTTTTATTTTAGTGCCACTCAAATATTATTTATTTGGTGAATGCTAAAAATCATTAACGTCCACAGTAACTTGTTTAAAATGAAAATACACAGTATTGACGTTAGTATTGGTAGCAAAATATAAGTACAGACTGAATAATGTACTAAAAAAGAATATCATTTTTTTTAAATCATATCTTCTTTTAGAACATTATCATGGCAAACAAATCCAAATACTTTCAAGTAATTCACCGATGACTTTCTACCACCGGACCATGTCTCAAAATGGTGCATGCCTTGTTCTCAACCATTTTGGTTGGACATCGATTTAAGTAAACTGACATATAAGTAACCTTAGCCCAAAATGACGATGGAAACCCTTCTCATTCATCATGGTTTATGTCATCTCCACAAAGGTTCTATTCTTTCTTTTACCAACTCCATTTTTTATGGTATAATAATATCGATTGTTATTTGTCTTTCAAGATCAATATCCTCACAAAATTTATTCACCGCCTCTATCATTTCTCTACTTCTTTATTAACTTGTCACTTTTCCTTTCTACCATTCTATGAAATTTCTTAAAAAAATTGAAAATGCTTCCAATTTTTGTCTAAAAAATAAGAGAAAGTTTAATATGCACTATGGTGCATAGGTCATTCTATGTATTGTTACAATTTGAAAAATCTAATTTAACCAGCTTAATCTACATATTCAAATCTCTAAAAAATAAAATTTTATAATTTTTTTAAATTTTATTATTATTTTTATTTTTTAAGACCTACCATTTTTGGAATATTGTAAATAGTGGTTTGCTTCCAAAAATGATTGGTTTTAAAAAAAATTCAAAAAAATAGTACTTAAATTTTAAAAATTATAAAATTTGATTTGTTAGGAGATTTCAATATGTATATTAGATTGGTTAAATTAGATTTGTCAACTTGTAAAAATTCCGATGAAAAAACCGCAATGTATAGAATGACCTATGCACTATAGTGCATATTAAACTTTCTCAAAAAATAAACCTAACACATTCTTTAGAAATCATCAACGAAAGTGATAAAGCACCGATTACCTTCATGAGAGTTAGTGCTCATAATCTATTACCATCTTACTTACAACCCTAAACATCACCACAGCAACATCAATTATAGTACCCAAGTCAAGAGCACAAAGCATGGTACTAGAACTCAAAGCACAACTACATCATATCAAAGACTAGAAATTTACCTAGTACACAAACCAACAACATCAATCAAACTAGAGAAAAATTAATCCTAACTTCTCTAATTATCAATCATAAAAAAATACTCCATATCCAGGGAGGTTTTCTACAGTGCTCCTGATGACGTCAGGGGTTGTTCTTTGTATTCTCCGTCTGTTGTGATGCATTTCATATGTGCCGTACATCTGTTGCGATAGATCTGATCTATTGCTTTGTATTCTTCGTATGGTCTTCACATCTCTCTGTCTCTCATCGTCTCTCTCTTTTACTCTCTACGTGCTTCACTAGGCAAGAGAACCTACTGCTGCCGCTTTTCGTCGTGAAATCGCAGCGGCCTCCGATCTCTCCTCAAAGCTTCGGCTGAGGGAATGAGTAGACCTTCTGTTCCTCTTTTATTGTTTTGCCTCTCTCTCAATCTCGCTCTCCCTTTTCCTCGAAATCCAATCCAAAAGAGCACAGTGCTTCTATCTTCTTCTTCTACAACGATGGCATCTGCCAATGCTCTCCTCCTTTTCTATCCTCCTTTATTTTCCTCTTCAGGTTCGTTCCTCTTGATTTCTTTTGTGCGCTTAGTACCTTGCTTTCACTGGAGGTAACTCAAAGGGAAAGGTTTTATGGGGTGTTAAGTCTGGTATTAGTTATCTTATGAGCCTAATTTTTAATTTTGTGGTCTTAATTGGACCTGGATTGAGTCAATCTGAAATTGTTATTGTATGGTTTGAGTGTATAAAGTTTATTGTTATGCATTGTTTCAACTTTAAGCTTTGTATTATTTCCCAAACTTCCAGTAATGAAGCGATTTTAAATGATTAAGCCAAGGGAATGCTAAAAGTGTACCAAGGAAAGTGCACTTTTTTATTTTTATTTTTTTGGCGTAGTTTAGTTCTCTCTGTTGAATTTTGAAGTTGATTTTTTTTTTAATTTATTGTATCAATAAGGAAGGAGGCGCCTGTGCAAGAGATCCAATACACGCAATAACTTTATTGTCAAGGCTTCTGCCAAGTATATTTCATTTAATCAGATGTCGATGAAATCTCTCCAAGCTGGTGTAGAGAAGCTTGCAAATGCTGTAGTTGTGACCCTCAGCACAAGAGGTAATCAGTCTCTAAACTTAATAAGAAGTGTGTTTTTTGTACATTAGCTTAGTAAGGCCTTTGATTTCACTATTGACAGAGGAAAAAATTGGATATCCAACATTAAATTGGCTTTGTTTCTCCAATCCAATCGATCTGTTAGTGGAGAGGGGGTTCGAGGCATGGGAGGAGGTACAGTGCTATGGCTAAGATTTGATGAATAAAGTGTATTTCTTTTAGACATACAGGCCAGTGTATTTCTTTTAGAAATATACTTTAAAAATTGTTTGATATACTTTGCAGACTGATTTTAATATTTTGCTATTTAATTTGCATCTGATCTTGATAGATAAGAATTTCAACCCATGATTCAGGTTTGATTTTATTGTTCGTTTTGTAGCACTACTTTCTTTATCCGGTAATACATGAAGGTTTTTTTCCTGAAATTTACTTCAAGCTCGCTATTTACATTCTATTGACAAAGGAGTAATGGTAAGTTTGAAAGTACTTTCTAATGCTTCATTTTTTGTTTTGTTCATTGCAGATTTAAAGTAACAAGGACTAAGAGAGTATTCCAGTTTGCCTAAACATAGAGATGTGCTACACCACTTCCTAATGTATCACCAAGGGATGAAACCGCTAGATAATTCATAGGTTAGATTCGAAGTGCTATTTACCAATTTGAATTTTATCTAAGTCTTGCTGAATATTTTTACTAGTGATGCAAAATGTATTTTTTCTTTTTACTTAGTTGATTTTTGTGGATTGTAATTAGTATGAGAAATAAAAAGTATATGTTCATCTTCAAATGCTTAACTATTAAATCATGCATACAATCAAATCAGACTACTTTTTTGCCACATGATTATTTACTCATCAAGAGTTTCACTACATGATAGACTTTGGTATACTGTTTCTTTGTACAAGGTAGTGTAATAGATTTTGACCTCGCGTGAAGAGAGTAATCTAAGCTATCTTTTTTTCACAGTTCTTCAGATGTGGGGTGGATATTTGATTGATAGTTAGGACAATTGGCTCCATATATCTCTATTTTCATTTTTTCAGTATTATATATAGTGCATATACTCTCAGCTTTGTTGTTCAGTTTCTCTTGCTATTAATAGTAGACTTTGTTAATTTCTTTGCTAAAATAAATGATTTTCTCTATTGTTGTTGTGCAGTGCTCCTGAGAAAGGGCTTCCAGTTCTTTTCTTTTCGGCGAGCAAATAATGCCAGGTTGTCACACCCCAAGAAGGGGGTGACAACCCGCCGCGTACTAGACGCAAGGCGAACAACACATCACATACATTATCCATTCAACGAAAACATTAATTGCCACATTTATTTAAGATAAAGAGTGTCTTACAACAAAACTAACATGTCTAACACGGTGGATTTGTGAAGCTAGTTTCCCGTGTTAGATCAATGTTCCAGAATCCAAAATCAAATAAGAGAAAAGTTTTATTTTGTGGCAATAACTTTGACCCGGTCAACAACTCTCTTAGTCACGTGGAAGCTCCTCACTGTTATCCTCAATACCTGGGTCTAAACAAAAAGAAAAA